>VMOF01000001.1:11902597-12157597 GCA_011764245.1 Trialeurodes vaporariorum | reverse complement strand
AACGTTCTGGGGTTCGACTTTCGTCCGCGAGACCGAGGAATGAGTTGAGAGGAGGGGGCAGGCTGGGTCACGGGTGGGTATGTGGAGCTCGCACGTTGGTTCAGCAAAGGATTTCAAGAATCGAACCCGTCACGTCGTCAAAAAAAAAAAAAAAAAAAAAAAAAAAAAAAAAAAAAAAAAAAAAACTCAATCCTTTTGAACTCGCGCGAAAAACTCTCTGCTCGCGGGTTGCGTGATGTAGGAGTAGCGGGCGGCGATGGGGTTGAGAGGGTATCGGGGGGGAGGGGGGTTAGGGGGGAGAAGAAAAGGCACAACCACTGAAATATACTGTGATGGAAGGCGATGAAGAGGTGCACGGGTCGAACCTTTTTTTATTTTTTCTAAAATCGTTTCATATGAAAGTGCTGAAGGTGGAAGAGGGGTGAAGGGGGGGGGGGGGTGAGGACTGCAAACTTCAGATGAAAGGTTAAAGAATGGTTGCGTTAGATGGTGGATGGAAAAATATTGTAAACATGCCCAAAAGAAGGGATTCCCCTCCGTATACTTTTCAGCGCAGCGATCACTTTTTATTTGTTCTTTTCCCTCCCTCGCTCCGCGCTGACTTCGCTCGTCAGTGACTTGACTTGTCGGTGAGCAAGATTGCCACATTTTGAAATTAACCATTGTGATTGTGATTTCAAACTTGAGAGAATGCACTCAATTTTGGTTTTATCTGCGGGCCGATCATTTACTTCATCGTTAAACCGATCGTTAAGATTATCTGTGAGTGATTATGTAGGTCGAAAATTGGAAAACTTGGCCGTTACTATAGTAACCTTCGTTAAAATGCCCGCTATTTAAAAGTTACTCGTGCATTGCCTTTAAGTTACGAGACTCTTAACGATGGTTACCATAGCAACGGCCAAGTTTTACAATTTCCGACCAATAGAACCACTCATAGATAATCTTAACGATCGGTTTAACGATGAAGTAAATAATCAGCCCGCTGACCTAATTTTATCATTCATTGGCAATGGTATAATCCGCTAAATTTCTTCGAGGAAGGAAAAGTCTTACGACACTGAATAAAAGAGCTGAATTTTACTCGTTTTAAGTTAAAAGTATGCACATCACTTAAAAACCGTTAGTTTGACTGTTTAAGTTAGTTAAATTACCAAGGCACGGAGGTAGTTTAACTATTCTAAACAGTGAAACCAAAAGTTTTTAAGTGGTGTCCATACTTTTAACTTAAAAAAAGTTAAAGTCAACACTTTATTTTTTTTTCAGTGCATGTGCTTACATCAATAAAGATTGTATCTCAGTACAAGGAGGGTTTAGTAAAAGCAAATGATACCAACACAGGTACCGAATTTTCTACTTTGAAACTAACTCCATTAACCCCGCCATAACATCCTGATTTTTTTTTAACCATTTTCAAAACAACCCTTAATAAAGCAACCCCCAAACCGTTAAAAAAAAAAAGTTTAATAATTTTAGAATGCCCAAGAAAGGCTGATGCCAAATGACATGTAATCTTTAACACCTGATTGCCAATCTATTACCCCCTAATTTAAAAAAACCCCAAAAAATTAAACTACCCTCTAGCTGTAGCCATATATGGCTACGCTAGGATGTTATGGGTATCTCACAATTTATTTTTATAATTTATGTTTTTAAACAATAACTCCTTTATAGTATAAGTGGCGATTTTTTTTTTTTTTTTTCCCCGAGTGTCTATATAAATCTTCAATACGGCAACAGTGCAACAATTCTATATCTTTACCTCTTCATCCCCTTTTGGTTCCTCCTTGGCTCCTCTTGCGGTTGTTTGTTTGCATAGGCGCTTGGAATCGAACCCCCGATTTGGCGCCTGGCGGTACGATATTGACGATGGTTTTGCATTCAAGCGATTCTATTACACACTCTCAAAGCTTGGCACTCACCCCTTCACATCACACTGCGGGGCCACGCTCGGATGCTCGTCGAACCTTGTCGCATATTTACACCTTCGGGTTCATAACAAAGTCAGCTGAACCGTTTTGACGAAGCGCGGGTGCCTACTTAGGCGAATAGAAACGGGGTCCATGAAAATGTGAAATGGGAACACTTAGATGGGAAATCAAAGGTCTCACCGTTTAACTTATACTCGCGGCAGAGGTGGCTCGTGCTATTTGGCATCAATGTTTTTCCTCCTTTTGATTCTATGTTAAACAATCGATTTGATAGTGAAACAGCGCTTCACCAGTATGCGATTGTTTTACATTGAGTCAAATGGAGGGAAAACATGTCGCCAAATTGCACGAGCCGCCACTGACTCGCGGTTAGACTTTTCACCATCAAGCAGTGGCGTCATTAATGGCAGCGAGGGAAGAAGAAAGGTTCGAAGGTTAAACATCTGTTTTTTTTTTGTTTTTGTTTTTTGTTTTTTTTTTTTTTGTTCTTTTTTAGAATCTCAGAGTATCGAGGGAGTTGGACTAAGTAGGAGTATTGATTCTGTGAATATATTTATAAATATATTTTTGAAAGGATACTTCACTCTTTCGTGGAATTTGCAGACCTTTAATTCCTATTGGCCTGTGCGATGTCTCGTTCGGTCCATCGAAGTCGCTTCGATGTCGATTTCCAAAATCGGAGCGATGTATTGAAACAGCGATCCACATCGAAAAACGATCTGCATAAAAGCAAATATTTACATCAAAATACCAAGACATCAACAAAATTCTTTTTAAAAAAAAATCAAGCATTGGATTATTTATTGCCGTATTTCTTGATTTTTATTTTAAAGATTGATCGGAACAGTGACCAACATAACCCTTTGATCGGAAAATTGAAACCTCATTTGATATCCCACCATACATTAATCGCAGTCCGGATCGATGTGTCGATATTGATTGATGCTTCACTGTCGATCGATACGGATCGATGTTTCGATTTGGATCGAAGTTGCAATGTCTCGATGTGGATCGATGTTTCGATGTGGATAGATGTTTTGATGCATCTCATGAGACATCGAACCGCATTTGATGTCCCTTAAACCTCGAACAAGCGTCGATGCATCGAACATACATCGCACAGGGCTACTTTTCCGACCCATATTCCCGCGTTTACTAGAATTTTTGTCATTGAGAATCTGGTTGAGGTTCCGAACCCATACAGGCATAATACGTAGAATAACACTTGGTACTTGATCAGTGACTCCATGCCATTACGAAACGATCTTTCATAATCAGCCTGCTGGACGCTGGTAGAGCTGACAAACCTTTGGTAGAAGACTATGACCGTGCAAATGACTTCAATCAGTGGCGTCGCGTGCAGTTTGGCAACTATGTATTGTATCCATTTAAACTCATGTAAAAGATCGAATTCAGGGGGTTCACAGTGCACAAGGAAAATTCGATATATTTAACAGGTTTAAATGGAGCTGTTGCATTGTTGCCAGATGGCACGCGACGCCACTAACTTCAATTGAGCCAACCAAATCTTTGGCTCACCCAGCAAAAGCACTTTAACTATAGGCATCGAACCCTATTAATACGGACGAACCTAGTACTTTTTACATTTTGTAGTTTCCTCACTATATTCGGTTCACTATTTAAAGGCGGCTGGAATATCAGATGGAAATTCACTTTGTGACAACTGCAATATACAGTGTTATTTTCAAAATTACCGTATTTTTATGAGGATTTTGTTGCACTTACGTTGTTTTTGCCTCGTACGTGGCCTCCTAGCAAGAAAGCAATGGTGAGCCAAGACCAGAAAGTGACTCAAATTAAACAAACAGAGGAACAAATCATAATCAGCCAAAAACCAGCACGCTATTAAGTTTCGGGGAAAAGGAGCAATAATTTCCACTTGAATTTCATTTGGATTACGTCAGATTTTGGAGGTGCTAGTATACATCGAAGAAACCAGATCGATTTTAAAAAGTATGCCGCAATGCTGCGAGCACGCTTAAAAACGGATTTATTCTAACGAGATTTTTTTCCGCAAACAAAACCCTGCAATGGGTCCGTTGCGGACTTTCTCCATAGGAGTGAAGAGTTTCAATTCCAGTCAAGCTGGACTTTAATACAGGTCGATGTTACGATGCATTAGAGCGCTATGATCGTTAGGCAGCATATGCTTCTCTCGGGAGCTGTAAGGTTAGAAACGTCAGTTGGTTCACCAGAGCTGGCTCACCGTAGCAATATGATTATATCAACCGACGTACACGGAAAAAAAAGATAAGTGAAAATAACCATACGGATACCTGATTTTGGCACCTGCTAGATGTTATGGTAAACTTGACCAGAAGTATGGTACATTTACCGATACTTTGAGTAAATTCGACATGCAATCAGGTAACATCACCTAGTACCTAGTCAAAACATAGTATACTTCTGGTTAACATTACCATAACATCTAGCAGGTGCCAAAATCAGGTATCCGTATGGTTATTTTCACCGTAGGTTTTTTTTCCGTGTACATCACACATTGTCACATTGGTACCAGCCGCGAGGCGTGAAATTCGGCAACAATGTATTTTCTCCATTTAAATTCACCAAAAAAGTCGAACGCCTCAGCCATCGGCGATTACCAGGCATTTCGACCTTTTTAATGTGTTTAAATGGGGAAAAGGAAAGTTGCCAAATTGCACGCCTCGCCACTGACTTGGTACATGTATATAGTGTATGGATCGACATAAACGGAACACTGATAGCCATAGGCGGATACAGAAGTTTGTCTTTCTCTCTCTTGGACCATTTAAACAAATACGTTAGAAAAGGATAGCAGACGAGGCCCTCAAGTGAAATTAGCCAGTATCTCCGTCCTTTTCTATCACACAAGTTCAAAAGGGAGGAGAGAGAGAAAAACAACCTCCTTTAACCGCCTATGCAAGTGTAGTTAGCACTTTGTGACGCAAGTTGGTTCACCTGTATTTCTCTAATTAATCCATCCAATCTAAATGCATTTAATTACCTGTATTATTATATTAGGTAATCAGACGAAAAAGTGGTCGGAGTCGATGATTCCTGTGAATATACGTTCGGTAGTTTTCTGTGGTCTGTTGTCTGACTTGCCGTGTGCGTTCTACCGAACGTTCAGATCTTCAATGGGGCTATTGCACACTTTTGCTATAAGCGATTTAATAGTCGATTATGGCGTAAAAACCTCAAAAAATAACGGTGGCAGCACTAAAAACTTTCAAAATCCACTCCTAAACTCAATAAATGCAGTTATTTGCGGGAGCGCAATGGTGGCCGAAGGCACTAACAATGGGAGATTCCCATCTAACAATTCTGAAACTCCATCAAGAAGTGACCAATAAGAGACTACTTTCATTTGACACCGGTGTCACTTGGTGTTGCGGTACCATTCATCGGATGTGGATCATCACTCTGATGACTAATTACTCTGTGAATCATCCTTGTCAGCATAGAAAGAGTGACGAAATTAAGATAGGAATCTCCCATTGTTAGTGCCTTCGGCCACCATTACGCTCGCGCAAATAACTGCGTTTATTGAGTTTAGGAGTGGATTTTGGAAGTTTTTAGTGCTGCCATCGTTATTTTTTGAGGTTTTCACGCCATAATCGACTATTAAATCGCTTATAGCAAAAGTGTGCAATAGCCCCATTCCGGTGTAAAATCACTTAAATAACGCTGACGCATCAAATATTTCAAAACTTTACTTACAGCAGAGAATAGCCCATATTATTTGTCATTTGATTTGATTTTATATAGTTACTTTGAACTTGCGACTTGTTTTAACCAAAACATATAAATGGTTTTAGAATACTTTAATTTTTTTTTTTTCAAGTTTCGCGTTATCTTAGTGTCCGTCTGACAACGCCACCGTATTTGCGGCCCCATTCCTTCAAAATTCTATACTATGCTTTTCCCGCGTTTCGATGAGCAAGAGCAGACAACAGGAAATAGAGCAAACTTGCACGCAGTGGGTGAAAGCACAACGATCTCTGGACATCATAAACAAACTTCAAATGAGGTAAACACTAACAAAACATGGAATGTGCTCTTCGCAATTTTCGCTGGATTTTAATAAAAAAATTAAATAATAAATCACCTACAGCACGAAAGTTATCAAGAAACCCAGTGCAATTTTCTCGTTCGACTCGATAAGATGTGAGTATTTTCCCTATCCGAAGAAAGTCAGTCTAGCGAATCTCTATTAAAACTCATAACAGGGGCAAAAAGGTGATGTCGCCGAAACCCCGCTTGTGACCCCTCTATCGACTCAGCTTGGAAAATCGAGTCGATCGCCCTCAAGGGTTTTCATATCTTTTGCAATGGGGTCATTTTACTCATTGCACTGTATGACTCAATCACATGGGCAAACAGTTGATGTCGCTAAAACCCCTGGGAAAAGAGTGGTGAGGGAGGGGGAAAGCAAGAGCGAATGAAAGAAAAGGAGGTCACTAAGGGGCAAAAATCCCAAGTTTGCTCCCCCCCCCCCTTTCGCAAGGGCGGGCTTTGCCACTGTATTAAAGTCTCTGAATTGCGTCTTCAATTTGCAATACAATCCATTTTCCAGCGGCGAAGCGTTCAATCTGACAATGTTGTATTTTGTCAATTTAAACTGACGAAAAATACGTAGCTATCTAGGAAATCAGGGATGACCACCGAATTCAACCTTTGGTGTTTTCCCCGGTATTCCGGTTTTGGTGATGGACTCGTATATAGTTGTAAAAAATCGTGTGCTTATAGTCTGTTCAGCGAGTTAAGAGCCATGGGCTATCGAGTGACAACGCATTATTTGACAACACTGCTGGGCATTTAAGAAAGATGTGAGACAAATAAAAAGGTCTCTCACTGTCAGTTCATCCAAAGGTGAGTTTGAACGCGATCCGTCCTCGGACCATCTTTTGTTCAACGGCTACCGCTAACTTCATTGTTTTGTAACGTTTTCTTTAAATTCAGTGTCCTATCCAAATTTTCTTTCCGCGACTTTAAAGACAAATTATAACCACCTATTCGATCTCAGCGCAATTTTTCCTTGAGATTGACTCCAAATTTCAAACAAATAGCTCGAGATTAAGTTGAATGATGAGCTCAGGAAAATTCAGAGTTCAATCTATGAATTCAGACAAACCTTGGCCTATTTGCGTGAAAATTGGAGTCAATCTCAAGGAAAAATTCCGCTGAGATCGAATAAGTGGTCATAATTTGTCTTTAAATTCGCGGAAAGAAAATTCAGATAGAACACAGAATTTAAAGAAAACGTTACAAAACAATGAAGTTAGCAGTAGTCGTTGAACAAAAGATGATCCGTGGACGGACCTTCGAATCTCGCCTCTGAAGGTTCTGACAATGAGAGACCCTTTTTAAACTGTCTCACATCTCTCTTGAATGCCCAGCAGTGTTGCCAAATAATGCGTTTTCGCTCAACAGCCCATGGCTCTTAACTCGCTGAACAGACTATAGGGGCGTCACTCCGCGAAATCCTAATTTAAAACAATTTGTTTGGAACCAAAATCTCATCTCCGGAACAATGGGAATCAATTAGAAGAAAACTTAGGCATCTTTTTTTCTCAGTTTTTCGATTACTTCCATGTTCTTCACAAAAAACAAGATTTCAGACCCTTGCAACTGCCCTATTGTGCGACGGTTCGGGGGAGCAAGCAGAGTGCCGGAGTAATGTACTGCAGTGGATACGGGAACGTAAAGCGGGAGTGTAGATACAGACGATTGTAGGCGCGCGATGGTAGAGGGGGCGGACAGTGGGTGAGGGGCGGGGGAGGAAGGTAGGGCGGAGAAAATAGCATTGTTACATGATTTTACGTATTAAATCTTAAGTATCGGCACAGTTGTGGCTCTGTGTATAGTCACTTTTTTTTGGCAACGTGTATCTTCTCTGAATCGCATCGCGCCTCCGTTATCTGTAATGTTTGTTGAACCTCCACGAGATAACTATCATACGAGCCAGTGAGTCCAAGGGGCGTGACTTTGGGGGGAAGGGGGAGACGAGGTCGGCGGCGACGGGGTGAAAGCGCCGAGTCCAAAAGGGTGAGAGAAAGTGAGAGAAAGCGAGAGAGAGAGAGAGAGTGAGAGAGTGAGAGAGAGAGAGAGAGAGAGTGAGAGAGAGAGAGAGAGAGAGAGAGAGAGAGAGAGAGAGAGAGAGAGAGAGAGAGAGAGAGAGAGAGAGAGAGAGAGAGAGAGAGTGAGAGAGAGAGAGAGAGTGAGAGAGAGAGAGTGAGAGAGACAAAGTGAGAGAGAGGCATCTCTTTTATTTCTATCTGGATTTCACAATCGCCGATTCCTGTCCGAGCTCATAAATACCATAGCACACGAAGGAACCGAAACCTATAAAAGGCTTTGCCTCTTTCTCATTTTCTACGATCTCGCGCGGCGGTCACAGCGGCCGGCAGAGCGCTCAGACTCGCGAAAGACGCGTCCGGTCCAACATTGAAAGCTCGAGCCTATAGCGTATTTTGCTCTGGGCGGTTCTCAAACTCTGACTGATAAAATCTGAAGAGGAGAATCCTTCGGAGGAGTTTCGAAAGCGTTCATATTTATCTTGTTTATCTTTGGACCAATTCGGAGTTCGCTGTATAGACTTTCCCCGTCGCATTGGTCAACAATAACGTTCTGATTTTCGTTTAAGAAAGATCATGGACCAGCAATGTAATCGTTGCATTTGCGCTTTCAAAAAGTTCGTTGAAAATTTAGGGCGAAATTCATAGACTCAAAGATAAAACAGCTTTCAGATGGTTTTGCCTTGAAATTTCCTTCAAATTTCCCCGTTTTTCTTGTGCATAAGAGGAATGAGGTAGGGGTAGTAGCCGGAGTAGCCCCCATATCTCTTTTTTCGTACCGCTAATTCTAGAGGTTTAGAATGAGCTTTAACCCGTATATGCCCATTGGGTCGTTATTGACCCACTTATTGTGTTGTTTCTTTTTTTGGAACCAAATTACAGTAAATTCAGGCCAATTTTACTCAAAAACCAATGTTGGGATCTTTCAGCATGTATCATTTAGCTAGACCAAAAATTTTTACATTTTTTAATTTTTCAATTTTGGTTAACTTTAAGATACTCGTAGTGTTGTTTTTTTAGAAAAACACCAAAAAACACCTAATCTGTCCAAGTAATGTTGGGCATATATGAGTTAAAATATCTTTAATATGATATTTTCAAGGAATCTAGAGTGTGCTGCCTCGTTTCTGTTTATTTACTATCATTCATTTGGCAACTATGAAGGAGTAAAAGGGTAAACAGAAATATTAAAATTAAAATGTTCTCTTAATGGAGACGAAAAGAAACTAGTTCTTACAAACGGAGGCAGCCACTTGGCAACTTTGCTTCATCGAGAGGTTACGATACAGTGATAGGAACTACGGCGAGCGCAGATGAATGGGTTCTCGAGGAATGATCGTGAAGAAGGGGGGGGGGGGGGATCCGACAAAATGTATGATAGGAAGAGCATGTGGGAAGACCTATGCAATAGCACACATTTTCTATTTGAGGAAATATATATCTATTCTAAAATATTTTCTTCGTTTTTCCCCCATCCCCAATCATTTCTCTCGCGTTGTATATCTCCGCCGGCGAAGGGGCGACGGCGCACAGTGAAACGATTCAATGGGAGGGACCGGACATCAGTGGCGTTGCGTTCAATTTGGCAATGTTGGAATGTGCCCATTTAAACTAATGTAAAGGGTCGAATGCGAAGGTGTTCACGAACACCCAATAGTTCGATCTTTTTCATGGGATTAAATGGACAAACTGCAGCGTTGCCAAATTGCACGCTGCGCTACTGTCGGACATGGAAATTCCATGATGGACTTTATGATTAAAAATGGAAATTTGAATGTTTTTACAATCAAAAAGGAGGTTTCGCCTCCTCGCCACTTCTGCGGCCCAACTCCCGGAGGCGTGCCGAGACTACATTGCGGCGCTGCGCGCCGCCTTGATTGTTATCAACCAATCAGCATGCAAAATAAAATAGTGGTTTGAAATTGAGAAAAGAATATAGGGAGAATAGGTCAGTTACAGAAGACAAAACAGAAGTGACCAGTTCAAAGACAGCGGGTTCAAGGGTTCGCCGCGCCGATCTGGCTGGAAGAGCGGAGGAGTGAGAAGACTTGTCCCGTATTTCTCGGCTCATTTACTCCCCATCGGCAATGGGTCAGTTGCATACTTTTGCTACACAACAATGTGGAGGGTTGGTCCTGGAGTAAGATTGCGTGAAAATCACATTGAGAGAACCAAATAGCCTCAAAATCCACCCATAAACCGAAAAAAAGCGTTTTAATGAAAGCCTAAGATGGCGGTTGAAAGGGCGAATCAACCCTGCATGCATGCACTACGAGCAATAAAGATGGCCGACGATGGCATTCAACAAAGTAGGTACTTTCCCGGCATTTCCTTTCCAGAATTCCAGCAAATCGACACAGAACGTAATCTGTTCACCATATTAATAACAAACAGTGAAGAGAAAGTAAAATTTACCGGAAAAACCCCACAGAATGACACAAAATGTAAGAACTATGAGGAAGTAAGACATTTGTTTACATTCTAACCAACATTGTATTTTTTTTTTTTTTTTTTTTTTTTTTTTTTTTTTTTTTGGCGGATTTTTATTTAGATTTATTCTCCTGTATATTGGAGAATCTACAGCGACCTATAGACTGATTGAAAGAAACAGGGTTTTTATGACATCCATGTCCTTCCGAGATGACTAGATTCAAGATCGTCAAATCTTCACTTCGCCGAGATTCAAACCCGGGATCTCTAAGTTAGTGGCCAGTTGCTTTGACCACCAGACCACGGAGGCCGACAACATTGTAAATTGTCGTCATCGGCCATCTTGGTGGATCCAGGTTCTCGAGGTGCATGCATGCAGAGTTGATTCGCCCTTTCAACCGCCATCTTAGGCTTTTCTTACAACGCTTTTTTCGGTTTATGAGTGGATTTCGAGACTATTAGATGCTCTGAATGTGATTTCCACGCGATTTTACACCATAATCAACCCTCCATAACGCTATAGCAAAAGTATGCAACAAACCCATTAGAGTCACAGCACTTCCTGGCATGCACACAGAAATGCCGAAAAATAAAAAAAAAAAAAAAAAAAAAACCTAAAGATTTGACGATTTTAGAGAGGATCGGAAGAATCTCTAGGTTTGGAAGAACCAACTCTTAGATTTTTATACTATACCAATGAAACCACTTTCAAAAGTCTATCCACAAAGATATCAGAGACAAAAAGCGACGGAGCACTACGTTAAAATACATAGGGAAGATTTGAGGCACACTGAATTTTCGGGGATTCAACAAAATAACATGTGAAACAACAGTCAACACCTTGAGACGTCGCATGGTTTTGAATGGTGACATTCGGAAAACACGGAGGGGATGGGCGGGAAGTGAAGAGGAGGGTGCTCACCATTCAACACCATGCGACGTTGACTGTTGTTTTGTTGGATCCGCGAGAATTCAGAGTGCCTCTGCTGCAGCCAGTTAGTGCTCCGTCTCTATTTGTCTCTGAAAGATATACACATATTTGCTATTGAAAAAGGATATTTCCTCGGGAGCCTTCAATCCAATGCGTATGCAAAATCAACACAGCGATGTTGGAATATTTGACTACTCACTTAAAGTCTCGACGCTATGTACGGCCTCTTCCATTGACTCTTTCCACTGTGCGGCGAAGATATCAACGATCATCGGGAGGGTGGAGGGGGGGGCAAAGGGCTAGGATGTGGAGTACAGCAGGGATGCTATTTATTGAGAGTTCGTTGCGACCCAAATAGCAATCGGCGAGTAAAAAAAATATATAATTTTTGAAATAGACTAACGTCAGATATAATGTAAATGCACAGTGAACTGCAATTGTGAATAGGAGTTTCAGAGGAAGGAGGGACCATTAAACATCAGATATGTTCTTCTGGGGGGATTCTCATTCAATTTTAATTCTGATTTACATTGAAAGAGCAGGTCTGGAATTCTTAGGACCCTTTTCTTCCGAAGACCACTTCCATTCGAAACTTTAACCCCCTCTGATGCTTTTTTTTTTTTTTTTACTCGCCGAGATGGATGAAATCAATCACCTTTTACTCGAAGACGATGGGGGAAAAAGAAAAAAAAAAAAAAAAAAAAAAACATCACATCACCGAACAAATACTAAAATGGAGCAAATGACCTGCAGAGGGCGAATAAGACGGAGGAGGCATTACTAGATCATGCATGAGAAAAAGCTGAGATATTGACTCGGACTATACTTATAGCAATTACCCGACCGGTGACGTCACCTTGAACATTGTGAATCGAACCATCCAGATTCAATTCAGCTGATGCTTCGAACTGTAAAATCAAAGATATTTCATCACCTGATACCGTTTTTTTGAGAGGTTTCAATGATGATCGAGTGTAGGGTCGCGCAAATTTTTTCTTTTTTTCTTTTTAAAGACTCCAAAAGTCAAGGCTGTCTGACCGGACAGCTAGCCTTATTAGTTGTTAAAGGGGGGCTCTTGCAAAACTTTTGCTGTAAAGCAAATAAATAGTCCAGTCAGGTGGTAAGACCAGCGGAAATCACGGAAATCACACTAAGAAAGTCTAAAATTCAGTAATAAACTCACATAACCGCTAAAACGACAAGATCCTAATGGCAGCTCAACGTAGGTATCATGGGAGATTCCTGTCCATTATGTCGCACTTTCTCTACGGAAACACAGAGAAATGTCTCAATTTAGATAGGAAACTCCCGTGATACCTGCGTCTCTCCGCCATTAAGCCCGATTCTGAGAGTGAATTTCGTGGTTTTTTAGTGTACTCATCGTCATTTTTACCGGTTTTTATGCAAGAATCAACTCTTTAATCCCCTGTAGCAAAAGTTTGCAAGAGACCTTTCCTTGCACATCTTCTTTTTTAAAAAAAAACAGAATTTTCCAAGTTGACGAATTCTTGAACCTTTAGTACCTTCATTATATAATTAGAAAGTAGCCGTAAAATTCTGATCTTGCGAAAAAATCACACTTGAAGTTGCTGACTATGTCCAAAAAGTTAAAGAATTCTCTTGTTTCCAATTGCAGCTATATGTTGATCACTCAATTTTTTACTGATTGAAGTAAACTGAAAAATAATAAACTTGTCAAAAACATTAGTACGGAATGTAACTATAAAATCCCTCCGCGCATCATAGCATACACTACACGTACAGTCAGCAAATGAAATAATGTCAGTCAACGCCTTAGATTTTCGCTCAGGTAGGCAACTTGCAATACACATCACAATGCATATAAGCATTGCGTGTGGCCTACCTGACACCTGTGCCAAACTCTAAGGCGTTAACTGACATTTACTTCATTCGCCGACTGTATAACTGACCCGTTCAGAGTTCACTCATTTTGCTCTTTGAAATCTCTCGACAGATAGATGCGTCGCGTCGTTCCCATCATGCATTGACATTAAAAGTTCAGCCAATGCATCATTTATTGCATCAAGTGCGTATGCTACTCGAGACTGTCAGTAGTATAGTAAGAGGCCCTCTAAATTCTTTGCTTTCGTGAGTTCACATCCAAGAGCTGCATGCATTAGGTGCAAAAGGAAGCAAAAAAAAAAAAAAAAAAAAAAAAAAAAAAAACAGACGAAGATAAAAAATGCACGTTAGGCATTACATTATTACATTCAAGTGCGAATTATTCGCTCGTAGCTTTCTCTCTCAATCCAACCATCATCGTTCCAAGAGGGGTGGTTAGGTGGTAGCACTGGTAGCGTGCCGCCCGCCGCGCCCACCGCGCCACGCTCCAGCTGCTGTGCCTGGCGATGAAGTGTTACAGTCCCTGGAGCGATTTCGGTACTGTACTTTCCAACCGAGGCAGGAGCCAGGCACCTGCCTTATCGCACTTTGTGTCTTATTATATCAACCTTTTTGCTGGCTCTTAATATAATAGACAATGCACAAGATGCCTTTTCAGCCCCTTTCAGGAACAAGGGTGGTGGGAGAGCTCGGGAGTCAGTCGCGAGTCGACCCGTTCATCAGAGTATATTGTTCTATGTTCTCTCTCACGGTACATGATGGAAAAGAAGGGGGGCTTCTAAACCCCCCCTCCTTCCTCTACTCTCGTATAACCTCCACCTCTTAGAAGGTGGGGCGGCGGCGTCTTGAGCTTTCTCAACTTCGACGAACAACTTATACTCAACTCTCCCTCTCTCTTCCTCTGGCGGGCGCTCTAATAGCACGGCAAATTAACATCGCGGTTAAAAGTGCGGGACAGGTGCATTTAGGGGGGCGGCGCGGCGGCCGGGCTTCAAAAACGGCGGGGTTTTCAAAAACGCTTACAAAGGAGAAAATGTATCCCGCAACTCAAACTTTCACGGGTTTTTATTTTTTACTTTCTTCCCCCCGAACCAACTTTCGCTTGATAGACTCGGCTCACCCCGGGCTTTGAATGTGAGAAAATGGTGGAGGCAAAACGTTACCCCTCTTTTTCTGTTGCCCCCCTCCTCCCCCTACCACTGTTTATTCTTGCGATACGGATTTCGGATCCGAGCCGAAAGAGCTGGAATTCCTCCCCTAGAAAAAGAGTCAACAAGCCGCACTATTCAGTAGTCGAGAGAGAGGGAGAGAGAGAGAGAGAGAGAGAGAGAGAGAGAGAGAGAGAGAGAGAGAGCGTTGCGTTTGCCGCTAATAAATGCAGCGGTAAGTTCCCTGGAATAATTCTTGCAAAATTATGCCAAGTTCTTCTCTTGCACGCTTTCCTTGCTGTTGCTTTTTCTGCGCCCCTCCCCCCCCACGCACTACCTCTCGCTCGCTCTTCATTATTCTCTTATGAATGCTCTACCCTCGTTCATTTTTGCTCTGAGAATAAAGAATTTCCATCTCCCCACCTTGTGTGATGAAATGCATAAGGATAAAAGTGTGTATCAGTGCTTCAAAATTTACACGTATCTATATGACAAAACAAACAATACGCCTAAAATAAAAATACCCAATGGAGCATTGCAAAGGGTCTGGAATTTTGTGGTTTTGTAGTTTTGGAGATACACACCTGTAATGAGCTGTAAAAAATCGTGTGCGTGGTGATGTCACTACACGGAATTCACTCTTAAAACAATGTATTTTGGGCCAAAATCTATTCTCCGGAACAATAGGACTTAGTTAGAAACCAAACGCATCTTTGTTCTCAGCTCATCAAATCCTTTTACATTCTTTCTAAAAAAAACACGAAGGAGGATTGACAATAAGCTCGGTTTTTGGCCCCGAAGCGATGGTCCACATTTAAAATGGTATTTAAGTTTGTGTTAAATATGTAGATCTACTTACTCTTAAAAGCTTATATTTTTTGGTTTGAGTGGTGTTTATCAGTTATTTGAACTTTAATGGTGTATTTCACCACCTCAAAGTGGGTCGGTTTTGTGTTTTTCACGGTGGAAAAAGTCCTATTTTTCGTTTAATTTTTGAATTTTTAGATCTGAGCCGGGCATAGTTTTCGCAATTCTCCTCTAAATATGTTATTAGACTACTGAAAATGATCGTGCTTAAATATCAACTTTTCTTATTTCGTGGAAATGGTAAATTAAAACGAACGTTTTGAATTTACGTATAACAATAGCAATATTGCATATTGGCAACATGACGCATGTCATGATTTTACAAGTGGTCATGTTGCAATATAAGCATTACACTACATGGATATTAATCGAAATCGTTCAAGTTTTCCATTTTCTCGAAATCAGAAAAACTGATATTGAAATATACGTTATTTTTGCAGGTTTCCACACATGTATCGACCCTTAAATCGCTTTATAGCAAAAAAGAGAAACAGCCGTAATGCAAAGTGTTTGTCACGGCTTAGCCAACAAAGGGAATAAAGCGAGGTCTGTCTAGAGGAAATTTTTGTCGTAAATAATAGACAAGTATATCAAGTATGCAAGATTTCGAGAATCTACTCCCACAGCGCGTGGTGGCGGAAAAACTGAGGGGTGGTGCGATAGGGAGGGGTGGAGGGGGGGGGGGGGTTGGGTTTCTCAGAAGGAAGGAGAGAGGGAAATTACGGGAGGAAATGAGAGGAGACACGAGTACAAGGAAGGCGACACTTTTCAAATGACCTAAATAAGTAATGGACGTCAAAACGTTGCACGGTTACGGCCGAGCCAATGAGGATTCAACGTACAGTCGGGTGCGGGGCTCTCTACTATACTGTTATATGTGCATCGACTTCCGGGGACCGATACTTATACGCTAGACGCGACACCCATATACGACCAAAGACAACCAAACCGCACCACAGCGTTAAATATTTAACTCCTCTCAACGCTCCGTGTATCAGTAGCGAAATATAAATGGACAAATGAATAATTCCGAGACGCTTTGGGGTAGTAAATGCACTATCAACGGATTCTACCAACGAGTAACTATTGTACAGAGAGGTGAGACCTTGGTACTATGACCAACAAAAGAAAGCAGCACTGTAGACATTTTCATCGCACGGAGAAAAAATTTCTGATTGAAATTACGGAACGTAGGAAGAAATTGGGGTAAAAAGAAATTCCCTTTAAAATAATAAGAATTCTAATTGATTCAACCAGCATTCTTGTTGATCCAACGATGCTTTCTTGTGATTCTGCAGAATCATCAGAACGTTCAATTAGACCAATGATAATTCTGGTTGAATCAATTAGAATTCTTATTATTTTAAAGGGAATTTCTTTTTACCCCAATTTCTTCCTACGTTCCGTAATTTCAATCAGAAATTTTTTCTCCGTGCGTATACTTTCTCCGCTAATGGAGCTCTTGTAAGGTTTTGCTGCCATTAAAAAAGTCTGAAACTCACTCCTCGCAGAGAAAATTTCACTTGAAATTTCGGGTGACCACCCTTGCATGTATGCACCAACCTCGGATTTGGACCCCAAACAATAAAACAAAACCTACGGATTTGAACAATGAGATTCTGCTTTCGAAAAGAAAATATGAAGCAATTAAAGGTCCATTTATACACATTTTGTCACTAGGAGCACGGTGATAACTACAAACAAGTTCTACGTTGCGGAATAAACGAGGAACCCGGCACTTAATTTCATGTCCTGTTCTTTTGTTTGGTGTCCGAATCGAGGTTGGTGCAAACATGCAAGGGTGGTCACTCGAAATTTTAAGTTAAGCTTTCTCTGCGAAGAGTGAGTTTTAGACTTTCTTAATGGTCTCGTCGTTTTTTTCGCAGCAGTTTACATTGGAATTGATACTCCATTTGCATGGGCGGATCTAGCAATTTGGCAACCATGAATTCTTCCCATTTAAACGTATGAGAAACAATCGATTCTTGAGGGGGCCATAGCCCTGTTACTAATCGATTGTTTCTCAAGTATTTAAATGGGATGAATACTCTGTTGTCAGATTGCTGGATCCGCCTATGTCCATTTGTCTACAACAAAACCTTGCAAGAACTCTATTTCAGAGAATTTTGCGGTGTTCAGGTATCTTAGAGTTTAACAGGATTACAGGCTTTCCACTTGAAAGTATGCCTTAAAAAAAAAAAATCTTCGGAAAAAATTAGAAAGATTGATCAAGAGCAACTTTGATGAAATGACATAGTTTCGCTGGTCATAGTACAATTCATTGCATAAAGTGAGGTGACATCAGTGTTGCCAGGTCGAGGGTAAAAAGCCGTATCGTCAACATTTAAATCAATGTAAAACGTACGGCTTTTTCACCCCAATCTGGCAACACTGGGTGACATGGACAGTTTGTTTGACTCTTATTTTCAAACCTTTAGCTAAAGTGAAGCTCTTGCAAACTTTCGCTGTGAGCAAATGAACAGTCCAATCCGACGTAAAGGCCAGCGAAAATCAGGAAAATCATAATGAAAAAGTTTAAAATTCAGTATTAAACACACAAAACTGCTATAGAGGCAAGTTAGTAATGACGGTTCAAAGCAGGTATCATAATATGTGAGATTCCTGCCTAATTTCTCACGTTTTCTACGGACACAAAGAGATATGTCTCAATATTTAGATAGGAATCTCCAATTATACCCTATACCTACGTCTCCTCGCCGGTAAGCCTGATTCTGAGAGTGAATTTTGTGATTTTTTAAAGTACTCATAGTCATTTTTGCAGGTTTTCATGTAAGAATCAATAACTCGTCAGTCACCTGTAGCAAAAGTTTGCAAAATCCCCATTTGGCGTGCGGCTATCCGGACACAGAATTTTAATACAGTTAGAATATTTTTTGTTTGTTATTATTTTTTTAATTATTTATTTATTTTTTTTTATTTATTTTTACTGTGTAAATAAATCAATTAAAAAACAGCCATGTCAAGTTCTGTGACCTGATACAACAACACTTCAAAACTTGTTTAACTTCCATTAACCCTTTCACGAGAAATAGTACACATGTGTACAATTTTATATAACAAAGGATTAAATGGAATTTAAATAGAAATTTTGCAAAATATTGTGTAACCCATCATAATTCTTAGAAAATGGAGCTCTAGCGAACTTTTGCTACACGCGATTGAAGAATTAATTCTTGCATAAAAACCTGTAAAAATGACGATGATTACACTAAAAAATCACGAAATTCACTCTCAGAATCGAGCTTAATGGCGGTTTGACGCAGGTATCATGGGATATTCCCATCTAAATTGAGACATACCTCTGTGTTTCCAAAGAGAAAGTGGCATATTAGATAGGAATCTCCCATGATACCTGCGTCGAACCGCCATTCCGATCTTGCCATTCAAGTAGTTATGTAGGTTTATTACTGAATTTTAAACTTTCTCAGTGTGATTTTCGTGATTTTTACTGCTTTTTACATCAGATTGGACTATTCATTTGCTGACAGCAAAAGTTTGCTAGAGCCCCATTGCCCTCTTTTGAACGGTCTTAAAAAAAACTTGAAACAAAGTCACAACCAAAAATGCGTGCATGGAAGGGTTCAAACCAGTTTCAAGTTGATAATGCCGCAGCTTTTGATTTAAGCTTAAGACATAGGAAACAAACAAACCGAGTACGTGTAAAACATCCCATAAGAAATTTCCAATATGGCTGCCTCCTTTTGCGTCCTTGAAATTACATCCCGGAAAGTTCCTCATTTGTGTGGAGTGGAAGAACTAGAGATACCTTGCATTTCTCGGGCTGCCACCATGTCTCAAATCTGACTTTTTGCGTATAATTAATGATATTTTTCAATTCACCGATGATTCCACCGGTTAAGAAAATATTACATAGTTCAGTTCAGTGTTTGACTGTAATGCACGAAAATACACGCATCTGTAATATTTTCTCAACCGGTGGAGTCGTCGATGACTTTAAAAAACTTGCGGATGTTTTAATTAATTAACGGCGTTTCAACCGATTGAGAAGAGATTACAGATCAGAGTATTCTTGTGCATTTTATAGTCATACACTTAACTGAACTGTGTAATCTTTACTCAACCGGTGGAATCATTGGTGAATTGAAAAATACCATTCTCTGAACTAGACGAAAGACGCTTCCACTGTGCGACGCCAAAGCTGCTTGACTCAACATCGGTGACCTATCGATCTATGGTTATTATTCACCGCCTCAATTTTTCTTCATGCAACCCGCAAACACGTCCGTATTCTCCACGTTGCGGAGTTTTGCACTTTGGGAGCCAGCAGTTTTCCCTCTTCATATAAACTGCTCGACACAATCGTCCGGCTCAATCATATAATTGTTGAAACCTCGAGGGACCAGTGGAAGAATGTTTTGGATCATTTAATGCTCTTGCCTTCCAAACATCAAACTTCTCCTTGGCATGAGTCGCTAGAGGTAGGCGAGAGATGTTGTTGTTCAATCTAATTATGTTTACACACTAAATTTTAACCACTTCCAATGAATTTCTCTCCATTGATGTTTTAAAAATGTCAAGGACCACTTTGAATCATCTCATCGACTAAGTGACTTCTAGCACGCTTTGTTGCCACCGCGGTACCAATTTACTGTAATTGGCAGAATCAGCAATCTGGCAACTGTGCATTCTTCCCATTTGATTAAATGATAAATAATCGAGTCTTGAAGGTGCCATAGCCGCGTGATTAATCGATTATTTCTCATGCAATCAAACGGGAAGAATATACCGTTGTCAGATTGCTGGATCCGCCAGTGTTTAGTGTTTACTGTTCGCGTCTGTTGACGAAAACAATCCAATGGCGGTGCCCTTAGTTTTACTTGGCCTAAACTCTCTACTTACAGCAGTGGCGTCACGTGCAATTTGGCAACAATGTATTCTATCCATTCTATCCAGTGCACAAGGAAAATTCGATATATATAATGAGTTTAAATGGAGCAGTTGCATTGTTGCCAGATATAGCACGCGACGCCACTGACTTACAGGAGCCCTGGTTGCGTGGACGCTTAGAATAGAATAGAGTAGAAAAGAAAATGTTTTTAGTACATGAAAACAAAATAAGTTTGGTATGGTACGAGTCAAACATGAGTTGTTACAAATGGGATTAAACAAACAAAGTGAGACATAATGGTTATTACTAACTTACATACTAGAAACTAAAGTCTATCCCCCAATAACTCTACCTCTGAGTAGTAGGCCTTGTTCATAAGAAAATCCCAAAGTTTAGCATAAAAATGACCAAGAATTCCCAAATGTTTGATGCTTTTTGAAAGTTTATTAAATACCCTCCCTTTTAAATCTGCAATACGAGCACTAATCTTTACGTATCAATTGAGGAGAGTCGTACATAATTTGCGTTTCTTGTAGCATACGCATGTAAATTTTTGAATTGTTTAAAATCATCTTCATTTAATTTTATCACATAACTCAGCTCCAAAATAAACAACGATGAAACCGTTCATAACTTTTGACTTTTGAAATGATCCCTGCAAGATTGCGTTACTTTCAAACCAAGCATGGATGTAACTACCTTCTCCACTTCTGAAACGATCTCTTGTATAGCCGCGTAAACAGGACAAAATTCCCTAGACCTGAAAAAAATCTGTCCGCATCATTCTTCGCAGACTATGAAGGGGACATAGAGGTATAAATGTATCTTTGCTAAAAAGTTGGACGTGAAATTTTTTCCTCGTTGGAGAAAAAAAGGGGTAAAAAGAAGAAAGAGAGACAGAAAAAGTCTGGGTACAAACGTTAGGCACTAAAACTGTAATTAACGAGAGGTTACGTTGTTACATTCCTTCCTTCCTTACCTCGCCCTCTTCACATTTTGCGCGAGGGGGCGGGTTTCAGCACAGCTTCGGGTGTTGTCGTGCGGGTGATGCGAGCACACTTGTATTGAGGTAGGACATCAGATTAAACACCGGTGGCGCCCTCTCCTCTCTCACTCTTCTCAGTCCTTCTCCCTCTCACTCTCTCTCGGCCAGCCAGCGTTCAGATCTCTCTCTTTCTCTTTCGTTGAATTGAATGTCACCCTCATTCACTCGCTCACACTGATATCCCTACTTTAATGCTGGCTATTTGTGCTTGTCATAACAATCTGCACTGAGCGGGGGCCCATCTACCACCATTTGCCAACTCTTGACTGCTTGATCTCGAGGATGCTTAAAAACATACTTGTAACCATTGTTTTCGAGGGGGAAGAAAAAACATGTCCCGAGAGAGAAGGGAAAGAGACATTACAAAGAGAGAGAGAGAGAGAGAGAGATAGTGAGAGTGAGAGAGGGGGAGAGAGGGAGAGAGAAGGGAGAGGGAGAAAGGGAGAGAGATAGAGGGAGAGAGAGGGGGAGAGAAGGAGAAAGAGGGGGAGAAAGGCAGAGAGAGAGGGAGAGAGAGAGAGAGAGAGAGAGCGCCTCATATTGCCATGGGTTTCGTGTGGAAACGACGACCTTTCAATCTTTCGGATCGAGTCGGACCAGTCTCTGTTATTCCGCGACGAATTTTCAGGTGATTCTTTAGCGTTTCGTACCAATTTCTGCCACCAGAGCGCTACTGTTCGATTATTGCCATGGAATAACGCAAATTGATTCTTAAATCGAAATGCGATATTAATGCGGTAAATGTTTAAGGATTGAATTTTTAAGGATTTTAAGGATTAAGGATTTTTAAATACATTGGATTTTACCCATTTTAATGGGTAAAATGAGGGAACGAAGGGAAAATTGGAATGTTTCAAATATAGCTGTTTGAATTTGGATGAACATTTTCAAAAACCTTCTGCAACCAGCCTACTGTAAAACTAACCCCTTAAGGGGGATCTGGGGGTCACCCCAAGAATATTTTTGGGGGGACTGGTGGTCTCCCCAGAAAATTAAATGGGGGTTGGGGGGCCTCCCCCGGAGTAACTTCGATGTGAGAAAGTGTTCGTGGGTTATTTTCCTACAGTTTATTTTTTCAGTGCAAATACTATGAAATATTGACGTCAAGAAAAATCACGGCAGTAGAGTTGAGGTGATGTTAAAAACCAAAATTCCGACCTTGGAAACCTACTGAACTATCATATCCATGCATGTACAAGAGTCATGAAGTGGCACGGGAAGGATTTCGGAGACCGCAACAAACGCGGAACAATTGATCCGATGTGAGTTTATCGAAGAGTATGCATGTATGTACTGTGTATGCATGTATTGTATGTGTTCCCATTAATCATTAGACTATAACTAATCTGCTCCTAGACTCTGGTCCATGTTTCGTGTCCTACTCGACTCCGCGAAGCAATCGCAGTTTATATACTTCCATGCCGTGTAGTGAAATTCAGTCACATTCATGTGCAAGTCGATCGATTGCATTGTTTCGCTTGCCGTTTATTTCATCGTTGTTTCAGGGGCTGCTCGTGCAATTTGTCAACAATGTCATCCCTCCATTTATGATTGTGTGTAAAACAATCGATTTCAAAGTGAAGCAGCGCTTCACCTGCATTCGATTGTTTTACATTAAGTCAAATGGAAAAAAAACATTGTTGCCAAATAGCACGAGCCGCCACTGCGTTGTTTGTCCGTTTGTTGGTTAGTTCATCCGTCCGTCCGTGTGCTTGCGTTGATTTGTTCGTTATTGTGTATATGTACTTTTTCTCTCCCCCGGGTCACATCCATCTTATAGTCCGATGTAAAACCAAAATTGTTTATAAATCTAAACGATTTAATTTTTTTTTATTTTTTACTTTTTTTACTTTTTCCATCTTTACTTGTAGATTGGTTGGAGGTCAGTTGTTGTCTTTCAAAAATTAGTGTGACGAGGTCAAATAAATTATGTTTACTGACAAAATGTCTAATTTATTAGGTTCTCATCATATAAAAAGTCTAATAAGAAAGGTCGTCATATTCCGATGTGAAACTAACGATGATCCACCGTTTTTAAATCCAAACAATTTAATTTTTTTTTATTTTTTTTTTCCTTTTCCATCTTTACTTGTAGCTTGGTTGGAGGCCAGTTGTGGTCTATAAATTTTTGGTCGTCAGTCGTGAGGTCTAATAAATTATGTCTACTTACAAAAGGTCTAATTTATTAGGTCCACAGATGAGAAGTCGCTAGTAAAAAAGGTCGTCTACTTGACAGAAACGCGGCTACAGACTTTTAGCCCAGGAAAAAAGGTCTACGACATGAAAGCCTATTTAAAACAAGTGGTCCAAAAAATTTGCTAATAAATTAGAAAAAGCCCAATCATACTCACTGAATTGAAAAAAATAATATTCCTCGCAAACATTGTTGATTATTGTTCATTCATTAAGAATTTGGTCAAAACGTGAGCTATTATCACTATCCATGAAATTTTAAGCTTAGACTTTTTTTGATAGTAGGCAAATGAATATAAGGCGGACCTTATTTGTAATTATATAATCAGGCAATCGGTATGGACTTAAAATGCTCGTAGTCAAAATGACTCGTTAAACGTACACATATACCAAGACGACAATAACCTCAAAGCAGCAGTCAGGTATGCTTATAGACGGTTTTGTTCAAACCCGCAAACGGAGAAAAACCGCAGACCCACTTGTTCACACTGACGAATCCAACAATCAGGCAACTGCATGAGCATTCTTCCCATTTGAATTCACGATAAACAATCGATTCTAGAAGCAGAGTTTATAGGCCCGTGACAAGTCGATTATTTCTCATTCAATCAAATGTGAAGATTGCACTGTTGCCAGATTGCTTTATAGGCACCAATGACTCTTCACGAGCCGACACTGATACGAAATTTTCAAATATTAAGAGTTTGTTGAAGTATGATAGGATCAGTGGCGAAGCATGCGCAACATGACATTTGGTCCATTTGAACCCATATAAAAGGTCGAATTCTATGGCCATTGGCGATTCCTAGATAGTTCGATATTTTTAACGAGTCTTAATGACCCAATTGCAACGTTGCATGATTGCACGCTTTGTCATTGGATATTATGTAAATAAAATCATGCAATTTTAATTTAGCACTGAAAAGACCGGATTAAGAGAAAACTAGGTAATTTTTAGGTCTCCGATTATCTTTATACTTCGCAAGTCCAGTGCTTATAATGCTGAGGCGAAAGGCTGACTTCACGTACCAACAGCTGCAGCACAGTCTAGGGCAAAACGCCAGGAAAACATCAAAAGCTCAATCGCCTATACAAGACTCCTGAGAGCATTTCCTTCCATAAAGTTGGAGAGTGTATGCAAGCATGCACATTGCACACACTCCGAAGGGTCGAAGAAGCGGAAGGGTGGTGGGGGTAGATATCAGGGTGGAGGGGGGGGGAGAGGGGTCGCTAAATCTCGCTGTAATTTGTCAAACTTTGAACCTCAGCCATCTTTCTCGGCTCAGCCTCGGAGAAAATTGAGTCTAATCTGGTTTATGTGTACCCTTTATGCATAGAGAGTAGAAAGAAAAAGAAAAAAAAGTTACGCGTTGTACTCCCGCTCCACTTTACAAATTGAGGAGCTAGACATAACGGAAAATCCTTTGGTGTGCAGCGGGAAGTATACACAATGGCGAGGACATAGCAAGTGTAACTTAAACCCCCTCTCCACTCCCTACTCGCACCACCCCATAAAGATTCTTCTTAACGTTCCTGCGAGGAGGGTAAACATTTCTTAGTAAGAGGTTTTGTTCGGGGATTAAATCATGGCGTTACGGGCTTTGTCATATTTTTGGCAGGGCCTTATCGGGCCCTCAAGTTGGGTTACTCGCTATGGTTGGTTCCCTGGTAAAAATGGTTCATACAGATCCATAACCAATGGGTCTGTTGCAAACTTTTATTACAATGAGTAAGAGTGTCTAAGGATGGCCAACTTTGACAACCTCGCTGGAGGTAGAGGTTATGTGTTTGTTTACGTTGTGATTGGTTGTGATCTACACTGTGAGGTTGGCTATCCTTGGATGTTCGCTGTGCATGCATACAAATTTCTCGATATTTCTCCGACATCTTGGATTTAATTCAACGCGTCTTGAGAGTTTATTATTGCATTTTATGACTTTCTGATGCCACCAATGAGCATTTCAGGCGATTTTACATTAGATGAATCTCTCAATTCTCTCTTAATCGTTGTAGCAAAAGTTTGCAACAGACTCATTCCCTATACAGAGTATGAATATATGTGGATACGTATGGATATGTATAGATCTATACAGGGTGTCCGAGAAATGAGTTCACACTTTTGCTGTGAGCGCCTGGTTGATTGTAAAAATCTGAAAAATTCAGGAATAATCTATTACCCCTAAGCGACTTCAGAGAAAATATCGGGGGGCTCCCACCCCCCTTTAAGGGGGGCGTAGGCCCCAAAATGTACCCCGTGTTGCCAATATATCGCATATTTCAAACGGCAGGGGGTATTTTTTATTTCATCATTCAAAAGGGCTCAAAAAACTGAGTAATTTTGTTTTTACAGATTTTCGGTAGCCCCTCTCAAAACAAAATGGCGGCCAAATAGCTACCCCATACTTTAGAGGCCCATAACTTCAGTTTGAATTAATATTTTTTCGAAAACTAAAAACTTTCTGAATCCTCAGAACGTCTTCTTTCCAATGATGTGCCACACCTTATCATTTCGTGGAAAAAAAAATGGGGCGAGGAGCCCCCCCAAAAATTTTTGAGTTTGGGGGACTGTAGCTCAAAAAAGTCAAATGTAAAGGGGGGTCGTGTTGTACATCAATCGAAAGGTCTTAAAAAAAAGGGAAAAATTTGGCGCAAACTCGAAGTCGCTACAATGCGTCTATTCAAAATGGCGGCCATTTAACCATTTGGGGGTGGGGGACCGTCCCCCCCAAATAAAATCCCTCCATCGAGTGATACATCAATCGAAAGGTCTTAGAAAGAGAAAGAGAATGGCACAAACCGGACGTCAATACGATGCTTGTATCCAAAATGGCAGCCGGTCAAAGTTTTTTGGCTATAGGCCTGCAGGGTCATTAGCCAAAAAACTTTGACCGGCTGCCATTTTGGATACAAGCATCGTATTGACGTCCGGTTTGTGCCATTCTCTTTCTCTTTCTAAGACCTTTCGATTGATGTATCACTCGATGGAGGGATTTTATTTGGGGGGGACGGTCCCCCACCCCCAAATGGTTAAATGGCCGCCATTTTGAATAGACGCATTGTAGCGACTTCGAGTTTGCGCCAAATTCTTCCTTTTTTTAAGACCTTTCGATTGATGTACAACACGACCCCCCTTTACATTTGACTTTTTTGAGCTACAGTCCCCCAAACTCAAAAATTTTTGGGGGGGCTCCTCGCCCCATTTTTTTTCCACGAAATGATAAGGTGTGGCACATCATTGGAAAGAAGACGTTCTGAGGATTCAGAAAGTTTTTAGTTTTCGAAAAAATATTAATTCAAACTGAAGTTATGGGCCTCTAAAGTATGGGGTAGCTATTTGGCCGCCATTTTGTTTTGAGAGGGGCTACCGAAAATCTGTAAAAACAAAATTACTCAGTTTTTTGAGCCCTTTTGAATGATGAAATAAAAAATACCCCCTGCCGTTTGAAATATGCGATATATTGGCAACACGGGGTACATTTTGGGGCCTACGCCCCCCTTAAAGGGGGGTGGGAGCCCCTCGATATTTTCTCTGAAGTCGCTTAGGGGTAATAGATTATTCCTGAATTTTTCAGATTTTTACAATCAACCAGGCGCTCACAGCAAAAGTGTGAACTCATTTCTCGGACACCCTGTATGAATATTGCACGGATCTGTGAAGATATCAACACATATATCCATACAGATACACACTGTTTATAGGGAATCGGTTATGGACCTATACGGACAATTTTTACCGCAGGGTTTGTTTGTATGTGTAGTAAAAAAAACCCGTTCCTCGCAGAATCTTTGCCTATACCCATAGAGAGAGGGAAACAAAAAAAAGTTTCCCGCCATTAGTTCGTATCCTTTCTAAAATCAAACCATTTGACTGGTTTGGCGTAGCTTCAAGTCACTGAATAAACAAACGGTGGTCAGGTGGTTGGTATTCTAACCCATTCAACTTTTTCTTAATGGGGCAGTTGCAAGCGTCTGAAATGTTATGTTTTTTTTTTTTTTTTTTTTTTTTTTTTTTTTTTTTTTTTTTTTTTTATAAAGAAAATAGGAGTACTTGATGAGCTGATAACAAAGATGCCATTGGTTTCTTTTTACGTCTTATTGTTCCGGAGATGAGCTTTTAGCCCAAAATACAATGTTTGAATGGGAATTCCGTGTTGTGACGTCACTAAGCACCCGAATTTTGGCAAATTTACTCGCGTGTGCCTCCGAAGCTGGGACAGTTAGGTAAAAACCAAAAGGCATCATTGCTCTCAGTTCATCAAGTACTACCAGTTTCTTTATAAAAAAAACATGACATTTCAGACCCTTGCAACTGCCCCACTATCGAGATCATCAGCAAAAAAAATATTTTTGACCCTCTCTGTGACCCAAACAATTCAAATTTGACAAAAAAAAAACAAAAAACAAAAAAAAAAAATACTTGACAGCTATAGCAAACCGATACATCAAAAAGTGAAGTGCTCCAATTCATCGCTCAACACAGTTCACAGTATTGTTAATCGAGATGTCAGCAATGTCAATGGGTCTGTTGCACACTTCGGTTACAGCGTTTTAAAGTATCAATTCCTATGTAAAAAGCCGAGAAAATAACAATGGCAGCATCAGAAAACACTAAAATTCAGTATTAAACTTACAAATTGCGAAAAACACTAGACACTATTCACCCCTGTATCTTTCCACCACGTGCACGATATTTCGCGAAATTAGCGCGGCACATTCAAATAATCACGGCCGACTGTCACCACAGCTGACTTCACAAACAAATAAACAGTAAACACTGACGGCGTCTGCTCGAATTTCTTACGTTTCAATATCCTTAATTCCTCACAAGAGGTTGTGAAAGGTACGGAGACCGATATTTAATTTATGTCGAAAACTTATCGAAATGAAACAATAACACACACAGGAGTTCCAAGGATGATTCCAACTTCGATCATCATGCTTGGAACTCCTGTGTGTTATTGTTTCATTTTCATAAGTTTTCGACATAAATTAAATATCGGTCTCCGTACCTTTCACAACCTTTTGTCAGGAATTGAGGATATTGAAACGTAATAATTCGAACAGATACCGTCAGTGTTTACTGTTTATTTGTTTATGAAGTCAGCTGTGATGACAGTCGGCCGTGATTATTTGAACGTGCCGCGCTAATTTCGTGAAATATCGTGCACGTGGTGGAAAGATACAGGGGTGAATAATGTCTAGTGTTTTTTGCAATTTGTGAGTTTATTACTGTATTTTAGTGTTTTGTGATGCTGCCATTGGCATTTTCTCGGCTTTTTACATAGGAATTGATAGTTTAAAACGCTGAAGCCGAAGTGTGCAACAGACCCATTACGTTCCTCTTCCGACGATTCTACGATTCTTAGCACACATACATAAAAAGGATCTAGCCACCGTGCAAAGCGTTCCTCAAAACATACATTTTTTGCCATTAAATTCCACTTTCAATTTCATAATTAAGTTTCGCCTCATTTGCCTTGTCGCAAAGCGTCGAGCGAACGAGTCCTACAAAAACGTTTGTCAATGGAATTCATTTCCGAACTGGAAGGCATTTAATTGCTTCGATTCCCGAGTCTCCCAAATCAACGGCACGAGTGAGCGGAGCTGCCGATTTGCGTATAATAATTAATCATATTTTTCAATTCACCGATGATTTCGCCGGTTGAGAAAAGATTACACAGTTAAATTCAGTTTATGACTGTAATGCATGAAATTACTAGCATCTGTAATCTCTGCTCAACCGGTGGAGTCGTCGATGTCTTCAAAAAAACTTGCGGATATTTTAATAATTAAACTGCGATTGCATCGATTGATAAAATATTACAGATCAGAGTACTTTTGTGCATTACAGTCATACACTGGAACGAACTGTGTAATCTTTTTCAACCGGTGGAATCATCGATGCATTGAAAAATACCATTGATTATATATATACGCTAAACGGCAGCTCTGCGAGAGAGTATGCCTACAGAACAAATGGAGCGCTTGAGAGGAGAGCGAGATGCTATTCTATGCTGCACCGCACCGTGGCGCTCAGAATGACGCAACCCGCTCTGCATCGTTGTACTATGGCCTTCAAAAGAGAAAACCCTGGTCAAAATTTTGACGTCCTTTTAAATGTTGTAATGTTAAATGTTGTTGTTGTTTTATAATTTTGCTGCTTTCGAGTGTATAAGGACTAGGAATAAATGCCCTTTTTAACCCTTTCAGTGCTGCATTATCAAAATAGTAGTCTCACACTGAAAAAAAAAGTACGGTCCAGAGACCCGGACGTTCAGGGCAAATATGGGACAGCGGCAAAATCCGGGAGCATCACCCGTGCGTCATGCCCTCTGGGCATGACGCCCAGAAGTTCCGGTCGTCACACCCGGTTTTTGCCGGGGTTCCATATTTGTCCGTACTTTTCCGATTGTGTTTTCAGTGCATAAATCTCAGACCTTCATTAATGAATTGAATGACTTTTTCTCATATAATATCATATGCATGCATGTAATTTTTTTTTTGAAATTTCGTATGAATCCATGTTAAAAAGTCGTTCTTTATAAGGGACAATAAAGCAAAAGGGTTAAGTTGCACCATGAAAAATCGAAAATTCTATTGAAAACAACGGAAAAATTTAACTACAATATTTTCGACCGGGGTATACTTTCTTTTGCAAGGCATAGTGCATCGTAAAGCCGACTTCAGGGGGGAAAAAAAAAAAAAGTTCCTACGTCCCTCAATCTATTGCCGCACCGTCTATCCCCCCTCACCCCATCTTCTCTCCACATCCCCGCGCACCCCTCCTTCAACCCCCCCCCCCCACCTCTCTGTAAAGCGATGTAGTTGAGCCAGAAATGTCGCGTCCATAGAGCGTTAATTAAAAACGGAGTGAATTTAATAAAATATAAAACTTATTAAAAACGATTATGGGTGCACGAAAAAGAGAGCTATAAGGGTTGGCGCCGCGCCGCCGTCGGCTTGTTTTTGAAAGCGAGTGTATATATACATATAGATATATGAGAGTGTTTAATGTGTATGTATGTGTACTTGCGCCGCTTTTATACATATATTTATGTGCTGAAATAATTAAGAATAGAATTGATATTTGCGAGTAGAATGTTTTATGGATGAATGAGCTTGGGATCTCCGCTAGTGGCTGAAATTGCGGAACGCTGCGCCCTCCCCCCCTTGCCGCGTCGCACGCCCTCCCCAGCACCCCCCTCCCCAACATTTTGCAACAATCATTGTCAATGGTAGATCACGAGAGCGGGAAATGGTGCCACGGGCCTCACGCCGTATAGTTTGTTGATTGCTCTTTTAATTTTAGCCGCGGAATGTAACATCACAAAAAGAAACAAAAAAAAAACAAAAATAACAAAAACAACAAACTGTAGGTAATACCTTACGAACACTTCCTCACATAAAACTTAATCTAAGGGGACCCCAGACCCCTTATACTTTCTTTAAAAAACCCTCAGACTCCCTTGAATATTCTAGGGGAGACCCCCAGATCCCCCTATAATATCTAATCCGAGGGAGACCAAAACACCCCACTTTAATATTCTGGGGGAGGCCGTAGACCCCTTTAATATTCTGGGGGAGACCCCCAGACCCCAATTCAATATTCTGGGGGATACCCTCAGACCACCTATAATATCCTGGGGGAGACCCCTAGCAGGCCGATTCTGCTCGTTTGGACGAGACGACATGAGATAGCAAGAATCGATCAATCCCATCGGTTTAAATGGCGTCACGTGACAGATTTGAAGTCATTTGACGGCGATGGTGGTTCTACGCGATTCGAGTCATGAGTTATTTGAAGAAGAATGACTCGGATCCGGTCGATCCGCTGTCGCCGTCAAATGCCTTCAAATCTGTCACGTGACGCCATTTAAACCGATGGGATTGATCGATTCTTGCTATCTCATGTCGTCTCGTCCAAACGAGCAGAATCAGCCTGTAGACCCCACCCCCCTTTAACCCTTGTGAGCCTAAGGTATTTCGGCAACACAAAGGACTAAGGGGGGGTATTTTTGTACCCCAAGGATGTTTTCATGCAGCACAGTCAGTATCAATAATTTTGAAACTTTAATGGATGGATTATGTACTTAGTACCCTAAGAGAGTAATTTATGTGAAATTTGAGTAAATTTTTGCTATGTTGCCAAATTTACACCTACTTTAAAAAAAAATGTCAAAATAAAAAAAATGGAAAAAATGAAATGAGGTACCATATTATTTTTCCATTTTTGATAAATTTCCAATTTTTTTTCAATGATCGGACTTAATATTCTTAATCTACATGAAATTTCCGTAAAATTCACTGAAATAGATGGTTCCAAACTTAAAACTGGCAGGACGAAGGGGGGGAATTTTTGTTCCCCAACACTTTAAATTTCTATAATATCGACAAAAATTCATAAAAATTAATGAAATTTGGTGGACGTGTTCTAAGTATCCTAACTTAAAATGTCATGAAGTCCCAAAAAATTTTGAGCAGTTTTGACAAAATGGCGTCAAAAAAACTGGTCTGGGGTACAAATGTACCCCCCCCTTAGGCTCACAAGGGTTAAGAGATTTATTTTAGAGTTGGCTAGGGCTGGTTGCAAAATGTTTTTTGCAAATTTTAATCAAAATTCACACAGCTATATTTGAAATAATATTGCAATTTTCCCTATGTTTACCCGTTTGATTATTGACGGTATAGATCTATCCGAAATGGGTTGATGAATGCATTAACTGATTAAATAATCAGTTAGCATGATAAACAGTCGTTAACAGATAATCAACGTGTGTACAAATTAAAACAATAAACACCTGTTAAAATCATATAATCAGCATTGCTGACAAGGAGGACTCGAATTATTTATTCATCCTTTGTTATTTTCCTATACTTTCTTTCCTATAGCCTGTAAAATTCAGGTGATGCTTTTCAGTTGCCATTTTTTCGGCTGAAAGAGAAATCTGCTCGGCGACGTTGCCAGTTTGTGCAATCTAAACTGCGATCTCAAGGCTCATCGTTGAAAGACCAACAGATGACATTTTCTGGAAGAAGGATCCCATATAAAACAATGAGTGTGCTCTTTCTGATTAATTGTGTCCTGTAAGGAAATGAAGGTTTTCATCTGAAGAGCACGCCTGTTGTTTTATGAGCCTCTCTTCCCAGAAATGTTCTCACTAGGATATTCAAAGGAAATTGGCTGTGAAGACGAGGAGTCTTTCCGAGGAATGAATAAGTAATGGAATGGTGGCGCCTTAAGGACTGCTTACTCCCTATCTCGACTCGTATTTACCTATTACCTCCCGAATCCTTTCTTGACGCGATGGTGCGTGATCAACGTTCTAATCCTAGTATCATTTTATTTAATCTATTTAATTAAACCCACGCAAAAGATCAAACCAAAGGCGGTGAATTTACAGGAAGTTTTGGTGAAATGGTGAGGCACGTGACCGAAGCTTTTTTAGAGGAAATAATTGATGACCTAGTTCTTTCATAAATTACACACAACGAGATACAGCGATACAGGAGGCCATATACATATACATATTATAAGTTCTCAAAGTGTGACCGTATGGGCAATCTGAACCTATGGTTTGCTTGTTGGTCTCACTTTTTTTAATCTTAAATCAAAAATTGTATTCAAGCCAGTGAGACATGGTTTTAAACGAAAGTGCAAGTGTTTAAGAGTGGCTATCTGGACACAGAATTCTATTACAACTACCCAAGTGAGAAATCGTTGCTTTGCGCTCTGTCATGCGCCAGTTTCTTTATCGTGCAAATCATTTCAGAGGAAACAGTCACATTGATTTCTGTAACTGGTGTCTCTTCAAAATATGCATTAACTAAAAAAATAAGGCTGAAAGTACTGGAAAATGGAATATCGCAAATCGATTCTTATATCGAAATGCGACATTTCAGTTTTTGTTACTTATCAGCTTTTATTTTTGAAGTCATTGGATATTTCGCAGTTACGGGTTTCAGATCATTATCTAGTAAACTGAAACTCCGTTTTCTTCAATATAAATCACTTATTTTGGCCTGTAATTTGACATAAATTGAACGCTAGCGCTCTACTGACAAAAATCGGCACTAATCGCTGAAGAATCACCTCAGAGAAAGATAAGAAAAGGGGGCCATCACGTGACTTTAGCCCCTATCTCCGTCCTTTCCTAACGCACGCATTCAAATAGAAGAAAAGGGAGAGAGAGAGAGAGAAAGAGGGAGAGAGAGAGAGAAAGAGAAGAGGGAGAGAGGAGAGAGAGAGAGAGAGAGAGAGAGGGAGAGAGAGAGAGAGAGAGAGAGAAAGAGGGAGAGAGAGAGAGAGAGACTAATTCCTGTAACTAACTGTCCATGATCGGAACTAGCATTGTTTTCTGGTGCTCTGGTGAAAGTGTTACATGAATTTCTATGACCAACATTCCGTGGGCATTATTTCCGTGGGCAAACAGTATTTCTCCATAAAATTTCTTGGAATTCTGTAGGCAAAATATTATTTTTCCATAATATTTCATGGAGTTCCGAGGGTCGATCATAGAATTACATAGCATTTTCCATGTGATTTCATGAAAACATAATAACTACACATGGAAAAAATATGCCCACGGAATTTTGGTCATGGAAATTTATGAAACACTTTCACAAGGCTTTCAAGGGCTTTTTCAAGGGTTTCATCAATAAAAGCTTAAAGTAAAGTATACGTCTAGTTCCCACTTATTCTAAACAACAAGCGCATTTGTTTTGAGGATATGTTTTTCTACGTGGCGCTCAGAAGCAACTGCGAGTCCCGATTTTGAAGCAAAACAGTTACAAACGAGTTATTCGAAGCCTGAGAACGCAAAATATTTCCACTGTTGCATAGTTTTGATTAAATTAAAGCAGGTTACATTTTTCATTCGTTCCCCGAACTAAACTCGAGAGCCTCGCCACTAAACTTCTATCCGCACACTCCCCCCTCCCACCCCTTTTCCTTACGGCCGTGGAGGCAACTTCAGCCCCGGCTTTATACCTTGACGCCCCTATTTCCGATTCGCGCCGTAAATCAATTTGACTCTCGTTGCTTTAATTTAAGTTTCCTGTTTCCCTAAAATTGACCCGTCCTTTACAGAGTATCCGGACCTACCGGAGAAACGGCCTCTGCACGGCCGTGCCGTCAAAATACAACACTTCCCTATTCTAGAGTCTCTATACACTATGAGAGTTGCACCAAGTCAGAATCCATTTCATATTGACTCTCAGACTTGGGCTGTCATAAAGTCACCAAATGCAAATGCAAATGGTAGAGGGTTTGTTTACTTTTCTCTTTCTCGCTTTCATTACACATTTGAAGGGACAGCTGTAATTTTTGTTACTTTTTCCTATGCTTAAATGTTATTCTGGAGAACATTATCTCTTTCAATAACGACCGTGAATGTCGAGAATCGGAGCTTAACCTTTAAGAGATAGCAAAATAACGGCAACAGCATAGAGGCAAATGGCCATCCGCCATTTGCAATTGAGGAGTTCTCTCGAAAAACCACAAATAAAACAAAGGGTTTGCTCGTTCTGTAAAATTGATGGTTCAAAGTTTTATTGTGGGTGTTTCATTAATCAGATGAAAAGAATAACCCGTTCAACTCACCAGAAACACACGCATAATAACACTTCGAATGATACATTTTTGAGAACGAGCATATCTACTATTTTACGAGTGGTTTTTCCAGAGAGCTCCTCAATTTGCCTCCTAGGGGCTCCATTGATCCGATTCTTCTTCTTCCTTTTGAATGACATATATGGCGCAACTCTCATCGTACATGCGAGGACTGACTCTCACTATGAAATTGATACTGTACGCAACGCTTTAGCCGAAGTATACAACAGACCCATTTGGCCACACTGTTTTCCTTTCATTTGATTCCACGTAAAACAATCGATTGCTGGTGAGTCATTGTTTCACCGACCATTGATTATTGTACATATACTTAGCTTCAAAATGAGGATAAGTATTGATGCCTAATTGCACGAGCCGCTACTAAGTTTCCATTCAGTGGCGTAGCATGCGATTTGGCAACGTTGCAGTTCGTCCGATTGAACCCCTGAAAAAGGTCGAACTATTGGATGTTCGGTGAACACCTTCGCATTCGACCTTTTACATGAGTTCGAATGGACACAATACAACGTTGCCATATTGTACGCTTCGCCACTATTTCCTTTCTGCTTGCAGTTTATCCTGTGATGAAGGGAGATTGCAAAAGAAATAACTTATAATCTGCATAACAGCTAGGCACCTTAAAAACTCTGCAGTTATCATTGAATGCGTTTCAATGAGAGAGAGAGAGGGATTTTATTTTTTTCCAGGCGGGTTTTCGTTTCAGTCTCTGAAATTAAAAAATTACGTCGCCGAAAGTATTCTTCCGCCATCAAGAAACGCACTCGAGAAAAAATCCCACGTACTACCGTTTGCTTTTTCAGAGCAATCGTAATTCATACGTGTGGATCTTATGGACCTACGCTCTGCAATGCAAATAGACTGAGCCGGTTGCCTTACTGTCGTAGTATTTCATCGCAAGCTCAAACACAGAGACGCGACGGCGACGCTGAAAATTGGAGGAGGTTGTATTTACTTTCCTGCTCGTCGCGTCAGCTCAGAATCTAGGTTATACGGCGTTCCGTTGCCTCCTTTCACAGGCTTCCTGTTTTGGATATGAAAGCTGTTTTTTTCTTTTTTTTTCACTTAATAAGAAAATGGCTGGGAAAAATCTTTATCCATCAAAATGCAATTCAATGTTGTTCCCACAGAAAATAAACTGTAAAAAATACCCCACGAAAACTTTCTCACATCAAAATTATTCTAGGGGGACCCCCCGCCCCCCAGACACCTCTTAAAGAGTTAATTTTACAGTTGCTAGGTTGCAGAATTTTTTTGAAAATTCTCATCAAAATTTTGGCGAAAGCGTCTTGTCAATGGGCAAATATGAATCATCGGCGACTCCAGCAATCTGGCATTATTGTATTTTTTCCATTTGATTGCATGGAAAATAATCGATTAAATATCCACGGGGCTATAGCTCCTTCAAGAATCGATTGTTTATCATACATTCAAATGGGAAAAAGAATATGTATAGTTGAGCAGCAAGTCGTATTTAAATCGAAATGACGAGTAATTGCAAGCTCTGTGGAGAGTGTATGCGGTACAAAAATTAACTACCTGCGAAAAAAAATAATGGAATAATAATGTGAAGCCATCTTCTATTCCGTAGGATGAGACGCTAATCTGGTCTGTTTTGGTTGTGGGTAAGTTCCGGGTTTCGGGGTCCCATTTGATTTACACTGATGAGTTTTACGAAAACAAAACATTGTTTTTAACGCGTAAAATACTGCATCTGTGCAGTTTTTCATTATAACAAATACATCACAGTTTGTGTCTATTAAATTAGGAACAATATGGACCAAAAGTATTATGATTGGGCTAGTTAAAAAATGGTCGATTCGCACATGGGCGCCCGCAGAAAAATTTCAAAGGGGGGAAAACTTTTTGAACCTCAATGGAAAGTCTAGGAGACCCCCCCCCTTCCCGAGGGGAAAGGGAAAAATTGTACTTTTGACGTGTTTGATATAATGGATATGGATAAAGGGACAGCAGACGAAAATGATACTTAGGAAAATGTTTGATTCTACTATTCCTTGCAAAAAATGATGTAAAATTAAAAAATAAACAAACAATGAAGTTTGTTAACCATTACTCCTTTGTTTAACACTGCATTTTCTTTTTTTTTTTCATTTTTTATCTTGAAATTTTGACTTTTTCTAATTCCAGGGGAGGGCAAGAGCCCCCTCTTGCCCCCCGCTGCGGGTGCCCATGGATTCGCATAAGAAAAACAAACAAAAAATTAAATACAAAAGTTGCTTGTCTATTTTTGTATAATGAACGATACTTACATGTTTGGATTTTAATGAAACTGATGTCACGATGTCATGAGTGTTGCATATGTTGATGCTGAAGGCACATGAACTCTTTCTCAGAGCTAAATTCGTTGATATTCGAAGAAGTGTCAGGTGATACAGGTACTTCCCTTAATTTCGTTTATCCTTGGTTCTGCTAAAACAATCGTCAGATGGGAACTTGACGTCGGCACATCTCATTCAAAGAGAGAGAGAGAGTGAGTGGGAAGTGAACGTTTTAACTGAGATATTTTCGACGAAAACCGTTCGTACAACGTTCCCGCAAACCTCGCCTCCCCTTGTTGGTTGGCGTTGGTTTCAATTAAGACGTTTGGTCGAATTTAATTTGATCAAAGGTATTAAACGTTCAATATTTATCAAGGAGGGGCTTCGAGCTTTGGGCTCTTGCAGATCGGGGCTAAGGGCCCGGTCCAAATGCTTATGAAACGCGAATTCCGAGTTCGAGCTTCGCAAGCTCCCAAGCTTGGGTTTCGTAGGAACTTGAAACAGGTCGGGCTTTAGCCTCTATAATTAAGTCACTTCAGAAACGAGCGATGAAACGCGGATGCCAAACCTCTCTTGCAAAAATTTTCAAGAATTCACAATTCAACCATATTCACAATGAATTTTTGTTAAAAACGTTGGTTTTTTTTTTGCAAATGAAATACAATAAACCTTCGATAATCGAACTTCGTGTTGTCTGAACTTTTTTGTCGATACATATTCCTCCTTTTTACTCGCCAGGGCGCAAACGAAAGTTACGGGTTATTTTAAATAGGTAAATGTCAATCAAACTTTTTAGAACTCAGTCGTAAAATGTTAATATCAAGCACAAAGCTTTAACCCTCTAAGGGCCAAGTTATTTCAAAAAGACGCCACTATTCAGTTTATAAAGGGAAGGATAGTTAACTGTTTGTACTCGGGGGAGTTGAAATTGCCTATACGACCCATTGAAGGCGCCGGAAGACATCTTATTTTGTACACGTTTTCATCAATAATCGCGTTTATCCGGAATGAAGACTGAAACAATTTGAAGTAGACTAGCGAGAAGAAAAACGAGTATACTCGGGCATGACCCTTAAAGGGTAAGTACACAATTAAAGTAGTTTGCAGTAAGCTTTTATTTCAGGTTATTAGTATGTTAAAAACCTTGTTTGTAAATGAAAATTTATAAAATTTATGAACTGTTCAAATACTATTTACTGTTTACTTAAAAAAATATTCTTCTTTAACAGGTTTTTAACCAAATTTTATCAGTCGATGCTACAAAGGATACTGTCGCATCCAAATTTTTTTTTAGGAGTCTATACTTGTAAAAGAAAATATTATCTGAAATGAATGCTTATCTTCAATGGTGGGGGGGGGGGGGGGGGGTGATGAGTGGAGGCATAATAAACCTTTATTCTGTCAGAGATCGCACGAGCTTTTGAGGTCTGTGAACGGCCCTATAGCTATATATTATATCATCGAAAGCAGTTTTCTGTAGCACCCGCGGTTTTCAAAACTTTGTCTTAAGAAAAAGTGGACTTTTTGTCATGATATATGTATGTATGTACATTCCAGTGGTGATTGCCTCTTGCAAAATCAAGGATCCGTGAGATTGGCAGTGAAAGCAATTTTATTTAAAACGCGGGTAATGGGTCTGTTGCACACTTCGGCTACAGCGTTTTAAAGTATCAATTCATTGGTAAAAAGCCGAGAAAATAACAATGGCAGCATCACAAAACACTAAAATTCAGTATTAAACTCACAAATTGCGACAAACACTAGAGACTATTCACCCCTTTATCTTTCCAACACGTGCACGATATTTCGCTAAATTAGCGCGGCACATTTGAATAGTCACGGCCGACTGTCATCACAGCTGACGTCATAAACAAATAAACAGTAACTACTGACGGTATCTGTTCGAATTCTTACGTCTCAATATCCTCAATTCCTCACAAGAGGTTGTGAAAGGTACGGAGACCGATATTTGTGTCGAAAACTTATCAAAATGAAACAATAACACACAGGAGTTCCAAGCATGATTCCAAATTCGATCATCATGCTTGGAACTCCTGTGTGTTATTGTTTCATTTTGGAAAGTTTTCGACATAGGTAAATATCGGTCTCAGTACCTTTCACAACCTTTTGTGAGGAATTGAGGATATTGAAACGTAAGAATTCGAACAGATACCGTCAGTAGTTACTGTTTATTTGTTTATGACGTCAGCTGTGATGACAGTCGGCCGTGACTATTCAAATGTGCCGCGCTAATTTAGCGAAATATCGTGCACGTGTTGGAAAGATAAAGGGGTGAATAGTCTCTAGTGTTTGTCGCATTTTGTGAGTTTAATACTGAATTTTAGTGTTTTGTGATGCTGCCATTGTTATTTTCTCGACTTTAAACCTATGAATTGATACTTTAAAATGATGTAGCCGAAGTGTGCAACAGACCCATTTTGACTCGGAACGGTAATTCGTGTAGAAACAGTCGATTGGTAATCTAAGGATTAAATAAATTGACTCATATTGATAGAATTTGTCGAAACCATGGCTAAAAGACTGAGTAGTTGCTCGGTCATTTTCAATGTTTCGATGATCCCATCTCCAAATAAAGTAAAAGCAAGCTGTCTAGTCACCATAGAATAAAAATTACTTCGTAATAAAAGCTACACTGCCACAAAGGCTCTGTGTAACGCTTCTTTTGTTGGCCTTGAAATAAGCCAGCCACCGCGCGATTCAAAATAAGCTAATCACAGCGCTGATCAGTAGCGTACGCAGAAATTTGTCTTTCTCTCTCTTGCCCCATTAGAGCACGTGTGTTAGAAAAGGACAAGAACAGGGGCTAAAACGTGACTTCAGCCCCTATTTCTTTCCTTTTCCAGCACATACATTCAAACGGGAGAAGAGAAAGAGAGGCATATTCCTGCGTACGCTACTGGCGCTGATGGATGGTGAATGATGTTGTTGAATGAAAAGGTTACAGAATTTGAAACATCTTCCCAAATTCCCAAACATAATCTTTTCGAGACCACTCTTATCAAGGTCAACGAGTGCCGATAGAAGAGACTCTGACAGTGACACTTCTAATACTAAGTAATCATTATTCTTTGTTGTTATTGGAAACCACCCTCATACCGGACGGTAAGTAAATAAATCGTTTTGATCGAGACAACTGATACAATAGATACGAGGACTTAATTCAAGCACACCCCACACTCTTTATTGCAGTATATTATAAAGTTAGCTCAGAGGGTAGCATCACTAACAAATTGAGCATAGTCGTTTATAAAACATCGAACTGGAGTGGAAAGGGAGCAGAGTCATGATTGCAAGAGAGCGAGAGAGAAAGAGAGGAAGTGTGTGTGTGTGTGTGTCAGTGAGCTATCGAGAGAGAGAGAGAGAGAGAAAGAGAGAGAGAGAGTGAGAGAGAGAGAGAGAGAGAGAGAGAGAGAGAGAAAGAGAGAGAGAGAGAGAGAGAGAGAGAGAGAGAGAAAGAGAGGGAGAGCGATGGTTGTTAAGTTGGACTGCTATGTCAGTTTGAGGGAGGTGAGTTGCGGGCCGAGGGGTCAGTCAGAGGGGCGTAGTATTTGAGACCTTGGAACGGCTGCCGTCTGATGAATTTGCATTGTCCAGTCCGTTATCCCCACCGGGGCTCATTTAAATTTCTGATCCCCCATTTACATGCCAATATGCCGCCAATAGCGTTTAAATATCGGCCGGTGGAAAATCGAAATGAAGTCACAAGGTCTCCTCGGGATCGAATCGTCGTTGGCTCACGATACACAGTGGACCAGAATTCAATCATTTATTGGACATTGAGAAATAGACGGAGAATGAGGCTGTTGCACGCTTTTGCTATAAGCGATCTGATAATAGACTCTAGTGTAAAAACCTCCAAAAATATCGATGGCAGCACTAATAACTTCCGAAATCTACTCCTAAACTCAATAAACACTTTTATTTGCTCGAGCGTAATGGTGGCTTAGGACAGTAATAGTGGAGATTCCCATCTGACAATACTGTAACTCCATCGAGAAGTGACCAATAAGAGACGACTTTAATGTGACACCGGTGTCACTAGGTGTCACAGTACTTCATCGGATGTGGATCATTACTCTGATGACTATAATTACTCTGTGAATCATTCTTGTTATCATACAGAGAGAGAGATGAAATTAAGATAGGAATATCCCATTATTACAGCCCTCAGCCACCATTACACTCGCGCAAATAAAAGCGTTTATTGAGGTTAGAAGTGAACTCCGGAAGGTTTTAGTGCTGCCATCGTTTTTTTTTGAGGTTTTCACACATTGCCGGCCATCTTTGATGATAGTGGGACATGCATGCAGGGCAGTGGTGGCTCGTGAAATGCGATACATCGATGTCTACTCCATTTAAAACTATAGAAAAGTATCGATTTCTCGGGGTTCAATTGCACCCCCTGACGATCGATACTTTTCTATAGTTTTAAATGGAGTAGAAATCGATGAATCGCATTTCACGAGCCGCCACTGATGCAGGGTTGATTCGCCCGTTCGACCGCCATCTTAGGCTTTATTTAAAAATCCTTCAATTAATTGGTTTATGAGTAGATTTTGAGACTTTTTGTTGCTTACAATGTGATTATTTATTTATTATTTGAATTTCACACCACTTACGAAATGAACCGAATGTGATTTTTACGCGAATTTGTATCAGATTCAACCCTTCATAACGCTGTTGCAAAAATATGCAACAGACCCATTTCGGACCAATAGTATCACTCATAGACAATCTTTAACGATCGTTCATCGATGAAGTAAATGATCAGCCTCCAGATTGTGGGCTGAGATTCGCTGAAGCGTAAGTTTCAGACCAACGAGCTATAGCGATAGAGTGGATTTGTGAAGCGTGATTTTGAAACTTCACGGAGGCAGCCATGATCGAGATCTTTTACGGACGTTTTTCACACAGGCTCGGTTTGTTTGCCTCACTTTTTTCAACATTTATAATTTAAAAAAAAAAAAAAAAAAAAAAAAAAAAAAAAAATTGAGACAAACATATTTAAAATGGGGCTCTTGCGAACTTTTGCTACACGGGATTGAAGAGTTGATTTTAGCATAAAAACCTGCAAAAATTACGATGAGTACACTAAAAAACCACGAAATTTACTCTCAGAATCGAGCTTAATCGAGCTGCTCGACGCAGGTATCATGGGAGATTCCTATCTAAATTGAGACATACCTCTGTGAATCCAAAGAGAAAGTTGCATATTAGATATGAAACGTCGCGTCTCGCAGTGACGTCGCGTGCCATTTGGCAACAATGCAACATCCTCATATAAACTCATTAAATATATCGAATTTTCCTTGTGCACTGTGCACCCCCAGAATTTGATCTTTTACATGAGTTTAAATGGATAGAATACATTGTTGCCAGATGGCACGCGACGCCACTGCTCTCAGGATACCTGCGTCGAACCGCCATTACGATCTTACCATTTAAGTAGTTATGTAGGTTTATCACTGAATTTTAAACATTCTCAGAATGATTTTCGTGGTTTTTGCTGGTTTCCACATCAGAGTGGACTATATTCATTTGCTCACAGCAAAAGTTTGCAAGAGCCATATTGGTTACAAACGAAAGTGCAAGTAGGTATTTTAGAGGGGTTATCCGGACACAGAAGTCGATATAACTGTTTCTTCTGGATGAATTTTCATGATAGAGAAACTGGCACATATAATGGAAACAAGCTAAATTTTCTCACCTGGGATTGTTGTATTAAAATTCTGTGTCCAGATAGCCACTCTCAAACACTTATTGCACTTTAGTTTAAAACCAATTTCTTCGACATTAATTACAATTTTTGATTTAAGGTTAAAAAAAGTGAAGCAAAAACAGACCAGATTCAGATCGCTCATTCTGTCACATTTTGATATAGACTTATAACATATGTGGCCCACTGGCCCCCGCTATCGCTATAGCGCGTTGTTTAAGGTGATTCCATGGCACGTGACCAAGCAGATTGATAAGTCGATCGTTTCATTGTCGTTTTCCGGACTCTGTGGAGTTTTTTTTTTTTGTAAAACCAGGATTGTCAGCACCAACAAAGATATCTGTGAAGTTTGGATGCTCGAATCCGGAAAATAAGGACGTAACTATGGGAATTCGGAATCCGTTGTGCGATACGATAAATCAAACAGCGATTGTGCGAATTCCCATAGTTACGTCCTTATTTTCCGGATTCGAGCATCCAAACTTAACAGATATTTTATTAAAGTTGAGCATTGTATCAGGTAGTAGCACTTCTTGTTAATGAATATTTTGGTTGTATTATAGCCAAAGTGCTAGGAGTGTTATAAAAAATGCGGTGATAAGTTTACTCATATATTTATTAATTTACTTTAATCGAAGCTTTTCGGCATTGACGCCATCGTCAGGACGAACAAAGTATCCAAGAACTTAACATAATATTCATTACGAAAATAAATCAAGACATTTAAGCAAATCTGACACAAAATAACAGGTGGAAAATCTGAAGCAATTCCACCTGTTATTTTGTGTCAGATTTGCTTAAATGTTTTGTTTTATTTTCGTAATGAATATTATGTTAAGTTCTTGGATAGCTTTGTTAGTCCTGACGATGGCGTCAATGCCGAAAAGCTTCGACTAAAATGTATATTAATAAATATGTGAGTAAACTAATCACCGCATTTTTTTTATAACACTCCTACACAGAAAAAAAAGGATGTGCTCCAAACACGATCCATATACACACCAGTACGTAACGTGCTCAGAGCACAAACATTTCAGGTTCTGGACACAAGGGGATGCGTTTCAGACGCAAACTCGACCTAAATAGATTGCGCTCAGAACTCGTTCCCGTACTAATGTGTACGTTCGTGTCTAGAACACGGAAAGTTTGTGTCTGAAGCAAGTCCATTTTTTTCTGTGTAGCACTTTGGCTAATACAACCAAAATATTCAGTAACAGATATCTTTGTTAGATCTACCTCCAGGTGCTGACAATCCTGGTTTTACAAAAAAAAAAAAAAAAAACTCCACAGAATCCGGGAAATGATCATTAATCGATCGACTAGTCGATCGCCTTGGTCACGTGCCATGGAATCACCTTAAGACCAATCCGTTTCCTTTAGAATTAAATATTTGGTCCCATTGTGCGTGACTGTATTTGCGCACGAGCACAAACGAGTATGTTTTGAATACTGCAGTGCAGTTTGATGTGAACGCCGTACCCGCTTCCGTCATCCCCCAACTTCCTCCGTATCCCCCCCCCCCGCAGCCACCCGCATGTTCACCGTTGCTTTTCATTTCGATATTTTCTGATCCGGCTTTTCGAGGGCTGGATCAGTGTCCTGGTGCCCGTGTCATTTTGAAATGTTGCTTGCTGGGCGAGATGAGAGAGCTTATAGCATAGTTACACACGCCGTTAAATCCCTTCCACCGCAGTAATGCACGCGCCTACCCCGCTCAGTGGCACAAAATCTGAGGAACTTTGGAACGCTATCCATTATCGATTTTGTTTAGTCCTTGTGTTACCAAGGGGGTGTTAATTTTCACCCTAGGTTAGTATTTTAAAGATATACACGGGAAAAAAATAACTGATTGAATTTAACATCTGCATAGCTGATTTTAAAGTCAGCTATTTAGAGTGGCAAATTTCACAAAATGATGATAAAATGTACCAACAAGTTAGAACTTAATTTACCATAATATACGTTGCATTTACCATCTACTTCATAGCTGAATCCAAAATCAGCGCCGATAGTAGATTCTACCATAGTCTTTTTTTCGCGTAAAAAGCTGACATTTAAACAAATCACTTTTAGCTTCCAAACAGTGGCGTGCTGGAGGCCCTCGCTGCCCCCGCAGCGCGGGGGAGGCCCCCGACGTAAGGGGCCCCATGATCACATCTGATCCGAGTATTATAGACAAAGCATAACAATTGAAAGAATAAAGATAAAGATGGAGGAGAAAATAAATCAGTGTAATCTGAAAGTAAAAATAGCTGAGCTCCTATTGAAAAGCTGTCAGAAAAAAAAAAAAAAAAAAAAAAAAAAAAAAAAAAAAAAAATCAGCTATTTTCTTTCTTGGAAGAGAAACGGAATTTTAAAGCTAAAACTGCGTGAAAAACTGTCTCGCGAGGACTCAATTTTCATAAAATGTCAGGGGAGGACCCCTGAACCCCCTCTAGATGGGTGGGGGGGGTCTCCATAGACATTCCATTCACCGAGTAAAAATGTAGGGCCCCCGCCTGAAAGTTTGCGGGGGGCCCAAAGTTTCCGGTACGCCACTGCTTCCATATCAGCCTCAAATAAGGCATTTAGAAGCATTCCACAAAAAATCAGACATTTTCATCAAATTTTTCCGTATTTATGGACAAAAATTTTGCAGGGGAAAATCCCCCTCGCAAAATTTCCGGGGGGAAATAGTTTTTCGTGTGATGTTATAGCTTATTTCATGTAGTTTCAGAAATTGAATAAAGTAACTTTCTAATTCTCGGATTATTTTACATCGAAGTTTCAGAATTCAACGAAATCAAAGGGACGGTCACAATTTCAGAAATATTTTAATATAGGGCTTTTTTGGAAATTTTCTCACCAACATTTAAAAACAAACCATTTGAAAAAACAAGGCATGCAGAATACTGGACAAGATGGTTTTTACAGATTTGAAACGTATCAAAACATAAGCCATCAACAATGTTGGGGATGAAAGTCACCCTCCCTTGGTTTTTAGAAGGAGGATTAGTTTTTCATTAAAATATCGACGATTGGCATACATAGAAGCGCAACTAGTTTTTCGTAACTTCCAGCTCATGCTGACTTACATCCTTCTGCCAGGTCAATCTGTTATTATTTTATTTTTATTTTTTAATTTTTGACGGTGCATTTTTGTTCATATGACAGTAATCAATAGAGATAAGGTCTTAAAACCTATCTAGATCAAAACATTGCCTGTATAAGTACATATAAATCAATCAACAACTCAAATCAGAGAAATGGGTCTGTTGCGTCCTTTTGCTAGATCAATGTGACTCCCTGTTTCTAACGTAAAATTCGGCGAAAATAACGATGCGTACATTAAAAACTTTCAAAATTCACTCATTAACTCAGGAAATACCTTCCATTTCAAACAACCCGCGCTACACTAGACACTATATCACCGACTTATAACTACATAGATGGAACCATATCGTTTATGTAAACATGTACAGAACTTACCAACATTGGAATGTTTCGTTTAGATGCGCACATTTCTTATTATATTATTTTGTAATCTTTGATAAACCGAAAAGACCTGACAGCAAATGCAGCCAAAAGTTCATGTATTTAGAAGGGAATTCCATGAATTTGTAGTTACGATGTTGTTCACATATACACGGTGGTTCGATCTATGTAGTGGTGTGTCGGTGCAAATAGTGTCTAGTGTAGCGAGGGCTGTTTGAAATTGAAGTGATTTCCTGAGTTAATGAGTGGATTTTGAACGTTTTCAATGTGCTCATCGTTATTTGCGCCAACTTTTACATAAGAATCAAGGTTCTATATTGTTGTACCAAAAGTATGCAACAGACCCATTAATTACCGTCGATATACAGGGTGTCCCAAAATTGATAGTAAATATTTTTACCACGTATTTTTGGGGCCAAAATAAGACTTTTTTTCCTATGAACACGTGTCCGAAAATGCCCCCCCTCGGAGCTACAGCCCCCCAAAGTTTTAAAAAAAAATAAGTTTTTCTTCGATTCTAGCAACGGATCTCCGTAAAAATGGATGAAAATTGGTTTCCAAGGGTAATTTTAGGCGTTCTTTCCGATTCCGGGGTCGAATATTTCCAAAAGGGTCAAGAAAGGGGGGTTTGAGGGGGGTTCAAATTTTAAATTGAATAATTTTCTAGTGTTAAAAAAAGTGTTAAAACGAGTAAAATCGATTTTTCGCCGGGAGCGCACAGCCCGATAGCGCTGCTCTGTGCACTCACCTGACTCAACGATCGACTCGACGCAACGCGGCACTGAAACAGCGCTATCGGGCTGTGCGCTCCCGGCGAAAAATCGATTTTACTCGTTTTACGTGCGTCTTATGAAAAAAACACAGGAGATCAAAAATGTTCCTTTTGTTTTGTTCCATTAGATTCTTTTGTTATTTTTCTCATTTTTTTACGGAACACTAAAAAATTATTCAATTTAAAATTTGAACCCCCCTCAAACCCCCCTTTCTTGACCCTTTTGGAAATATTTGACCCCGGAATCGGAAAGAACGCCTAAGATTACCCTTGGAAACCAATTTTCATCCATTTTTGCGGAGATCCGTTGCTGGAATCGAAGAAAAACTTATTTTTTTTTAAAACTTTGGGGGGCTGTAGCTCCGAGGGGGGGCATTTTCGGACACGTGTTCATAGAAAAAAATAGTGTTATTTTGGCCCCAAAAATACGTGGTAAAAATATTTACTATCAATTTTGGGACACCCTGTATAGAAAAGAGGCTGACAAAATATCACAAAAGAATAATGAAAACAAAACTGTTGTTTGACGTCCATTACCGATGATTCCTCTAGTGGACCAAAAGATTACTCGGTTAATCCAGTTCAGTGCAATATGACTGCAATGCACAAACATATTCCGACTTAGTTTTTTTTTTTCAACCCATGGAGTCATCATTGTTTTCATCAGAAATGCGGATATTTAGAGATTAAATTAACAAAGATTCCACTAATTGAGGAAAAATTACAGCAAAGAGTATATTTATGCATTACAGTTACTGAACTAAACTGTGTAGTAGTTTTGTCGGTTGGAAGAAAGTTCGTCCAATGAACGTTTCGTTCAAAATATTTTGTACGCACTTACTTTTGTCCTATTCGCATTCCAAGCATTTATCGTCCACAGTACGAAAACGTCAAATGTAAACACATTTTTGAGGGGGATGGGGCTCTTGCAAACTTTTGCTGTGAGCAAATGAATAGTCCATTCTGATGTAAAAACCAGCAAAAATCACAAACATCACTCTGAGAAAGTTTAAAACTCACAAGGGGAGGCTCAGATGTCGCCGCCTCCGATTTTGAAAACAATTGCACGAAAATGTAGCTAAAGTAAAACTATTAGACCCATGTTTCTCACTTTTTGCCAATGGGCCTTCCTAAAGAATCAGGAATTGTTTGAAAGTTGCCGAAATTCACGTAAAAAACCCGAGCGGAGAGCATTCCGAATATTTACGGGAATTTCGGCAACTTTCAAATAATTCCTGATGCTTTAGGAAGGCCCATTGGCAAAAAGTAAGAAACACGGGTCTAATAGTTTTACTTTGGTAGCGTTCTAGAATTCAACCATTTGATGCATCCATGCAAAAAAGATTACATTATTCTATGATGTAGTATATCTATGTATATTGAAAAGTGCTGCTATTTGTAATCTTTTTTGCATGGATGCAGTAAATGGTTGAATTCTAGAACGGTACCTTTAGCTACATTTTCGTGCAATTGTTTTCAAAATTGGAGGCGGCGACTTCTGAGCCTCAGTCAGAAGTAAAGGTCAGTAGGTTGTCAGTAATAAACCTACACAACTACATAACCCTTTCCAGCAAGGTGGTACAACATGTGTACCACTTTCTGTAACATGGTCTTCAATGGAATTTAAATGGATATTTTGCAAAAACATGTGTGACCCATCAAAAGTCTTAGAAAATTGTCCTCTGTTGAACGGTCTAAAAAAATCTCAAAAAAAGTCTAAATCCATAATGCGTGCTGGAAAGGGATAAATGGCAAGATCGTAATGGCGGTTCGACGCCAGTATCAAGGGAGATTGATTTCCATCTAATATGCCACTATCTCTTTGAAAACAAAGAGGTATGTCTCAATTTAGATAGGAATCTCCCATGATACCTGCGTCGAACCGCCATTAGGCTCGATTCTGAGAGTGAATTTCGTGATTTCTTAGTGTACTCATCGTCACTTTTACAGATTTTTATGCAAAAATCAACTCTTCAATCCCGTGTAGCAAAAGTTCGCAAGTTGCCCCATTATGAAAATTATTCCCCTCTCCTCCTCCATCCCTAAAAATCGGAGGTTAGGGGGGATTTAGCCCCTCTGGCCCCCCTTCCCGCGTACGCCACCGTTTGAGGCTCTATATCTATGTTTGTATAATGAATAGGTTTACAGTTTAAGTCAGGCAAAAACGAGAGTGTTATTAGTGCATGAAATCAGTGTGTTGCTTTTATTCAGAAGGAGTGAATTTTCTTCGCTGAAAAATCCTAGGAATCGATTCATTGAGTCCCGTCCCGTGCACGCTACTAGCTTTTCAAATCAGTGTCAAAAGGGATCATCTCATTCACTCGTCTAAGGGATCCGATCCGCTGGGGATACAGACAGATAGAGGGAGAGGGGGTAGGGGTATAGTCGCAATTTTGAAAGAGCAATGCAGCACGCTGCAATTGATGAGCGGACGTATATACGTATATCCTAAAATATATCACAGCTACGCTGAATCAGTTAATGCGTTGAAAAGAAGAAGTTATTATAGGAAGCAGAGCAGATAGTTCTGGACATAATAATTATATGCAGCCCCGGCCCGGCCCTGTCATGCCCGTCAAAAACTGGGGCATGAAATGGGGATCAAACTGGTGCTATCATATATGAGTATCATAACGATACAGTATTTTGTTCCTATATTGCTATTTCTGAAGTATAAAAGCTGTACATTGAACATCATTTCGTAAATCCTTTCAGTGCTTTCAATCGCGGGCCTTTATTACTTTTCGTTGAATATAATGACTTTCCTCAACATAAATAATTCCATGTTGCGGAAAATCATTTTTGATCTTTTATTTTTTGTTTTGTTTTGTTTTGTTGTTTTTTTTTTTGTTTTGTTCAGAAATTCCGTAAGACACCATGTTAGCGAGACGTTTTCTTTATGAGACTGTGGAGTGACAGGGTCGATGAGGTGTCTCCACTGGCATTTCTAGAAGCACTTCCAAAAGGGCGCTTTAAACCTGAATATCGGGGTTTGACCTAACATATACATGGAATACCAAGATTCCCAATTTCTCGTCAAGAGGGTTGCACCAAAGCCCCTTAGAACGCTGGCTTTAATTGAAAACACATGTCCCATGCATGTGAAAATTTCCATAGTTCGAATGGTTCAAATCACACTAAAAGAAAAAGTGCTGAATTTAACTCTCTTTTATAGTTAAATGTATGGACACCACTTAAAAACTGTTAGTTTGGCTGTTTAAAATAGTTAAATTACCTCTGCGCCGTGTTATTTGAACTAATTTAAACAGTCAAACTAACAGTTTTTAAGTCGTGTCCATACGCTTAACTAAAAAAAAAGTAAAATTCAGCACTTTTTTTCAGTATATATGTGATTTGACTTGATTCAAAGCTGAGATGAAACACCACCGACCAAATCCGTAAAAGTTACTTACACAATGAAGTGAGAGTCAAAGTATTTAACAAGCTCAAAATAAAAATGAAAAAAACAAAAATGGAACGGTAGTAAATGAACGGAATGATACTGTAAATAAGAGTACATAGCGAAATTATGTACTTGTACATAAGTACATATTGTACATTACCATATTGTATGGACTACTGTACACACTGTACACTTATGTATTCATGTAACCGGTTCCAAAACACCGGTTGAATAAGTAAATTGACATTTGCCAAAAAAAAAAAAAAAAAAAATAACGAAATAAGGAGAGAGAGAATAAAGAGGTAAGTATTCAACGCAACGCAAGGTAAGTTACTCAAATCATCAAATGGATGATGAATGACTAAACTACGCAATTTATACAATTACATGATACGTTGAGAAGAGCTGTACCTATGTGAGTGATGCATAGAGCATACATCTAAGTATGCTTATATACCGCCGAAGATATGAACGAATCTAGGCAATATCAACATCCTTTATAACACTCCTTCATCGAGGAGGACACTAATTCATTTTCTGTGAAGCAACTGTTCGACTGTTCAAGTGAGTAGGTTACCGCAATTTAGAGCAGTAATTAGTTTTACGTCGTAAGCACAATGATGCTCGACGCTATATAGAATTTCCCCGATCAACTTTGTAACTGACGCAACCAGCGATGTTCTAGAATATTAGCCCTGGACCGACAACTTGACGCGCTATAATAAAGACTAATCACATTTTATGACAATGTATCAAATAATAGTACAATTAGAACTGAGACTATCAATAAAAGGCAATGGAAACACGATTAGGAATTTACCTGAACAAACTAGAAACTGTGCCTGCTCTCTTCTCAAGATGGCGGACGTGCTTTCCGAGGTAATATTTAGAATAAGGTTTGATGCACAACCAATTACAACAAAGTTGGTTGCTGAATATTGACGGAAACGTTCACTTTCCAACATGGTGGACCCGAAGATACCCGAGGTGAAAAATGTTTCAAAATGAATCAGCGAGTTTCCGTTCTGATTAGAGTATGCTAATCGCATTTTTCAATTCACCGATGAGTCCACCGGTTGAGAAAAGCTTACACAGTTCAGCACAGCGTATGACTGTACTGCACGAAAATGCTCTCATCTATGTAATCTTATCTCAATCGGTGGAAACTACGTAAAATTATTAAAGTATCCGCAAGTTTTCTAAAGTCATCGGCGACTCCACCGGCTGAGAAAAGATTACAGATGCGAGAATTTTCGATCATTACAATCATACATTGAACTGACTTTTGTAATCTTTCCTCAACCAGTGGAATCAGCGGTGCATTGAAAAATGTCATTGATTCTACGCATAACGGCAGCTCTGAGCGAAAGAGAGGACTTGTGGGATGTAATTTTGAGACAACACGGATGCAGCCATTATTGAAATCTCTTGTAAACGATTTTCACACAGGCTCGAGTTTGTTTAAAAAATTAAAAAAAAAAAAAAAAAAAAAAAAAAAAAAAAAAAAAAAAAAAAAAAAATTGTTACAAATATATTTGAAATTGGTTACAAACAAAAGTGCAAGTGTTTTAGAGTGGCTGTCTGCACACAGAAATCTATCCTATATTATATTTGTAAGAATGAAGCTAAGTTCCGGGAGAACCGTTGCACCGTTCGGGAGGGGCCTGGTACCGATCAGTCGGGCTCGGCTCCAATGCTTCGGGAAAATTATAAGTTTTTCCGTGCGGGCCCCGCGTCCCTTTTTAAAATGCTAAAAACTTTTCTCTCAAAAAGTTGTGCGAATGCGAAAAGGATGCGAATCAGTTCGTTTTGTAAGGGTGGGAGAGAGAAGCGAGATTTTGTCGTCCTTTTTTAAATGCATACGTGCGGAAGAGCATACGATTTTGTACGCGTGTGAGCGAGAAACGTGATGCTCTGACAATTTTTTTTTTAATTCGATCGCACGATTTGACGTTACCATGGCGATCTTCATCATATGTTTTACTCGCGGAAGGAACCGTTCGGGTAGACGCATTTTAATAGTGACTTCATGATATCGATGTATAGCTTCGACTTTTTATCCATATTTTTACGTAGATATACACAATGAGAGAGTCACTGTGCTGCTAGCTGTGTTGAGAAATATACCAGGCACTTCAAACTTAATGAAAAATTTGTATAAATATTTTATGTTAAATACGGCAGCACTGTACAGTCTTCGATTGATGATGGCTTGACGAGGTTGCTATATCGCTTCGCGATGTATAGAGCTTCGATACTTATCATATGTTTCATATGCATAGATATATACAGGGACCAAATAATGTTCGGTCCCGAGCGTAACTTACGCACGGTCACATGACCGTGCGTAAGCTCTCTGATTGGTCGAAACCGCACGCAAGATGCACGCAATTCAATGCTCGGGACCTAACATTATTTGGTCCCAGAATAGTACAATCAACGATGACTTGATGAGATCGGTGCATTGATTCAATATCTCGAATATAACCCAGCAAATTTGAGTTAGGTTTCGAGAATTTATAAAGAAACTAAATGATTAGGGTTATTATTCATAAGTTGAGACGGTGGTTATACTTTTCTCATTAATAATATACTGTCAAATATTACTGAATACTGAGTTAAGTAAATAATTGGTTTTCTGTTGAAAATGCATCGTTTACTTTGAATGTATAAGTGATTCATCCAAGAATACTACTTACTAACGAACCAAAAACATGGTTACAGATTTTTTCATTTGTAAGTTGGCGATTTGAGTTGTTTTCAGTTCGCGTTTTGGCGAGGTTATGATGTTTTTAAGGTCTGTTTTTTCCCGATTTAAATAAAAAAAAAAGAAGACAAAGTTTCGATAGATCTCTTGAGCCTTGAGTATGTAACTTTAATGGTTCATTTGATTGTATACCTGTTATTTTTTAATCTGTGCAGTAATATTAGTGGGCCAGTGCGACGTTTATTTCAAAATAGACTGTTCTTTTAGTGATGACTTGGTGATGACGTCATCCGGCGATGAGCGTTCCAAACATAGACTGTCTGTCTCTCTTGCTCTCACGTAACCCCCATGTTGTACTGCTATACTCTAATTTTAAAAAACGTATGTAGAGACATCTTTTGTGAAATATTTTTTGGCAGAAATGAATTCCTCAATTTTAATGCGATTTTGCTATTAACATGCCGTAATACGAGACCCTGTGTATACAAATCAGGACACTAGAAAGAGATGGGTATACACATGGGGATTGGAGGTCACGGGAGAGTGGCTGGGTGAGATAGTTTGGACCGCTATGCGAGTTTTGTCACAACCGATTTCAACCGATGAGTGCATTATTGATGCAATTTTTGGCTAACCGTTGACTTCACACTAAAAAATCTATGGTGAACTTGAGATGCCCTTAGATGCTGGAACTGGGTCCAATGGACGCGTTGCGTCGTACGCTAAAATCGGCTGCCAGTAACTGTTCACTGGTTATACAAACTTGAGCTTCGTGAAGTGTCTAAGAAAACTAAAAAAAAATAGGAATTTCATCATTGGGGGGGGGGGGGGGGGGGGGGCGACCATTCAAAAGCGCCAATCCCCAAAAAAGATAAGCCAAAAGCGCTAAAACATGCACGAAGGAATTTTTGAAAAAGTAGCCCAAAAACGGCAATTTGCTGCAAACTCAGTGGTCAAAAAGCGCTAAAAGAATGACCCTACAATCTTAGACGAAGTTTGCCTGAATTTTCGAGCCAACCTATTTCAAAAAATTACTGTCGTTAATAAAGGGCTGTTTGAAAAAGGCATAGTTTTCCCGCGCAAAGTTTCTCTTCCATTCATCTTTAGATTTTTGATATTCACTGAAACGCAATGTCTTATTGTCATGTCAGTTCAACGAAAGGTTCGTAGGTGTACGATCTCCGTCATGCGTTTGTTTGCTTAACTCGGACTTCTCATTTTATTGTGAATGCAGGTTTCTCACTATCGCTATCGCTTTCTCTCCTTCCCTTCTTTTCTCTGTACAGTTATAAATCGTATAATCCACATGCGCTAATACGGTGCATCCAAATGCGCCGATTCTGGGGGTTTTGGCGTCTCCATGAGCGCCAAAAAAAAATTGGCGGTTTTGGATCGGGCCCTCTTGAGAACGACTACCCCTAAAAAATGTTTAAGTTTCATGGAAAGGGGTTTGGGCGGGGGTTATGCTATTTATGCCCCTCCAAATAATGACTCCTGTTTTCTAAACCTTTGGTGTACCTGAGAAAATAACACTTCAGTATTTCAGGAATAATAGAGTAAGTTTTTAGATTTCGTTCTTCGGAGCAAGATTAGATGGGTGAATAGCAAACGGAGTTAGGGAGTGGATGATATCGAGTCAAAGTCTTAGCTCGAAAAAACAGAAATCACGCGCAAGACGCGAAACGGAACGCTTGGCCGCGAAGCGGCCACCGGCCACTAGTACTGTTATATTTCTTCTGGAAGAATTTGCACGATAAAGAAACCGACGCATGACAGAAATTTGCAAAATTTTCTCACCTAGATAGTTGTATTAGAATTCTGTGTCTAGGTAACCACTCTTAAACACTTGCACTTTTATTTAAAACCAATTTCCACAGGATTAATTACAATTTTTGATTTAAGGTTAAAAAAAAAAAAAATTAGGCAAACAAATCAGATTCAGATCACCCATGCTGTCACACTTTGAGAGAGAACGTATAACATGTTTCAGCCTCTCTGTGGCTCTATAGCTCATTGGAGCAAACATAATTTAATATTTCATCATTTCCTCTGCACCTCATAGAAAAAACAGAACATTAATGTTTTGGATATAGAATAATGGACTTCTCATATCAAATGCGTTTTTTTACTTGCGAAAACCGTAAGATTGTGGCTCATGAAATTCCAACTTTGTATTTGACGAAACAAATGAAAGTGAAGTCCAAATCAAAACTTTAGCTTCCAAGTTAAATATAGTAAATGTGTGGTATGTCCCTTCTTTTATGATCACCCTCTAAATTACGCGGGTTGGTCAATGGCACGATATGTGGAAGAGGCGTGATGTTTGTAGTTGCAAGCTGCAACATCCTGTTACAAAATGTACTATTAAATTGGTGTGTGAGCATCTCTTCCTCTGTCTCTATCAACTAGTCACCATTTGTGCATTAATGAAATTGTAGCTTCCATACTGGCCTGTCATGCAATGAAAGTAAACTTTAGCTTTCAATTAACGCACGGAGTGTCCTTTAAATAAAATATACACTCCATGGTCCCTGCGATTCCATCTCCCCCTGCACTGTACCAATCAAAAAGGCTCTATGGCGAACATTTTATCTTTCATGGAAATACCAGCTTTTGTGGACAAGTTGCCAACGCAGTTACACTTACGCTATTTTGGATGATATGGAAACGTGTTCACTGTAAAAAAAAAAAAAAAACACACTGAAGGAATAACGATGTTGCGTGCAATCTGACAACATTTAATTTGGTCCGTCAAAGCGCATAAAAAATATCGAAATATTGGGTGTTCAGGGTAAGCATTTTTTCATTTGATCCTTTGCATGGGTTTAAACAGCCTAAATGTGACGTTAACAGATCGCAAGCTACGGCTATCAATTGAGTACAAGGGCGGATACACGGAATTGTCTTTCTCTCTCTACTTCCATTTGAGCTCATGAGTTAGGAAAGGACAGCAGAGGGGGTCATCACGTGACTAAGGCACGTTTTCAAATGGGAGGAGAGGGAGAAAGACAATTCCCTGTATCTGCCCATGATTGAGTATTAAAATTAAGACTGTTGCAGCAAAACTACAAAAACAATTACATTTCTTTGCAAGCACAGCAAACACACCAAATAATACAAAAATTTAGTTACCTGATGAGTACACGTAGGTACCAAATGAATGATGAAAATCATATCTTCCTGCCGGAAAAATGCTTCTCAAAATCCGTTTTCAGAACTGAATTTACGCGCGCCAACGAAAAAGCTCATGTTCCACGAGCTATACTATTTCGTTCCAATTACATTTAATGCAAACTTTAGGGGAAAAACGATTCTCAAGCCCCCCAAAAATAGAAACTTTAAAGCATGCATAAGAAAAAGGAAACTATTTAAAACAAACGTGAGTTTGAAACAAATCCAACACTGAAAAAAAAAATGCTAACTTTAAGTATTTACATTACTTATAAGTATGGTCAAGACCAAACATTCTTAGTTCTACCATTTAAAATAGTTAAATCAACCCCGTGCTGCTTGAATGTAACTATTTTAATTAAATGGTAAAACTAAGAATGTTTAACACAAAAAAAAAAAAAAAAAAAAAAAAAAAAAATTGCCAATTTTAAGTATTTACTTACTTAAAAGTATGGTCAAAACTAAGCATTCTTAGTTTTACCATTTAATTAAAATAATTACATTAAAGCAGCGCGGGGTTGATTTAACTACTTCAAATGGTAGAACTAAGAATGTTTAGTTTTGACCATACTTTTAAGTAAGTAAATACTTAAAACTAGCATTTCTTTCTTTTTTTTTTAGTGATATAATTTTGAGACAAAGCTAACCTCATAAAATCGTGATGTAATATATGAGCCTCCCTCCCCTGGAAAAATGACCTAGTTATGCCAGTGCGATGGAATCAGAACAGATGGAAAACTGTTATTCAATTTTTTTTTTTTTTTTTTTTTTTTTTTTTTTTTTTTTTTTGTAAGTTGGAAGATATTGTTGCTACAGTGTTTGATAATGTTTTTTTCATTTCACAGTTCTTCCCCTTTATCACATTGTTCCTTAACGGTGGCAACTTAAAGCTCTTGGAGTCTGATTAAGGGGGGGGGCAAGAAAAGGCGAGGGGAAAAATTAGCAATTACTCCTAGAAGTCAGATAAGGTAAAGTAGATTAATCTTGTATAATTCAACGAAACAATGGTTTCCAGACTTTCTGGTGTAAGAAAGGGGGCAGTGTTGCCAGAGCGAGGGTAAAAAGCCGTATCGTCCCCATTTAAATCAATGTAAAACGTACGGTTTTTCCACCCCGATCTGGCAACACTGCAGGGGAGGGAGAAGAGTTAAATTACTTAGGATGAAATTAATCTCCTGCTTCTTTTATTCTTCTTCTTACCCTCTTTTCCATTTTTAAGTTTTTTATCACCCCTCCTTTTTTTTAAGCTCCATTCGCCTCTCACCCTCCTTAGATCATTCTTATCCATCCTTTTTTTTCAGCCTCCTTTCTCTCTCTCTCTCTCTCTCTCTCTCTCTCTCTCTCTCTCTCTCTCTCTCTCTCTCTCTCTCTCTCTCTCTCTCTCTCTGTCTCTCATTCACTTGAGCGTAAAAATTGAGAATTTTCAAATGTTGCACCGTTCAAATTTTAATTCTCAGAATCGGCTAAGAGAACTTATTTTGAAGTGGGAGTAATTGTATGAGGGGTGTCATGACGAACGCCGGGAGGTTATTCACTAATACTTAGAACCCCTCAATGAAATGTATGATAGAAGGATCTCTTAACGGAATACTTTTTTTTTTATTCTTTTTCCCCCACCCCCGACTTTCTTTTTTAATAACTTTTTTAGACTCGACAAAGTTATAGAGACCTACCCTGGAAAGCTCGTTAAAAAGTTTGATTCGAGTAATTCAACCAAGTATGAATGTTTCTGGCTGTGTAAACGGCGTCAAACAAGGCTCAGGAAGCATGAAACAAAATATCGCTTCGCCCTTGGAAGGACTCTGCGAATTTTATTGAAAAGAGGCGCTTGAGTCACCAAGAATCATTCTGTTTAAAATTACTCTGTTAAAAGAAAAATGTAAATAATCTAGTATATATATATTTTTTTTTAATAATGAAAGCGTTTCAAATAAATAGAAAATAGAAAATAGTAGGATTGAACAAAATATCGCTTCATCCTTAGAAGGACTCTGCGAATTTTATTGAAAAGAGGCGTCTGACTCGTCTGAGTCAGTAGAATCATTCTGTTTAAAATTACTCTTCTGTTAAAAGGCAAATAATGTAGTTTCCCCCTCCCCCCCAAAGCGTATTCAAATAAATAGAAAATGTATTCAGTTAAGTTTCAGAATTTTCGTAATCAATTTTATTAAGAAAATAACAAGGTGAGTACACAAAATAAAATATTTACCTCTGTCGCACAATGTAATCAATATTTACAGACACAAAATGAACAAATTTTAAAAGATTCAAATAAATTACAGTATGATACAAATTTGTTACAATAAATATAGCAAGATTTATCTAGGATACAGTCAAAAAAAGGGATTTCTATTTTTTAAAAACGCCCGCCTCTTTTATAAGAAAAATAAAAATCAACACACATGCAAATATTTCCGTTTTAAGAATCGTTCCTGATGCTGAAGCCAAGCAAACTTATTTTCTGAGGATTGAAAAGTACAGTGGTGGCTCGTGCCATTTGGCAACATTGTTTGCCGTCCATTTGAATCTATGTGCAACAATCGATTGTTAATGAAGCAGCGCTTCACTATCGAACCGATTGTTTTACATAGCATCAAATGGAGGTAGAACCTTGTTGCCAAATCGCACGAGGGCCGCCACTGGAAAAGTAAAGGTTTTGATGCTACAATTCGAGGGTTTTGTTTCAGGAATTTTTACCTCTAAATCCGCTATGTCATTTATTCTCATAGCAAGAAACCTAACGTTAGCATTGAAGTTTTTTTTCAATATTTTGGAATCGAGAAATCGAGAACGAGCAAATCTAGAATACGATTAAAAATTATGAGGAATGGAAACAAAAGGCTTTTTCTCCATTTCAAAGTGACTAGATTGAATTAATTAAACTTTGAAAACACAATCGATACTCCTGCAAGCAGGGCTGCCGTTTTGCGTATAATCAATGCTATTTTTCAATTCACTGATGATTCTACCGGTTGAGAAAAGATTACACAGTCCAGTTCAGTGCATGACTGTCATGAACTAAAATACTCGCAGCTGAAATCATTTCTCAACCGGTGGAGTCGTCGATGACTTTAAAAAACTTCCGGATGTTTTAATTAATCAACGGAGTTTCCACCGATTAAGGAAAGATAACAGATCCGAGTATTTTCGTGCATTACTGTCATACACTGAACTGAACTGTGTAATCTTTTCTCAACCGGTGGAATCATCGGTGAATAGAAAAACAGCTTGATTATACGCAAAACGGCAGCCCTGTCTGCAAGTGAAAACAAACACTCCACTGCAAATACACGATTCGAGTAGAATTTCAAAGCAATGGCCTGTAAAAAGCGGACGGGGAAAAATTAGGAATAAAATTAATGTACCATTCTTTATTCCAATCCTACAGTTTTGATCAGATTTTTTTTTTCTTTTTCACTCTGAAGCAACTCCCCTACAGCAACGCAGATATGGAGTTAATGCGAAAAACAAATCTATCAACTAACGAAAGTCAACTCAATGTTTATACAATACCGAGAATTTGTTTGGAACAGTTTTTTCTCTTTTTCTCCTTTCTCATGAAACGAGGCGGGGGAACGATTAATTTTAAAAAAACCCTCGCTTCCCAACGTTAGTAGAGGACTTTCTAATTACATTACCAGGTTCAGTTTTTATTTGACTTCTCGGAAACTTGTCAGGTGTGACTGATATGAAACTACTATGCTCATCTCACTGCCCCCGGGAATTTTCGTTTTTTTTTTTTTTTTTTTTTTTTTTTTTTTAGCAAATGACGCGAGCCTCCATGAAAAATGAAGCTAAATTAAATACACATATATTGAAAGGGTGGCTTTCCCTCTCCCCCTCTCCGCCATTTCCCCTCTCCCCCATTCCCCCCTCTCCTTCCTTCGTTCTTTCTCTGTTTCAATCTCTGATTGGTTGTTGGGTGGATTTGATTGTTTAAATTCGGAACCCAAAAAAAAAAAAATGACAAACTTCACCGCAGCCGTTTTTTGCAGTGAGTTACAGTGTTGCCAGATTGGGGTGAAAAAGCCGTACGTTTTACATTGATTAAAATGGGAACAAGACGGCTTTTTACCCTCGATATGGCAACACTGGTGAGTTATTAAACTTTTCACCGTAAAAAATAGAAAAGTATCGGGGGTCCATATTCAAATACCAATAAGCGTTACCAGGGTAGGATTGAAGGATCCCCCCCCCCTCTGGTATCGATAGTGGGGCTCTTGCAAACTTTTGCTACATGGGATTGAATAGTTGATTCTTGCATAAAAACCTGTAAAAATGACGATGAGTACACTAACAAATCACGAAATTCACTCGCATATTCGGACTTAATGGCGAATAGACGCAGGCATCATAGAAGATTCCCATCTAAATTGAGACATATCTCTGTGTTTCTGTAGAGAAAGTGACATATAATAGACAGGAATCTCCAATGATACTTGCATTGAACCACCATTACGAACTTGCCGTTGTAGCAGTTATGTGAGTTTATTACTAAATTTTTGACTTTCTTGGTGTGATTTTTGAGATTTTCGCAGGTTTATACATGAAATTGGACTATTCATTTGCTCACAAGAAAACTTTGCGAGAGCCCCATTTTTTATTTTATTTATTTTTTTTTCCAAGGAAATGACGGTACCGGGTGATTTTTTTCTATCAGTTCCCTCTGATGAGATTGAGTAAGAAAAATTTGTGGGTCGGCAAAATTTTATGACGGTTGCGCCACAGGAAAATATCACGAGAGAGGCAAAATTGTGAGTTCAAGGCGTCGCAACATCCCCAAATAATGTGCAAAGCCGATTTGGCGAGCCTCCTCCAAATTAATTTATGGAGAACGTTATATACTAGCGTGGACGACGATACCTGTACACAGTATGCGATACGCAGTACACATGCAATACGTGTGTTGAATAGTAGCACGTGTGTTGCGGATTGCATACCTTGGCAAGGTATTATTTGTCCCCGCTTACAGTGATAGGCACAAATGATTTTCTGAATAACTATAAATAAATAACTAAAATTATTCGCATTATTTTCATCCTATAAGTAAATCACAGTTTTAACACTAGGTACCAGTCATTCGTCTTATTGCGGATGAATATACTGGTAGTGACAAAACTTTAATTTTCTAATAAAAATAACATGAGAATAATGCGTAAAATTTTAGTTATTATTTATGGTTATAAAAAGAATGATTTTTGCCTTACACTGCCGCGCTAGTACATTGGATGTAATTTCAAGGATATTCCATCCTTACAGGAGTCAATACAAAACTTAATAAACAAATTGTCTTTTGAGCTCTTGAAAAAATGCTTAGTTCAAGGCCGTGACATTTTTTATAAAATCACTCAACATAGTGCATCATAATAAATGGACGTTGATTAAAAGTCCTTGACGAGCGCTTGGTCGGATATTAACGTCAGAGTGTCAAAGGTCGCGACATTGCCCATTTTACGAGAAATCAATCGATACTTTTACCATTTTTTCTCTAAAAAATTACCTCTACCTTTACTTTTTTATGTCTTTTGTTGTTTTCTTTTACAACGAAAATAAGATTTTTTGGAAATTGTTGACTTACATTGTTAAGAAGAAATAAAGAAAACAATTGTTGTCTTCGCTTGATGCGAGGAAAAACCATGGGTGTAAAGTGGCTTTGTATTGAAAAATACGAATAAGAAAGCAATTTCAAGGTCAAATAATCAAACGGGGTTTCTGACACTTTTAGATGGCACCAAAAGTGGGCTCACTCTCTATCTATAAATGGTCGCGAACGCTTGATTCCTTGCTTGACCTTCATACAAACTACCACGCACTGTTTTTTAAGGCAATCTAATGTAACACAATCTCTTATGAGCAGAGATTATGAAGCCTAACAGATACGGCACTCCCTATCTCCATCATGTTGAAAAACTGTCGGCCGGGCTCCGTGAAAAACGCCTACCAGGATGGCCGGGATGCAACATGCAGTACCTTGGTGACCGTAAACACTGCGTTATTAAATTGATGTTGTTGGAAATGAGGTTAGATTATTCTCTGCAGCATCTAAATAATGGTTGTCCTTCAGCGGCCGATGAAATGATTAAAGTGTCCTAGATTTTCAGACAAACGTTCAAAACATACTCAGAGCTCATCAAATTTTCAAAACACTTAAATAATCTTATTATTTAGTTATTATATAGTGGGTTGCTATTTACTTCTCAGCTCTTCACTAAATTGGCAGGAAGCAGTCAACTGTCTGCTGTTGAAGAATAATGACTGGTTTTAATTGAGATGGCAGTGAATGCAAACTTAAACAATAAAATTAAGTATAAGGTTTTCTTTAATGAGAAACAACTCACATCCAATCAAATGTTCGTAACTGTCAAGGGGAATCTAACCTCATTTCAAACAACAACACAACAGTACCTAGTAGTAACAATGTTTACGGTCACCAGCGTATACCGCATTGCATACTTCGTAGGAGTCGAACAACACTTTTGAATCGTTATGCCTCATCTCTTAGGCCTAGTAATCTCTGCTCATGAGAATCAGGATGCTGTGAAGTCTCTTTGGAGCTTGCGTCCATGACGACTTTTAATAAATAAAGGATCATGGTGCACAAAATACTACAAATTCAACAAACTTAACAAGACCAGAATTTCGATATGAACTGTGTGCTCGGCCCTCTTTTCCGAACTGATGGGACCAGTGGCGTAGCGTGAATTTTGGCAACGTTGTAATGCGTCCATTTAAACCCATGAAGAATATCGAAGTATCGGGTGTTCGGTGAACACCTTCACATTCGACCTTTTATGGGAGTTTAAATGGACAAAATACAGGGTTGCCAAATCGCACGATACGCCACTGGACGTTTTGTCATCCGTGTGCTTACAAGAGATTTCAATCCAAGCGACCGTATGAGGATTTTAATTACTGCTCTGAATTATGCTTACGTAAGTATGAGTGTTTGCATGGTTCCTAGTCCACGGATTAAGGGGTTTTAAGTAGCGTCACTCAGCAGTTACTTGCAGTTTCAAAAGTTTTGCTGAAACGAGGTATATAGGAGATAGGAGAGAGAGGGCGCAACAAACTGGTGCAATAGACTAACTTGGAACGTGGAACTTGGAACTTGGCGCAGTACGGATTAAATTCAGGTACGAAGACTTAGGCCATTTCCAAGGCGTCCCCCCGTATTTGCTTTTCTAACTACCCCCCGACTCGCGTTCCTAGAGCAGTGTTGCCAGACCTTACGGTTTTCCCCATAAGAACGCATAGAAAAAGCCCATAAAAACACTTATATCTGACACCATTCTCCTAGAGAGTGAGGAGGGATTCTGTGCAATGCAGTGATGTACGAGAGCTTATACTGTGAGAGAAAGTTTTACGACGAGTATTTTACGAATAAGTACGAACAAAGATGATAAATTGGAATAAGATTCAAGGTACAGTATTCTATGGAGACTCACGAAGTAAACTTTGAGAACTTAGAATTCGTGTGATGACGAGATGGAGCAAGAAATGATTGGGTCAGTAGGCTGATCATGAGCAATCGTATCATAATGTCATCGAGTCGATGATCAAGAACGTGTTATCTTAAGTGTGGTATCATGGAGCTGTTGCACATTTTTGCTATAAGTGATTTAATAGTCGATTCTGGTGTAGAAAACCTCCAAAAATAACGATGGCAGTTTTAAAAACTTCCGAAATCCACTGCAGAACTACAAACGTTTTTATTTGTGCGAGTGTAATGGTAGCCTAGGGCAGTAATAATGAGAGATTCCTATCTCAATTTCGTCACTCTCTCATATGCTGACAAGGGTGATTATCAGAGTAATGGGGCATTTGCAAGGATCTGAAATGTTGCGTTTTTTATGAAGAAAATGAAAGTACTGATGAGCTGAGAACAAAGATGCCGTCGGTTTCTAATTTAGTCTCATTGTTTCGGAGATGAGATTTTAGCCCAAAATACATTGTTTTAAATGGGAATTCCACTTAGTGACTAGTGAGGTTACCACGCACACGACTTTCTACAACTTTACACGAGTGTATCTCCAAAACCGGGACATTTGGGAAAAAACCAAAGGGACCATTGTTCTTAGCTCATCAAGTATACTTACTATGATTTTCTTTATAAAAAACACAACATCTCAGACCCTTGCAACCGCCCCATTAGTCATCATCAGAGTAGTGATCCACATCCGATGAATGGTGTCGTGACATCTAGTGACACCACAGTGTCAAATGAAAGTCGTCTCTTTGGTCACTTATTGATGGAGTTACAGTATTGTTAGATGGGAATCTCCATTATTACTGTCCTAAGCCACCATTACGCTCAAGCAAATAAAAGTGTTTATTGAGTTTAGGAGTAGATTTCGGAAGTTATTAGTGCTACCATCGATATTTGTGGAGGTTTTACATCAAAATCGACTAAGAAATCGACTCTAGCAAAAGTGTGCAACAGCCCCATTCCGATAGAAACCCTCCCATCTCTTCGGAAATTTTTCGATAGCTCAGGAGTCATCGGAGAATTTTCGCAGAGATGAGAGGGTTTCTATCGGAATGAAACCTAACCTATCGTAATGACACCACCCAAAAGAATAACACGTATTCGATATTCGACTCGATAGCATAACGATATGATTGTTCATAATCAGCCTGAAGCTGAAGTATTCAATTACTACTCTTTGTTTACACGTTTGAAACAACTTTTGCATTACGGAACGCCAAAGCAAATTAAAAATAGGAATATTTCAAGATTATTGATTGATGTACGTAAAGAATTCTATCTGGTCACTTTGAAAAGGTTAAAAACAAAAATAGAACCACACCTAAATATGCTAGGCTTTGGATTCGCTGAAAAAAATAGCTCAGAGAGGGCTTAAAAATGTATGAGACGGACGGTCACTAGCGGATCCAAGTTGTTGTCCTTCTCTCTCTCTTCTCCCATTAGAATGCATGTGTTACCAAAGGATAGAAGAGGGAGCAAAAATCACGTGACTGTCCCTAATCTGTCCTTTTCTATCATACGCGTCCTAATGGGAGAAGAGAGAGAATGATAGAATTCCTAGATCCGCCAGTGCGGACGGTCCGTGTTCTCGACCTCGAAATGCGAATCTTCGCCTTTGATTCACTGAGATTCCACCTACGTTAATAAACAAGGAACAAAGGTCCCAAACATTTTTTGGGCTCCGGTGGTAGAACTGGAATTTTAAATAACGTATTGTTCAAGGCTAAGTTTCATAGATGGAACATCATGGTTTCCTTCTCAAGTAACGATTTTTTTTTTTTTTTTTTTGTTTGACATAAGTGATGTTCAAGTTGATTATTTCGTGAAAAAATCGTTATTCAGAATTCCAGTCCTTTCAAAAGGACATTTTTCTCAGTGCTCATACTGACAGAAAAACATTAAACTCGCGAAAAATCTCAAGTCAAATTTGGTCTATAAATTAACACAACCAAAAAACTTAACTGGCACATTTTTGTTTTTTTTTAATGAATAGAAAATGCATACGCTGAAAGTAGTAAGATCTCTAAAATGAAACTCAATTTTATTTTTCTTGCATCACACTATGGTCTGAAATCGAAAAAAAAGTGGCCAAAAATTAATGAAAAACAGTCATGAAAAAAACCGTTTTCGACCTTTTAAGCTTGATTTTAAACCATCCAGTGACATTTTTAGGTTAAAAGTTCTTGTTAAAAGTATCTCCTATGATTAAAATTGGTCTTGAAAGTTTATAAATGATGAATTTATGAGAGATTTAATTTTTGATTTTTGGCCACTTTTTTACGATATCAGATCATAGTGCATCGTATAACTGGTAGAAGCGTATAAACGAAGACTAAAATGGGCTTCACTGCCTATTTTAAGGTTGGCAGAATGTTGCATATATTGAAGTTATGCTGATAAGCAACGCAGTTATTTAAATTGTTTCAAAAGTATCAACCACCGGATTATTATCGGAGGCTCGAAGCATTCTGAAGCTCAGAAATAGTTCGGTCTCTCTGATAGTTTTGAGCTCCACATATTTTGTCTGCAAAGAAATTGAGCTAAATATTGACATCAATATATCAATTTATTACACTGAGAAAAATGTTCCTGTTAAATCAACCAGACGTCTGTTAAATTACTTACTTAACCATAATTCCTTGAAAAACAGGAATTATTGTTGAAATAACATGATTTTTCGTTGAAATAACAGCAATCTGGTTAAGGAAGTATTAAAAAGGCCTCCGGTTGCGGCAACAAGACATTTTTCTCAGTGTACACTGAAAAAACGAAATTTAAGTAGAGCCGCAGCAGCTTTTTAAAATAGTTTCGCAGAGCAAAAGTCCTAGCTGTACCGGAGAAAGTTACGGTTGTCCTGAAGCACCACTTCGGTAGAGCCGAAGCAAGAAAATAGGTTGTCACTCTAAAGAAGTAGTGCTTTGGTAGACCTGAAACTTTCTCCGGTACAGCTTGAGCTATTGCTCTGCGAAGCCAAATTAAAAAGCTGCTTCGGCTGTACATGAACTTTGTTTTTTTCAGTGTAGGATCTTTATTCCTAATCAGAAAACGGGTGAGACATTCAGTGAACTGAACTCACACCACAAAGTCAGTTCATTGAAAGCATAGTTGAAAAAGGGAAAAAAATTCACTTCAAGATCAACCAACTTGGTAATGAATGTGGTGGTTGTCATTAAATTAAAAAAGAAAAAAACATTTTGGAACATTTTTTTTTTCTCTCGAAAAAAATTAAATTTGTGATCCAATGATTGGATTCAATCAGTTTCTTTGGCAGTGGAAAAATTTGGTACAAAAATATGAGAATGTGTGAGTTGAACGCAAAAAGTTTATTCCATCAAATAATCGAGGCTTATAATGAATGAAGTGCGAATTAAATTTATAAGATTTGAAAGACAAGAGTATTTATCTTCGAGGTCAGTTGGGTGCATTTTTACGGCACTCGGGCCATTACGGGCATTAACGAGGGATGGTAATTGCGATGGATAATCCTTAGGGGTCCCACCTTCCCTCGTTATTGACCGATTAAAGGCGTACGCAGCTCGTATCCTCTGGCCATTAGTGTGCAGAGTTGTCCGAGTCGATTAAAAATCACCCCGTTTTTAATTGGCTTCAATGGCGAAAAGCTTTGCTTTTCATCCTAAAATTGCCAACAATGTTTGCACAGTTATCTGCAACATGCTTTTGCGGATTTCTCGCAAAGTATACTGGATTAGTTTTGAGCTAAAATCAAAAACGTAAAGAATTAAGGTATTATGCTACATCGGCTTTTTAGTCTCTATACGTGTCTTTGCATGTAATGCATTAAACTTCCATCCTGACGCACAATTGTATCCAAATGATGCAGAATGGGGCTCTTGTAAACTTTTGCTGTGAGCAAATGAATAGTCCAAACTGATGTAAAAACCAGTGAAAATCACGAAAATCTCGCTAAGAAATAGCAGAATTTAGTAATAAACTCACATAAACTGCTATAATGGCAAGATAGCAATGGCGGTTCAACGCAGGTATCACGGGAGATTTCTGTCTAATTCGTCACTTCCACTACGGAAGCACAGAGATATGTCTCAAATTAGGTATAAGAATCTCCCATGATACCTGCGTCTCTCCGCCAGTAAGCCGAATTCTGAGAGTGGATTTTGTGATTTTTTAGAACTCATCGTCATTTTTACAGGTTTTTGTATCAGAATCAACTCTTCAATCCCCTATAGCAAAAGTTTGCAAGAGCCCCGTTTTTCCGAAAATTGACTCGACTAATACGAAATTTTTCAAGGAAACTATAATCAGCGAGAAAGAAAATATTATGACTAATGACTACACGAGAAAAAATGCGCAAATTTTCCATGTCAAAAAAACAATACCAAACAACAAAAAACAATAAACCCCTTCACAGACGTTCGTGGACTTTTTGGCTCGTTTGGATGAATCAGCTTTCGGGTCCTATATAAAGGTAAAGCAAGTGCGTAAATACCCCCCCCCCCCACTAAAGTAAATATTCAATTGGGATTGGTTCATCATTATTGAGGAAAGAAATTGTGATAGGAGGATTCGAAACCTTGAACTGACTGACACTTCTTTGTAAAATATATTGTTAACATTCCAAAAACACTGCATGAAAATCGTGTTAGAATTGTGAGGCTTTTGGACTGTAATAACGCAAACAAATACAATCAAAGGTGGAAATTAAATACTGTGTAAAAAGCTCAATTGCGAACCGATTTTTCAAAGTTCTGATTTTTAAACGTCAGAATTTCTAAATTTCTTGGTCAAAGTAAGAGAAGGTTCCAGAATTTTAAAAACGAGAGCGATGGTTATGAAGTTGAAGATAATGCACGGAATAAAAGCAGCTTGCAAAGGTCTTGTCCATATTTGTTTGAAATTGAATAGTAAAGTTGATGATAGCCTACGAATGAAAGAAAATCTAAACTTTTCTGTTGGTCGTTATCTTCTTCTTTTTAAAACAAAAGTGGAAACAGCACTCGGGTGAATCTTATTTTAAATTGAGTATGAATCAAAGTTAATAAAGTGGGATATGCCTGTTTCAAATATATATGTTCTCGACTAGTATTTGTGTGATACTGACAAGGGATTTTTAAAACATGCAACTAATTTTGTGCTTAGTTTTAAAATGGTTTTTGTTGAAATCTGTCCAGTTCTAATGCCGTAATTACTGAAAAAGATCTCAACGGTTTAAAAAAAAAAAAAAAATTGCATTTTCAAATCCTTGCAATCCTATAATCAGACCATGTCATGGTTTCGGCACACTGTGGTTTGAGACCGAATAATAATGACAACAAGACAGTGAGAAAAGCATTTGTAAATCATTGTGTTCTCCCTTTCAAGCTTAAATTTAAACATTCCGGTAACATTTGTAGGTTTACATTACTTGGTAGAGCTCGTTTCAGAAGTGTAGGCGCACCTAGATCGTAATCTTTGGCAAATTTTCAAGTTCCATTCCTTCAAATCAAAATAAAACTTGCCTCCGACTTAAAATGTTTGATTTTAAAGCGTTTTTGGAAAGCCATTGCTCAAATTCATTATCACTCATTTTCATTTTGCAACACGCGAGAAAAAAATGTTGAAAAATTCCAAAAATTACTGGTTCATGTCAGTGGCGGCTCGTGCAATGTGGCATCCATGCTTATTTTCTATTTAGAACCATGCAAAAGTATCGATATCTTGGGGGTGCAATTGCAGATCCTGAAGATCGATAGTCTTACATAGGTTTAAATGGAGAGAATCCATCGTTGCCTGATTGCACGAGCCGCCACTGGTGGTGCGCCTAAACATCAGAAACAAACTCTAAAAGTGTTTTTCTGTGACTGAAGTTGCCCTTGAAAATTTATAAATGATACATCGATGAATATACAAATATATCACATTTTGCCACTTTCTAACAACCTCAAACCATAGTGCGGCAGTCATTACATAAATTCAACATGACATCATATTATTATAGTAAACTTTGTGTCGTATTGACCTTTTGCCTTTTGGGAACCGTCACACCATTCACTTTTACTCAGAGTCGCTCCTTTACACCAGATTTGTTCTTTAGGTGGACCCAATGCACGTTTCAAGAAAAATCGAGACTGACAAACCAAAACCACTTTCCTCCCTTATTAGACTAAAGCCGGATAAGACCCCGATTCAGTAAAAAAGGCCCTATTGCAGTTTACGTCGCTTGTTACAGTAGGAGGGGTACTATTGAGGAGAGAGGGGGGATGGGGGGGGGGGGCGGGCAAGGAGTCAATACGCGCGCGGCACGGAATACAGCGCGGCGCGGCGCGCGTGGCAGTGAGCCGAGAGCGTGTGTGCGTATACTGGAGCGGCATTTTCCAGGTGAATGCATCGCTCTGCTGCTATACCTCTATTCCTAATCCGTTTTCTCGAATTCAAAAAAGGAGAATTCGAGAAGAGGATTATCGCGTTTCTGTTCGGTTCGGTTCGGTTCAGTTGAACGTTGGCATCGGGAGAGGAGGGGAGGGGCAAAGAGGGGGTGGGGAGAGGGCACTGGCACATCCACTGATCCTCGAAACATTACATTTACACGTATATGAGCGTATTTATGTATGTGTGTGGGGGATACATACATACATTATATTACTGAGGGGTTGCACGTCATTTTTTAAACCGCACAGTAGCAAACGAATGCTGTTCAGTAGAACGAACGATCAAAGCCCTCTCTCTCTCTCTCTCTCTCTCTCTCTCTCTCTCTCTCTCTCTCTCTCTCTCTCTCTCTCTCTCTCTCGCTCTCGCTCTGTCTCTCTTTCTCTCTCTCTCTGCAAGGTTCGTTCCCAGTCGGCATCCACCTCTAACCTAATTTTCTCTCCCGCGCTCTCGCAAATAAATGAACCCAAAGCAGCTTTTCCCCTCTCTCTCCCCTCCCTCCTCGCACTATCTACCTACCACTTTCTCTCTCTCTCTCTCTCTCTCTCTCTCTCTCTCTCTCTCTCTCTCTCTCTCTCTCTCTCTGCTTTCCTCTCTCTATACTTCTCTCGCTCTCTCCGTTCCAATCGAAAACGCGATAAGCACTGTTCAATCTTCCTTCAAACCTTCCCTCGTGTATCAGTCGGAATGGATCCTGCATCATCCCTCTTCCTTAGCTACCCCCTCTCCCCTCTCCCCTCTCCCCACCCATCACCCCCACCATCCCACTCCCAGAAGCTACAACAAGCTCCCACGCAGTCTAGTTTACCATGTTGTCACGTCTGGAAAATAGTTTGTGTGCAATGTTGATTTCTAGATTCACCGAAGGTGTTAATTTTTGAATTTCTCGATTTTTTGACTTTTGATTTAGTTATGGAAATTTCTAAGTTAGTTTCAAAGAGGGGGTCTGGGGGGTCTCTCCCAGAATCATAAAGGAAGTTTCTGAAAGTATCCTTTAGATTAAAATGGTGTGGGAAAGTATCCGTAGGACATTCCCTACAGTTTATTAGTGACTAAGTCTAGAAATGTGTGCCTTATAACTGCGGACTAATTTATTTACAACAAGTTGTTTTCTTTTCTCCTTTTTTTATGCGACCAAAATGTGATTTTTCTGTACGTTTTGACTTCCCATGAATAACGAAAAGAAAAAAGAATATTACAAAAAATACTGGCAAATCCTATTGTGGTTTGTTGCCCGCGTAAAATCCCTACAAAGAGCTTCATAATACATAGACCAGCACAGGAAGCTAATTAAAGGCCAAAAGATCAAAAGTGTTTTCTGATGAACATTGTCAGATGGCACCCAACGTAAGGCAAACCCTTACTTATGTTGTTACAATGTTTATTGTATGTTCCTCGTTAAACCCAGCGATTTGACGTTTATGGCTTCTTTCGGTCACTAGCGTTCTACCGTTCAATTGAGATTAAAAAAAAGAAGTTAAATAGGAAATACTTTCAAGGAAACTACGTCTGAAGTGTTTTCAGTCAAAGTTCATGCATTGTCTTGAAGCTTCAAGTACCAAAAAACAGTGGTTCGTATCTCAATACTAAAAATTTATTTGTGCACTGAAAAAAAATTGAGTATAACTATTTACATAGTTAAAAAGTACAGCAATTTTTGTAAAAAAAAATGTTACTATTGCCATTTATATCAGTTAAATTGACGATTTATAGAGGTGATGAAATCAAATCTTTCAAACGATGAAATCAACAAGATATAGGATCTATCCACATTTTAAATGTGTAAATAGTTAAATTCATCACTTTTTTTCAGTGCGATATTCCATTATTTGGTATAATTAGCTTTTGTATTACGAACTTCAACGGATTATTTCACAGAGATTTTCTGAGACAGCTTTTTCTGTAACCAACTTTTTGTTTCTCCCAAAGTAATTTATTGTTTACAAATAATTCAACTTTAATCATTTGATAGCACGCGGGTGGACGAAATTAGAACTAATCGCAGAAAATTCACCTTGTATCCAGTGGCGTAGCGTGCAATTTGACAACATTATAGTTCGTCCATTTAAACCCATGAAAAATATCGAACTACTAGGTGTTCGGTAAACACCTTCGCATTTGACCTTTTACATGTGTTTAAATGGACATATTGCATGCTACACCACTGCCTTGTATTGCTCGAAATGCAAAAAAATAGGATTGAAACCTTCTAAAACATCTTATCAAAGGGGAAACTGATTAAACAAAAATTGCACGATTTAAAACCAAGCGTGGGACTTTTTACTTAACTACTTTGTGAACCCCTGCTATTCAAGAAAAAGCAAGGTTCCCCTCGCCTCCTCTGACAGCATGTCCAGCACACGCTAACCTCTTTAACGTACTTATTTCATTATCGATTCGGTGGTTGCTTGTTTTTTTCTTCCCCCTGCAGAATGTGAGTTTTATCGAAAAGCTCTGTCTAAGACTGAATAGTTCTTTGGTAACTTGCTTCAATAATCCCTGTTCGAACTCTTTTGAAAAGAATTTATCATTTTAAGGAGTAAAAGGAACGGAATGGAACAAAAACAAACTTAAATCAGTCGTTGATGGGCTAAGTTGGAAATGAGTAAAAAAAAAGGAAAGGATCAAAAGAGATTTAAAGGTTTTGAACTTGATTAGATTCAGCCCTTGATTTTATTAGAAGGATAAATCGTAGTGTAATTAATTAGACAAACTTGCATTGATTTTAGGACTATCGTGTAAAAAAATGCTTGAGTACTTATTTGAAGTAAATTTTGTGAATAAAATACTGACAAGGGGATGCTCAGAAGTCACCGCCTTCGATTTTGAAAACAATTGCACGAAAATGTAGCTAAAGTAAAACTATTAGACCCGTGTTTCTCACTATTTGCCAATGGGCCTTCCTAAAGCGTCAGGAATTTTTTGAAAGTTACCGAAATTCACGTAAAAAACCCGAGCGGAGAGCGCTCCGAATATTCACGTGAATTTCGGCAACTTTCAAAAAATTCCTGACGCTTTAGGAAGGCCCATTGGCAAAAAGTGAGAAACACGAGTCTAATAGTTTTACTTTAGCTACATTTTCGTGCAATTGTTTTCAAAATCGGAGGCGGCGTCTTTTGAGCCTCCCCTTGTGAGTGGAAAAAAAATATTCTGATAGTAATCAATCCTGTTCAATCTGAAAACTTGAGCTAGACCGTAAATACGTGGTTTGGCGTAAATAGCCATTATAAATTAATCAGTTACGAAGGACTGCAGGTCTATAGAATCCACGAAAAATCCTTACAAACAAGATAGTTTGGTAGTTTCCCTCTGATAGTTTCTATTTTTCAAATGTATTCCACACTTTTTTTTCTTCTTCTTTACGTTCTGTTAAAACAACAACTGATGCAATACTTTTCTCCAATTTATGGGTCAAAATTTAAAGCTAAATATTTATTTTTCAAAATATGGATGTTTAGAGGAAAAGGAATGTTGTTAAAGCCAGTGTTGATCCTAAAATTAATTTTCTAATTCTTCGTCTTCAATTTTCCTCGAATGGTTTTCATTCCAACTGGTTTATTAAATCAATAAAGAATCTAATTAAGGAACGGAGAGCCGTTCACCAAAAGTGAATAGGCTTGACTGAATAGAAGTTTATTTTTATTTTTTTCCAAGCAAAATGCTTGCCTTTATTAATTCAGGTTTCCAGGCTCATACTTATTTACTCATTTTTACCTCTTTCTTATTTTCGTATTTCTCCAGTCATTAAACACACACTTTACTTCAAAAGGTATCGTTTCACAGCCTTATTTTATTTATGTTAAAAATATTGCATAGTTCGCGGTAATTATAAGCAACAGTTGGAAACTTTGCATTGTTTACATAAAAACTAATGTAAAAGGTCAAAATATAATGTATTCTACAGACACCAGATCTATCAAAATTATTCAGGACTTAAATTGAGAAAATGCAACGCTGCCGAATCGTGCGCCACGCCTGCATAAAGTTTGCATAAATCGCGACTCTTGTGATCTGGCATCAATGGATTTTTGACCTTTAAACTCGAGTAAAAAAATTAAGTATAAGTTCTATTATTTTCCATGAATAAAAACATGAGTTTTAATAGAGTTTTTCATCAGAAAAATACATTGTTGCCTGATCGCAAGATTTGCCACTATTTCTCATGGATTGGTGAGTGATTTGAAGTTTGTTTATTTTCTAAGACAGGATATCCCTGGTAAAAAGCAGTTCTACGACCAGTCAGTAATAATCCGTAGGTTCTGCATAGACCCTTCTTAATCCCATCACTCGTGAAGGAAGTGATCTTTAAAAATCGTATAAAGCCAACATCACACACGACACTTCGAAACTTACAGAACATGCTGTTAGATAAACCTACATACGCTTTTAACTCGCAGAGAAAGAGAGAGAGAAAAAAAATCGACTATGGTACCGTTCTAGAATTTATCCTTTTTATTGTCTCGGAACATGAAAGATTGTGAATAGCAGTACTTTTCAATATACATAGATATACTACATCACAGGATCATGTAATCTTTTCTGCTCAGATGCAGTAAATTAAGGTTGCATTCTCGAACGTTACCTTTGTTTCATGGAAAACGTAGGCTAAAAACGCACGAAAACTTCACAAATCATAATTCTTCTTCCCCTCAACAGTTCATTTCCAATGAAAGCCAACTGATCTATTTACTATATGTGTACGAAACCATAAAAAAATCTGAATCGAGCAAAATCGAGCCAATTTATTTACGCGCAAAGAATGAAGAAACAAATAGTTTCCCTCGGTAGATTTTAGAAGGTGTTAGCCAATTGTTTAAAATTTAAAGCGTGCGATAAACACGGAGAAAAATTTATATTAGGGGCTACCAGAATTACTTCTATGTAATAGTTAAATGTACATTCTGGTGTCTGTGAAGATATTGCTGGTTTCAACGAAAAATGTATTTTGAATAATACCAGACATCTAGTTAAGGATACGTGAATGAACATTTAACTATTACGTAGAAGTAATTCTGGTAGCCCCAAATAAAAAATTTTCTCCGTGAAGAAGTAGATAGAATGAAAATACGGATGGGCAAAATAACGGTCTTGGGAGAGAGTAAGCTTTAAATTAATTTCATTCGCCATTGAAATCAGCAATTTTATCTTTGAGGTACACGATTGCAAAAGCATGCATTTTCCCGCGTATTTTAAATGCTCCCTTATCCGTTATTAAAGCTCAAGCGAGCCAAAAATGAGGTCACATTTTTGTTTTTTTTTTTTTCATTTATTTCAGTCAGCTCAATGATTTTTAGATTAGCCTATATCGACAGCTGATTCGATGCGTCAAATTGAGACGCGATTGTGGGAACCTGACATACTTTGAAAACCCGACAATGCAGTGGCTCTGTGTCATAACTGTCAGTGAGGCAGCGATTCTTGTCATTGCTGAATATTTTAATGGATGGAAAACATGTCAACTCGTTCCTTTTAAGGTCCGCGGGTTTGTTTACCGCTTCATGCAAACTTTGGCAGGTTTTAATAAAGTCAATAAATGTTTAAAATAAATAGATCGATATAACGCGCGAGCGCATCAAATAAATCATCATTTTTTATCGATGCAGCGTTTGAATAAAACAAAACACGAAAAAAATACTGATAGAATCTACCATCTGCGCTGATTTTGGAATCAGCTATCAAGTAGATGGTAAGTGCAACGTACATTATGGTAAATTAAGATAACTTGATAGTACATTTTACCATCATTACCATCATCGTGGAATTTACCATACTTGATAGCTGACTCCCAAAATCAACTAAGCACACTGAGAGAAATCACTTCTTTAGAAACAAAGAAACACGTTTACTCGTGACAGTTTTCCTTGCGCGACGTAATTCTGTTGCATGAAGGATAATCACTGTCACCACAACAAGGAATCTTTTCCTTGTAGCAGCAGACATTTTCCTTGGGTTAAAGGAATTTCCCCTTAGTCAATATCTCACTGTGCAGTTTCTTTAACACAAACGAAATATACTTTGAATTAAAAAAAAGAATTCTCTCAGAGCAGATGGTAAATTCTACCAGTTGTTTTTTTCCGTGAATGACTAGCATTTTTAAAGGGTTGTTCAGAGAAGACTTCACGTAGGTCAGCGCCACTTGCCCACTTGGAGTATTTTAGAAAATGTGCCCGATTATAAAAGTACCTACACTGAATCCGAGTCAAACACTGAAAAGAAATTACTGTTGCCTTAACAAGAATTTTAACAGTATATTTCCTATTCGGAATTCTGGTTACAGTCACCAGACGTCTGGTTATTTAAAAAAAAATGAGACAACAAGATTTCTGGTCAGTACTTTCCACAATATGGGTTCCGATTGAATTAACAGACTATTTTTCTCGCGGAAAGTTTCAGGCGGTTTGGCACCGACTAAAATTTGGGAACAAAAATCAAATTTTGGTCGAAAAGGTAAGAATTGTTTAAGTCTTTAAAATATTCTTGATTCTTGAAACATTATTATTCTTCCAGATCTTTATTTTTTAAAAAAATCACGCAAGAAGAACTTGATCATTTGCATTGTTATACAAAACCAACGCAATTCTTTGTGCTTTTAAAATCGGTTTCTGAAGATTTCAAGAAGAATATTCGGATTTAAAAATAATCTCCATAGCAACCAAAATTCATTTTTTCGTTCAGAAATAACACAGCTTCTGTTAGGATACTGCTTATAATCAACCACACTGTCATTCTCATTAGATTTAGTTTTCAGCGTGTCGGATAAATGACATGGATTGACAATGGTGAGGTGTGCCATTTAGCAAGGTTCCTTTTTCCCGTTTAAACACATTAGAAAGGTCGAAATGCCTGATCATCGCCGATGACTGAAGCGTTCGACCTTTTGGGTGATTTTAAATGGAGAAAATACACTGTTGCCAAATTTCACGCTTCGCCACAGCGGATTGAGGCTCGAGACGGTTTTCTTGAGAATCACGTTTGAATTACAATCTAATGAAATAATAAGCCTGGTTATTTTAGGTATCGTCATAGAGCACGACTACCTTTTGTTTCTACAGTAAGTATTGCATCACCAAGACCTACGGATCTGACGCGTTGGAATTTGAAAAGAAACTTTTAACGCACCGTTACCTCGCGGTTTCTTTGATGGAATAAACTTTGCGTGATAATATAATGTTCAAACTTAACAATAGTGACTAAAAATAAAAAAGTAAAATCTAATATCACATTGCAATGAGAATATTATTCATTTTAAATCACCTGTATTTTTTTTTGTTTTTTTGTTTTTTTGTTTTTTTTTCGTATGAGAAGAAACGTTGGGACCAGATGGGTAGTCCACAGGATGCGGTCCACAAAATGAGTACATAAACGTCACGATTCCAGAAAAATACATGCGTTAACACTAGAACGCCCAACGTCCCATTTTTGGGACGGATCAAAATTAAAAGTTGTCTCACGAGCCTCCAGCTTGACGTAGGACCCTGAAATTTTATGACTTTTCATCATTTTAGGAGTACCCCCTGACCACCAAGTTTCATCGAAATCCGCCTCTTCCTTCAAGAGAAAAAAGCGGTTCTACCTTTAACGCCCACGTCCCATTTTTGGGACAAACTGTTGTCTTTGCGGTTTCAAGCCAGTGAAAAAGATTAAACTTCTTGTAAATGTCTCAATAACATAAATGGCTGAAACAAACAGTTTTTGAACATCAAGGGAGGGCTCCCTCCCGATCACCTTCTCCTCCCCTTCCCCTCAAACTAGCATACTTTCCCCTTCTCCCCTCATCAGAAACAGTAACTTTCATCAGAGAACAGTGCCGGGAGTCACATGAGAGTGGAGTCGATTCCTCTCCAACAGATCAGGAATGAGCCACTGTTCTCTTATCTAATTTTTATGTAGATACCTTGCTCCCTTGAGCCAGAATATTTTTTGCTGGCACTATTACGTGCCTCTGAGATGTTAGCGTTCAGAAACCAGGAATGATATAATATGAACCTCTTTGAGAGTACCGCCCCGAAGAAATTCCTAGTTACCCTCATTAGTTCCGGCGCCTTCAATTCCTCCTATTTTCTGTTAGAAAAAAGTCTGCTCATTTCCCTTTTTATTATTTATTCTTAGGCATAATGGGACTCTTGCAAACTTTTGCTATAGGAGATTGAAGAGTTGATTCTTGCATAAAAACCTGTAAAAATGATGGTGAGTACACTAAAAAAATCACGAAATTCACTCTCAGAATCGGGCTGAATGGCGGAGCGACGCAGGTATCATGGGAGAGTCCTCTATCTAAAATGAAATACATCTCTGTGTTTCCGTAGAGAAAGTGACATTATAGACAGGAATCTCCCATGATACCTGCGTTGAGCCGCCATTACAAACTTGCCTTTATGGCAGTTCTGTGAAATTATTACTAAATTTTATACTTTTTCAATGTGGTTTCCGTGATTTTTGCTGCTTTTTACATCATAATAGACTATTAATTTGCTCACAGCAAAAGTTTGCAAGCGATTTTCATTGTTTCTAACACTGGTAGACCAAAATCTTGTGAAAACAAAGCAAATAAAAAACAAACGAAAAAAAAAAAAAAAAAACCAATCGCAAGAAGGTCAGCTTTGTATTTTCCCCCATCTTGTTTCCCTCTCTTCTAATTCTCCCTCGCAATTGCGAGAATTATTTTTCATTATAAATAGAAAGGTTGAGAATGGAAAGTGAACCTTAGAGGACAAATGGGACTCTTGCAAACTTTTGCTATACGGAATTGAAGAATTGATTCTTGCACAAAAACCTGTAAAAATGACGATGTGTACACTAAATATCGCAAACTCCACTCTCAGAATCGGGCTTAATGGCGGAGAGACGCAGGTATCATGGGAGATTCCCATCTAAATTGAGACATATCTCTGTGTTTCCATAGAGAAAGTGACTAATTAGACAGAAATCTGCCATGATATCTGCGTTAAGCCGCCGCGCCATTACGAACTTGCCGTTATAGCAGCTATGTGAGGTGAGTTTATTACTGAATTTTAGACCATCTGGGTGTGATTTTTGTGATTTCTGCCGGTTTATACATCAGAACGGACTATTCATTTGCTCACAGCAAAAGTTTGCAAGAGCGCCATTTGTGTCATTTTAGGTTGTGTGTAAAATTACCGTGAGATGATCTTCATGCATTTTTTGCGATAAGATATCGTGAAAGGGGAAGCTGAAATGAGGGGGAGGGGATGGGTGAAGGGGGGGGGATTTATCATAACATACATACAGTAGGGCCATACATATAAGTACACGGTTTCATGTTTTACATATACTTTCATTAGGGATCGAAAGAGCAAAATTATAGCAAAAACGTAGACCAATGCCCCTTCATTTGCCTGAATAGGCAACAAAAGTGCTTAAAACGAAGTAGAAATTTCGTACAATTAGTCTCACAAAGTTTATTAGTCCAAATAACACTTTGATCGATATCATAAAAAATATCATTCTGCACTTTACAGCATTGTCCCAATTTTGGGACGCTGGGCTTTTAGTAGGAGCATAAGTCCGGCGTCTGGTTACAGTCACCAGACGTCTGGTTATTTAAAAAAAAATGAGACAACAAGATTTCTGGTCAGTACTTTCCACAATATGGGTTCCGATTGAATTAACAGACTATTTTTCTCGCGGAAAGTTTCAGGCGGTTTGGCACCGACTAAAATTTGGGAACAAAAATCAAATTTTGGTCGAAAAGGTAAGAATTGTTTAAGTCTTTAAAATATTCTTGATTCTTGAAACATTATTATTCTTCCAGATCTTTATTTTTTAAAAAAAATCACGCAAGAAGAACTTGATCATTTGCATTGTTATACAAAACCAACACAATTCTTTGTGCTTTTAAAATCGGTTTCTGAAGATTTCAAGAAGAATATTCGGATTTAAAAATAATCTCCATAGCAACCAAAATTCATTTTTTCGTTCAGAAATAACACAGCTTCTGTTAGGATACTGCTTATAATCAACCACACTGTCATTCTCATTAGATTTAGTTTTCAGCGTGTCGGATAAATGACATGGATTGACAATGGTGAGGTGTGCGATTTAGCAAGGTTCCTTTTTCCCGTTTAAACACATTAGAAAGGTCGAAATGCCTGATCATCGCCGATGACTGAAGCGTTCGACCTTTTGGGTGATTTTAAATGGAGAAAATACACTGTTGCCAAATCTCGCGCTTCGCCACAGCGGATTGAGGCTCGAGACGGTTTTCTTGAGAATCACGTTTGAATTACAATCTAATGAAATAATAAGCCTGGTTATTTTAGGTATCGTCATAGAGCACGACTACCTTTTGTTTCTACAGTAAGTATTGCATCACCAAGACCGACCTACGAATCTGACGCGTTGGAATTTGAAAAGAAACTTTTAACGCACCGTTACCTCGCGGTTTCTTTGATGGAATAAACTTTGCGTGATAATATAATGTTCAAACTTAACAATAGTGACTAAAAATAAAAAAGTAAAATCTAATATCACATTGCAATGAGAATATTATTCATTTTAAATCACCTGTATTTTTTTTTTTGTTTTTTTGTTTTTTTGTTTTTTTTTTTTTCGTATGAGAAGAAACGTTGGGACCAGATGGGTAGTCCACAGGATGCGGTCCACAAAATGAGTACATAAACGTCACGATTCCAGAAAAATACATGCGTTAAAACTGTACTTACTCGGTATTGTACTACATACAGATCGGAAAACACTAATCGAGATTTTTATTAAAAAAAAAAAAAAAAAAAATTAGATAATTGAGTAAAAAAAAAAAAAAAATCGGAAAATTGATAAAAATAGGTCACTTGAAATACTATTTGTCCCCCCTTAGACGTCCGTTCCACAGCCTTCTTGGTATCCTTCGTCAGGTGAGTTTCTAGATAAGACCCTTTTCAGGGCCGACACCGGTGGCAAAACGGGGACCCCTCTTTGCCACACCCGGAGGGTCTTGGCACTTGGTAACGCGGAAGTAGGCGACACTGCACTGCTTTGATGAACCGGAAGCCCGAAATCACTCGGGTACTCACCGCTCCCCGCACTGACGCGATAGTCCTCGGAATCGATGCAAATCGGTTTCTCACCGGCGATTATCGGCGTTTTATCGTTCGAGTCAAAATCCATATTATTATTAGGAGGACTAGACGAGAGATGCCTTGAAGTCGCGAACTCCGGGTGGTGACTAGATTCCCACAGACCCGTTGGGTACAAACAATCACTCGTCCGTGTATATTCCCCGCTATCCGGACGATTCAAACTGTCTATATTCGTGGTCACGTGACCATCTTTGGTATCATTAATTAGGTCTGGATTTGAAGTCCTCGTATGAAACAGACTTGAGCTATTGACAATGCCGTGACCTAAGGCAAGGCCATCGTAATGGTTCGCACTATAAGGCAATTCCCCACCGTTGAGTCGTGGTGGCTTTTGCACTGGGTTACACGGACTCACATGCAAATCGTTGCCCGTCGAAGGCGGAAACTTGCTCCTTTCAGTAAACGAAGACGTTTCAATAACGGGAGTGATCGAGGCACCTTTTTGGTTGTGGTTTATAGTACCATTAGCAACGATCTCTATCGTGGCTGGAGTTTTAGTATCCGAGTACGATGTCCTTTTAATCCTAAACAATAGATAAATGATCACAATTAAAATAAAAACAATTAGGGTCATTAGAGCTGCACCCAAACCGGCAATCTGCCCGTTTCCAAGGAGGGCAATTCCGGCTATTCTTTTGGATACGTGAAGCGTAAAATTCGCCTCGGCCATGCCCGCGCTGTTCTTTGCTACACAATAGAAGCTACCGGACGTTGTCTCTTGCGAATTGGTGATCACCAGGGAACTGACCTGATCGAACTCTGAGCTTAGAGTATCCTCCAGGACGTAGATCCTTTGATGGGCGGTGAAAGCCGAGTTGTTTGTAAGCAAGCGTCCGGCCCAATGCCAAGTGATGCGAGCTGCCGGCTCGGAAATAACACGGCATAAGATGGTTGAGTTGTCTCCAACGGTGCCTTCGACGTAACGACTGTCGAGTTTGATGTCCGGCTGACATGCGAAATCGTCGATGTATAGCTCGGAGAACGAACGACCCTGCAAACGAGCTGGTCCCGCCTCACACGAGGGTGGTATCGGGTATGGTATATTATGGTTCGTTAACCAGATTTTTGTTGACCTCAAATGACAGTCACAGAACCACGGATTATCATGGAGCTCAACTCCATGAAGTTTGCTAAGCACGTCAACAGTGTTAGGTCGAAGTTCACTCAATCTATTCCCGTTGACTTTTAAATACTCTAAAGATTCAACATTGTGGAATGCATTAGCTGCGATAATGTGGAGCTCGCAATGTGATAGATCTAATTTGATTAAGCCAGGCACGCCGTGGAAAGCTTGAGCCTCTAATTTAGATATCGGGTTTTTCGCCAAAGAAAGCTCTCTTAGAGATGGAGCATCTTGAAGCGTTTGTGTTGGCACGGACGTTAGTAAATTATTTGACAAATCTAATTCAACTAGATTCGTTAGTCCCCTCAGTGCTTTCTCGTCAATTTGACCTAGCCGACAGCTGCGGAGGAATAGTTTCTGTAGGTTGAGTAAACTCGACTTGACAAAAGTTTCTCGCGGGAGGATTTGAAGATTGTTGCCGGACATGTCCAAAACTTGTGTTTCCGGATCGATACCTTGGGGTATCGTTATGAGTCCCCTGTCCACACATTCGACCGTCCTTTTTCCATTTTTCCACTTGCAATGGCAGACGCTTGGACAAGTGTCGTTCGTACCGGAAACGTCTAAAGACATAAACGCTAGAACTAGAACGATCAGAGCCAAAGCTCGCGACGTGTCCAATATCGACCGGAATCGATGCGTATTCTCAAGACGAACCATATCTCTGGAAGCGGAAACGGATTATGCACGAAGTTCCGGGGCTGAGTCCGATCACGATCATTGGTCCACCGATAAAACCGACGCGTCAATGACACCGGTGACCTTCGAGGAATTTTTCGAAGAAATAAACACCGTAATCCAATGGTTGAGATACATCGAAGTTAGAACACTCAGTAACGCACCAAAGTACTATCGGTTTATTTTTAGAAACATACAATTTACGACACTAAATTGCAATGAATTCATAATTTATTATTCTATTTAAAAATACTGACTTGCGAATATTTAAAAATGTATGAGAAATCAGAATACAAGAATGAGCGAAACCAGTTAGTCTTGAGACATAATTTTAAAAGCGTTTAAACATTTAACTTTACTCCTTGAATTTTTGAAACATTTTTAAACCCATATTTTTTTTGGAATTGAAACTGTAATAATAAAATTTCGACTTGACGCTGAGTCGGAATTCAGAAAGAGGTGTCGCTTTGAAAATGCCGGAGAAATAAATAAAATCGCACACGAGAGAGAGGTAGAATTTAAAACATGAAATCGGGGTTAATATATTAAAACACAACACGACACGGAACTATGGCATGTGCAGATGGTGCATTGCAGTAGAAACACTGGTGCGGAACTGACGATGACGGGTGCGTGCACCGCGATTTGATCCAATGGTAGGGTTTTCCGTGTTCCTGTTGGTTGGATTCCTGTCGTTGAACGAAAATTAATTTCGAAAATATATCCAACATTGGGTTGCACTCGTAGATACTTTAGAATGATCACAATTCACTGATTTATTCTTATAATTTTTTTTTTTTTTTTAAATCAAACCGGGATGAAAACTTTACCCTTTCCTTATCACTGTAAAGTTGAAGTAGAGGGATTAAATTACACTTTAAAACCACCGAAAGATTATAATGCTTATAATTTGATCATAAAAAAACACTTTTTATCACTGTTGCGTAAGAGAAAATGACGAATAATTTAAAAGAACTGAAATGATTATAAGAAATGCATCTATCCGCACTTGAAATAGGGTAGAGTTGACCCGACTTACGCTGAAGCAAAGAAATTAAAGAATAATAGAATTTTAGAAATATTAGAATATTATAATTTTTGTCACATTATCAAGATGCAAAACAAACTAAAATCTGAAAAATCACTGCGTTTAAAGATTGATAATCGTGAGCCACTGATGAACTGATAAGAACCTTTTCAAACGGCGGCTAATTCAACCAGCAGCAATGCAACGCTGACATTTCAAACCGCAAACCAAAAACTTTTCACCGCTCCCAACACAACTTGCCGACCGAATTTTATCATTTCCCGCAGCTTCAAAAGCGGTTACGAAATTGACTTTAACGGAAGCGCGAGATGTGAAAAAGACCGTCCGAGGTTTAATCTGAAAACTGGTGCGAGATGAATAAAAAAGTATTCGTCTTTCGGGTGAAACGTTAGAGACGTTTAACGGACAAAAATTATCCGGTGGCATTCGCGGAACTTAAAAAGAACGTTTACATCCGCACGCGGTTTTGAGAAATTACAAAGATGATAGTGTATTCCAAAGAGAGCCCGAAATCGAAATACCGGGCGGTTCACACGCACGTATCGTCGCTCTGCGCTGCGTCTGTAGACTGACGGACGGAGCAGCACGGATATAATTTCCGTCTTCCTGCCACAGCCAGGAACGAAGGGGAGAGAGAGAGGCGAGACCGCTCCTAGCGCTTTCTAACGGACAGATACCGAGTTAGAGCGCTGTCGTTTTGATTTTTCTCCCCCTTCTTCAACTCCGCGCTGCAACCCTCGCCTCGCCGCACACAGGTCCGAAACATGATTTTTTCCGGACATATAAAGTTTTCATTTTTTGCTTCAGAAACGTTTTAAAGTCGTTATTTATCCATCTATTAAACCATGTTATTTAAATCATTTTAAGCTGTGGAATCGTTAATTAAACTCAGTTTTTAGCTATCTTGACATTAATTGGACTGTCGCACACTTTTGCTGTAAGCGATTTAATAGTCGATTCTGGTGTAAAAACCACGAAAAATAACGATGACAGCACTGAAAACTTCCGAAATCCGCTCCTAAAACCAATAGACGCTTTTATTTGCGCGAGCATAATGGTGGCTGAGGGCAGTAATGATGGGAGATTCCCATCTAACAAATACTGTAACTCCATCAAGAAGTGACCAATAAGAAACGACTTTCATTTGACACCGGTGTCACAGGATGTCACGGTACCATTCATCGGATATGGATCACTACTCTGATGACTAATTGCTCTGTGAATCATCCCTGTCAGCACAGAGAGAGTGACGAAATGAAGATAGGAATCTCCCATTATTACTGCCCTCCGTCACCATTACGCTAGCGCAAATATCACCGTTTATTGAGTTTTGGAGTGGATTTCGGAAGTTTTTGATGCTGCCATCGTTGTTTTTGGAGGTTTTTACACCAGAATCGATTTTTGAATCACTTATAGCAAAAGTATGCAACAGCCCCATTGCCATTTTTGTCCACGAAGAAATGTCCGGTAAAGTCCATGTTTAGTCCCAGTGTGCACCGCTACCAGCAAGTACCTATCGCAACGAGCGCGGCGTGGCGCACAGCACCCTTATTAGTGAATCAAAACCTTTTTGAATAATTAGAGACTTACGGACTTTAATACAACAATTCAGACTCGTTAAGAAAAGGGAACCCAAACCGAATGAAAATATAATCAAACAATGAGGAAACAGGGCGAAGGTAAGAGAAAAGTTGCGCATTATTCTTTTCATGGCGAAAATGCAGTAAGTAAAGTTAATCATAAAGTTGTTTTCATTTAGTTGCCGGTCGTATCCGCTTCGTTTAATTTCCCATTCTTGTTTTTTTTATTTTTTTTCTTTCCTTTTTTTTTTTTGCATGATGATTTCATATTCACCCCTCAATCCGCTTTGACGTTATTTAGTGATTGGAGCTGTTAAAATGTAGAGGTTTGCGCTCTGATGGGTTGAGTAGGAGGGTGTTTTATCAAATTTTACCGGTAGACGTGATCAGATTGTTGAATGTTATAAAAAAAAAAACAAAAAACAAAAAAAAACAAAAAAAAAAAAAAATCCATATTGAAATAAAAGTTGGGAAACTAACATTTTAAAACAGAAAGTAGAGACAAAGGAAAAGATTCGATGCAATTTGCCGTCTCACTTATCAATTTCCGACGGTCTACATCCATACCGGCAAAACCCGGAATTTAGCAGTTTTGAGTTTTTGATTAATTTATATGAATTTTTAGCTGCTATTTCGATAAAAGCATTTTCATTATGACGGCAGCATTGCATATTAAATCTTTACTGTTTCATTCAACGCCTCGTCGCGCCGATTGCTTTCATATCATAATCGGAGCTTTATTTGTTTTGATCGTGTATTTGATCATAACTCGGTAGGCATTCGGTATAGTCTCTCTCGCGAGTGCGGCAGTGGTATACTTTACCAATCGATTGCAAAAGATTGTAATCTGGCAATCTGGCAATCTGGCAACGTTGATTTTTGGAATTTTAAAAATGAGATAAAGATCGAAACATTGGCTGCGTGATGAAGAACAAATCCTCACGGATCGACCTTTGCGCAGTGAACCATGGTCGGAGATTGACAAAAAGTGGTCTAACATCTGTGAAAAAAAGTAAAAAAATCGTTTCTGACCTTCTACGCTGACTGTAATACTTTCCAGTGACATCCATCGATGTTCATCATTAGTCTCTGAATGTAATACTTTCCAGTGACATCCATCGATGTTCATCATTAGTTAGTCACTGAATGTAATACTTTCCAGTGACATTCACCGATGTTCATCATTAGTCACAAGTGCTTTCTGTGAGTAAAATTGGTCTTGAAAAGATGATTAATGATAAATTGATGAGCAATTTACTCTCCAATCGTTTGCCTCTTTTTGAAGATCTCAGACCATAGTGCGTTAGTTTAACCCCTAAACGACCAGATTATGAAAACAAATCAATGTTTTCTCGCTCGAATTAAGTGGAAAGTCAAATATTCCTACACCACCGTGCTGATTTTGCATACACAGTAAATTGAAGGCGCTCTCTAGGATCTAAGAAACAGCATTTTTCAAACAATAACAGTTTGAAATTGGAATAATCGTGAATACAAAACTGAACTTATTGTGTACGGCAAATCTAACCACAGAAACGAGTATACTCAGGCGTGGTATTTGAAGGGTTAACCCTTTAAGGACCATGTTAGTTCAAGAGAACACCACTCCTCCGTTTCTAGAGGGAAGGTAGTTAACTGTTCGTCCTCGGTGGAGTTGGCATTGCTTATACGACGAATTGAAGGCGCCCGATGAGACCTTATATCTATTGTAGCGTTTTCATCAATATGTGCGTTTATCCGGAATTAAGACTAAAATAATGTGAAATAGACTCGAGGGGAAAAACGAGTAAACTCGGACTTGGCCCATAAGGGGTTGAACGGAAGAAATACCTCGTTGCCAGCTTACGCGCTTCACTACCGCGCACCGGTCGGTTTCATTCGAGAAATTCGACCTTGCTACATTTCCTCCGCGAAAACTTGACCGACATTCGACCAAAAAATGCCGATCCTAATGAAGCATGGTACGTTGATTATATTGCACATGCGATCCTGGAATTTTAAATACCAAAGAGTTCCGTTTCAAAACTGCCAGGTCGGTTGTGAGGTAGAAGGGGCGGGGGGGGATGTCCACTCAATCGGAGCTAACAGGTCATGCCATAGCAAAAAGTACTCCAACGAGGGTACTTCATAGACTTGAGTGACCAACATTCAGCGGTTGGTCGCGGGAGCAGGGGGTCAGTTCAAGTCGGATAAGAGTAAAAGTGGTGGACAGTCATTGGGGGGGCGGCAGGGGGGGCAGTGGTTGCGGCGAGGTTGATGTAGTCCCCGGTTAGAGGTGGAGGACGCGGAGGTGAAGGTAACAGGGCTCTAGTTGCAGAAAATCAGCGAGGTGTCAAGGGGGAGGAGATGATGGGGAATGAAAGGGGGCACCAAAGAGGGTTGAAGGAATGGGTGAGGTGGAAAGGGATCATTGCGGAAAGTTTGCAGATGTGTTGGATGATAAGATTCCGCCATGCAACGCAAAAAGCGGGAGAGCCGGAGAGCGCACCTATTGATACGCCTCGCGCGCGGAGGGTAGAGTTATAGAAAACACCGGTGCTTTGCACCGGTGTACAAAAGACTATTTTACTGTTATGTTTTCATGGCGTTTTACACTTAACCTACCAACACACAAGTTCTGTAACCTTTGTTACAACCGCTGCGATTCTGCAGTGATGTCCTGATTCGCAGATTATTTATACTGTAATATTTTCATTGCGTTTTACACCTAAACCTACCAACACAAAGAGCTCTGTAATCTTTGTTTCACCGCTAAGAGTCTGCATTAGTGATGTTCGGATAGGGAGTTTATCCCTAGCCTTCCGTGCCTTGTTAGGGTAATGTGTGTGCGTACGATGACTTCGGTTTCGCGAAAGAGTGTTTGTGTGAGTGAATGTGAGGCGTGTGTTTTATGTTTACCGATCTAATGAACTGATAAGCGTATTCTCTCTCTCTCTCTCTCTCTCTCTCTCTCTCCCCTCTCTCTCTCTCTCTCTCTCTCTCTCTCTCTCTCTCTCTCTTGCAACCGATCTAATGAACTGATAAGCGCATTCTCTCTCTCTTTCTTTTGCAAAAAACCTTTCAAGTTCAAGTCCGATTCTCGTGTCCCTCTTTGCAATTTCCTTATCCGCGGCATGCACAGGCGAAAGGGATCGTCAAGTCAAGGCGGCAGCACGGGAGAAGCGAAGTCAAAAACCCGCGTCGCGTCACGTAATTAGAAAAAAAAAGTAAGGGAAAAAGGAGAATATTTCCTCTTCGTTTTAGCCACCTTCTCTCCCCCCTATTTTGCCTGCTTATCTCCGGCTTTTCATTAAAAGTCGCGCTTCTTTTTTATGTCACTTTTTTTTATTTTCATTTTTTTTATTTTATTTTTTTTTTAATTTTTCCTTCATCGTTATATTCATAAAGGAAACTTCTCGAGGCTATCCAACCTCATCTCCTTATTAAAAGGTGGAACTTGAAGGAAGGGTGAAACTAGATTTAGTAGCGACGTAACATTTGACACAACTCTCAACCCTGGAAATTATGGAGTGTTTCAGCAGTGGCAGCTCGTGCAATTTGGCAACCATGTATATTTGTCCTTCAAACCTATAGAAGAGTATCGAAATCTATATCTATATATAGGAGTTTACCTTGTTGCCTCATTGCAAGAGCCACCACTGGTTTCGGAAGATTTATCTGTTGTTAGCTTTTGCGGTTATGAATCAAAATAGTTCTAAGCGAATCTTTCGTAAAAGTGTGTAATATAATAAATAAACAGTGATAGTAGGGGGGGGCGTTATTTCGGTAAAACTATTATGAAGTGGGGCTTAGAAAACCAAGGAAGCATTTGTAAGATAGTGATAGACCATTCTCAATTGCCGTTATTTTCTGCACGCTTTAGCTGTATAGGTATGGCTCTTTTGTCGACATGGAGAATTTGACAAAAAGCACTCATATCACTTTCACGCAATTATCTTTTGAAAAAGAAAAAAATCCAATGTCACAAATCTTGGCCCACGCATTTATAAATCAGGCAATATTGAGCTTTAAAAATATACAATAATCAGTGGGTGTAAATGTTAGAGTGCATACTTCATCCTTTTATCGTTGTGAGCAAAGCCACAATTTCCTAATGCGTCTGGCTATGTGAATGGCATGAAAAGACTGAAACCCTCAACCTTGTACTTATGACCTTCAAAGGAAAGTTCCCTGATCAAAATGTCTGATCTTTTAAATCTTAGCAACCTTTAACCCTTGTGAGCCTAAGGTATTTCGGTAACACAAAGGACTAAGGGGGGTATTTTTGTACCCCAAGGATATTTTCATGCAGCACAGTCAGTATCAATAATTTTGAAACTTTAATGGATGGATTATGTAATTAGTACCCTAAGAGAGTAATTTATGTGAAATTTGAGTACATTTTTGCTATGTTGCCAAATTTACACCTACTTTTAAAAAAAATGTCAAAATAAAAAAATGGAAAAAACGAAATGAGGTACCATCTTATTTTTCCATTTTTGATAAATTTCCAATTTTTTTTCAATGATCTGACTTATTATTCTTAATCTACATAAAATTTCCGTAAAATTCACTGTAACAGATGGTTCCAAACTTAAAACTGGCAGGACGAAGGGGGGGGGATATTTGTTCCCCAACACTTTAAATTTCTATAATATCGACAAAAATTCATAAAAATTAATGAAATTTGGTGGACGTGTTCTAAGTATCCTAACTTAAAATGTCATGAAGTCCCAAAAAAGTTTGAGCAGTTTTGACAAAATGGCGTCAAAAAAACTGGCCTGGGGTACAAATGTACCCCCCCTTAGGCTCACAAGGGTTAAACAATTTTGCGGCTTTCAAGTGAGTATTAAAAGACTATTATATAGTCAGGATGCTTCTTTCAGCGAGTGCGTCAGGAACGATCAAAACTTCTATTGCGGACTATAAGACCTTCGACCAGGGTGCTTCCTTTTGTAAATCATATATTACTTGATCATACGTTGAACGTCGAGCGGATGAAGTTAAAGTTAGAGACAATGTATGTATACTACATACCACTCACGTCATACTTTGCCGTTCGCATGGTGACTATTTTTTTTGTTTTTGGGACTCAACAAAATAACATAGAGAGCAACATCCAACTACACATATATTGACCATCATAACTTGACTGATAACCAAAGACAAAACTCCGATGCTTTGCTCTCATTTCCTATCACGGAACCAGTGGCGGCTCGTGCGATTTGGCAACAGTGTTTTTATCCCATTTAAATACATGGAAAACAATCGAAACTCGAGGAGGCTGCCAGCCTCCGCTTGAATCGATTTTTAACCTAAGTTTAAGTGGGAAAAATGCATGGTTGCCAAATCTCACGGGCCGCTACTGCACGGAACAAATGGATTTGTAAAATCAGTATAAATTGAAGCAAATGCTAATTTTACTAGTTATATTTGGTAAAACAGCTACTAAACTTATGGCTAATTTTACGATTTGAATTGTGAATTTTGCTCAAGTTTTATTAATTTTTCAATTTGAATCGTAAAGTTTACAATCCAAAACATTGGAACTTTTGCAATTAGTTAAGCTAGAGCTGTCATGCTATACGACAGCAATTCAAATTACAAGTCACAATGCTTTGGATTGTGAAATATACGATTCAAATTGAAGGTATTACAACCCAAACTGAAATATTAATATAACTTGAGCAACATTTACAGTTTAAATCGTAAAGTTGGCCTCAAATTGGATTTACCCATAAAACTCGTAAAATTAGCATTTGCTTCAATCTACTTGTATACTGATTTTACAAATCCATTGTTTCCCCGTGCTCAATGAGCCACTCACTAAAAAGGCAAGGAGGTACAAGAGATTAGCAAGTTTACTTACTAGCGACCCGAACTAGGGTTTTATTACCAAAAATAGCTGGTAAAATTAGAATTTGTTTCATTTCACTGATTTCACAAAAATAAATTGCTTTTACACTCATTTCACTTTTTTTTAGTGAGAGTAGACAACGTGTCTCAGTTTTTGTTTTTTTGTGAATTTTCGAGAATTTCGACGTTTCTATCACGCTTTGCGGCTAAATCAGTGGCGTCGCGTGCAATCTGGCAACAATGCAACTGTTCCATTTAAACTCATTAAAGATATCGAATTTTCCTTATGCACTGTGCACCCCCTGAATTCGATCTTTTACATGAGTAAAAATGGATAGAATACATTTCTGCAAAATTGCACGCGACGCCACTGGGCTAAATACTCCAGTTAGCACCAGCACCGTCTCAGAGCGATATCATTAAAACCATACATAGCGCGTAACGCCCAAAGTCTCAAGCGCACTCGCCCCTCCCCCTACGCGGATTACGCAGTCTTGACACGTGTGATAAGTACGGGGAGAGGGGGCGTTTTGTGACACTCATGTGTTACGCGGTTGCCCGATCGTAGTAGAGACTTTTGAATTCATCTCATTGATTTCAATGTAAAGTATTGGTGGCTATGGTGCAATTTGGCAACAGTATTTGACCTCCATTTGGCTCCATACAAAACAATCGATTTGATGGTGACGCAGCGTTTCACCAACAATCGATTGTTGTACATGCGGATTGGAATGGAGATTTTGCTGTAAATTGTACTATCGACGAATTAAAGTTTGTCTCAAGATTTTCATAAATTTTCAGTTATGGGTGTAAGTGCGGGACTGATCTGCAACGGCTTTCTCGCCGCACCCGCACTGGCCTCTCACTAAAAAGGTGTGAGGAGTATGAAGAGTGGCCGAACCAAAACCTTGAAGGCAAAACTTAGCTCGATCTCGCGACAATCTTTAATTCGTCGATAGTACAATGTACGGGCCACCACTTAACTGATGGTCGTTCAGCGTCTGACAATGGAGCTCTGGCAAGGTTTTTCTATACGCAAATGGACTATCAATTCTAGAGTAAAATGCTGCGAAAATAACAATGAGACCATTAAAAGAGTCTAAAACTCACTCCTCGCAGAGAAAACATAACTTGAAATTTCGGGTGACCGCACCCTTGGATGTATGCACCAACCTCGGATTCGCACCAAAAACAAACAGCCGCCATCTCGCTTATGGACAATATCACAGTAATTCACGTTTTATCGGTTTATCACCGCTACGAACCTTCCGAAAGGGGAACGGCTATGACTGAAATGAACATTGTGTTACTAAAATTGATTTATCTAGTCGTGTCGTGTGAACATCATGTGAAATTTTATTTTCAGATTCGTGATTATCAACAAGCAAGGGACGAATCCGAGGTTGGTACATTCATTTACGCAAGGGTAACCACCCGATACTTATTTAAGTGAAATTTTCTCTGCGAGGAGTGAGTTTTAGAATTTTTTATTGGTCACGTCGTTATTTTCGCAGGATTTTACACTAGAAAAATGATAGTACATTTGTCTGTATTGCAAAATCTTGCAAGAGCTCCATTGTAGCCAAAACCCGTTGACTTTTCCAGCAGCGCTTTGTAATGTCCTCGGTTCGAACTATTCGGCCCTGTGGAATCACCTTAACAGAGGAAGGGCGTTTGATGGTAACGAGGAAGTGAATGCTGGGGAGGAGGAGGTAGAAATTTGATGGTAAAGGAGAAAGTGGGTTGGAGGGAGGGAGTGGGTAAGAGAGTGTGAGAGAGAGGGAGGGATGGAGGGAGGGAGGGAAGGAGATAGGGAGGGAGAGAGGGTGGGGAAGAAGACGGAGCACATTAGAAAGTATTCGTGTAATTTATCAGACGTGGAGAGAACGCGTTGGATTTTGAGACGTGCATTAGTAAAACAGGGGAAGCGATTTCAGATGGGACGGTGGCCCTGCCGACCCTGTCGTGTTTGTTCGGGTGTGTGAGTGTGACGCGTAAGGGAAGGAGATCATACTAAATTGCCAGATTTACAGGGAACTTTGAGTGAGTTTTTTTCCGAATTGAACGCCTGTCTTGAAAAAAAGTAGGATCCATTTTTTTAGAACAATTTCTCAAGTTTTCATATGTTTTGGCTAGGCACAAAATGGTTGGCTTTGATTGGCACAATGGCACCCCCCACCCCCTCTAATACATTTTGCAACAACTCTGCACGATGAAAAATAAATAAGTTTAACGAACGATTTCACGAAAAACTCACAGGATTCTCTGTTCCAACCCGCTTATTGCTTGGATATTATTTTTATTCACGCAGCAAATAAAACATTTAAATGAAAGTTTGACGGCGCGTGTAATCTATATCAGTGATGCTTAAAAATCATTTTTTGAATAACTGCATGAATGATGAAATCATTTATGCCCAATGAGTCGTTAACGGCCCAGATTTTGTGATATTTTTGGACCACATTTCAGTCAGTTTGGACCAACTTTATTCTCAAAAACCAATTTTAGGAGTTTCTAGGTCGTAAAATTTAGCTGCCCCAAAAATTTCTGTTTTTATTACTTTTTTCGTGTTTTCAGTTCTCCAATTTTGTTTTTTGAGAAAAACACCTAAATATGTCAAATAATTCTGGGCATATATGGGTTAGCTAAACTTATTCGCATTTTTCTCATGTTATTCCTATTAGTGAATCGAAGTTTTTACTGCACTACCAGCATATATTCATCTGTCATAAAATGAATGACTGGTAGTGTTAAAACTTTGATTTACTAATAGGAATACCAAGAGAATAGTGCGAATAATTTTAGTTAATTATTTTTGCCCATCACTGATCTCTAAAGCAACGGTGCAATTACTCCATTTAAACCTGTGTAAAATATCGATTCCATGGAGTCCACTGCGCAGTCCCAAAATGTTGACCCTTTTCAAGACTTTAAATGGACTGGATGCAACGTTGTCATATTGCATGCGCCGCCACTGCATTGAATCCTTACTCTCAGTTGCGTCGCGTGCAATCTGATAACGCTGTGCTTTGTCCATTTAAACCCGTGAAAAAGGTCGAAATAATAGGGTTGCACTGTGCACTACCTCGAATCGATATATTTCATGGGTTCAAATGGACGAAAAGCATCGTTGCCAGATTGCACGCGACGCCACTGGTTACTCTTACATCATTCTTCCTAACACACTTTAGACATTTATGGCGCTATTATTATGGCGCTGATTGTTGGAGTACCAAAAATATATTTCAAAAGTATAAGTACCCAAAAACAAGGAATTAACTTTTAAGGGAAATATAAATTTCCCTCTCACCAAATCCGTAGCTGTTATTGATTGTATTCATAGGCCCAGCTATTTTTTTCTGAAACGCTCTTTTATACCTGACAACGCTGCTAAGGTGGACGTTGGAACTTTTCAAAGCACGTACAGCCCCCGTTGGAGTCTCATACCTGGGTGCTGGAGCTTCAAGGGAACGACGCGTAATGCCTGCGGTGGACTCACGCACGCAGCGGCATGGCACAACTGCGCACGCATCATGCACAAACTCACCCTTACACAGACACCGCGCACCAAATAGCGGACATTGACTCGAAACAGTTATGCATTTGGACAGTAATATTTTTTTTTTTTTTTTTTTTTTTTTTTTTTTTTTTTTTTTTTTTTTTTTTTTTTTTTTTATAAATATACATATATTTGCTCTAGGGTCCCCGGACGTTTACCCTAAAACTTTTGATCTACTAACAGATAACCTACTAGTTTTTTTACCGAAAGAAAGTTGCTCTAACAATTTTCACCTAAAACGCATTTTACCTCAAACAATGTTTCACCTAAAATCTTTAGGGCAAAAAGTCTCAAAAAACCATTTTCAGCAGAGAAAGAAACCCGCAGTTACCTAATCACATTAGAGGGTGTAATTATATCCTACTGCCCTTAAACAATAATGAAGTCTGTCCTCGTCACGAATCTTGTCATGCTTTTTTTACCTTTTGTAGATTCGACAAGCTACGCTATTGTAAAAAGGTGAACAAAAAACCAAAAGAAACAAAATATGGGCACACAGTAATTTTGATAATAACAGAGCAATGAATGATTTTGACAGGCGCGAGATTTCGTCGGAAAAAATTTTTATTGCATAAAAGGTTACGAATGAAAATTATTTACAGTTTACACTCTTTCCTCTCCATTGCAATAATTTCATGAGAAGGAAGCGTACATGCCAGCTGAAATTTTAGGCAAAGAAACATTTAGATAAAATATACTTTAGATCAAATTGTGTAGGGCATCTGTTTTTAGACAAAAAACCTGCAGGTAATCTGCGTTTCGGCCAAATACTTTAAGGCAAGTGACCCAGGATCTGTTCTAGAGCAGCGTTCCCAAACTGTGGTCCGCAAGCTATTGCCATGCAGGTGATCCGCGAACGTGTGTCAGAAATTTGTTTGAACTTACTCGGTTCTTAAAGGTTGAGACCTTTAATCTCATACCAAATAAATGTACTATATGATGTAAATATTTAGGACCTAGTCAAATAGAAATTAACTGCCGAAAGCAGTATGCAATAGTTCAAATTAAGTATTATTGGAAAAAAATTGTAAGATAGTGTGTAAGCATTAGTGTCAATATGTAGCCCATGTAAACATGTGCAAATAATAAAAAAAAAAAAAAAAAAAAAAAAAAAAAAAAAAACTTACTCGGCAGCAGCCGTCAGAGTCTTTTTCCGTGGCTATGAAATTTCTTTCAAATTTTTTTTTTTTTTTTTTTTTTTTTTTTTTTTTTTTTTTTCTTTTTTGAGCAATAGATAGTGATATGGAGAGGGTTTGTGGGACGATATGTCGAGGCCAGTGGCGGCTCGTGCAATGTGGCAACAACGTAATCCCTCCATTTAAACCTATGTAAAACAATCGATCTTCAGGAGGTGCAATTGCACCCCAAGAAACCGATACTTTTGCGTATGTTTAAATGGCAAATAGGCATGGTTGCCACATTGCACGAGCCGCCACTGGTCGAGGCAGCACGGATGCAGCCATGATCGAAATCTCTAATGGACTTTTTTCACGCAGGCTCGGTTTGTTTGCCTCACTATTTTTAACTTTTAAATTTAAATTTAAAGAAAAAAAATAAATAAAAATAAATAAATAAATACATTTGAAATTGGTTTTATAAACTAAAGAGCAGGTGTTATAGAGTGGCTATATAGACACAGACATAGATGTAAATGTTTCTTCTGGAAGGATTTGCACGAAAAAGAAACTGCCACATAACTGAAATTTGTAAAATTTTCTAACCTGAGGGTAGTTTTATTACAATTCTGTGGCCAAATAGCCACTCTTAAACCCTAGCCCGGCAAAAAATGAATCGTCCAGTTTGGTCCTGAAAACCGCCTAATATTATCCGAGAGTCGTTTCTGTTTCGAACGGTCGACCTGCAGTGCAGTTTGAGTAAGGTGGGTGTCCTTTTCTCGTGCATTTTTCGGAAACAATGCAGACCTAGCACTTTCGTTTAAAACAACTTTCCACAACATGAATTAATATTTTTGATTTAAGGTTAAAACAAGTAAGGCAAACAAACCAGATTCAGATTGCCTGCTGACACAATTTGAGATGGGACTTTCAACACGTATATGGCCCCCTCTATTCCTATAGCTATGGTTGGTTCAACTGGGACGCAAATAGATATCTATAATATATTATAGAATCTATCATCTGCGCTGATTTTGGAGGCAGCTAACAAGAAGTTGGTAAATTCAACGTACATTTTGGTCAATTAAGTTAACTTTTGGTACATTTTACAATCATTTAGTGAAATTTGCCATTCTTGATAGCTGACTTTAAAATCAGCAATGCAAATGTTAAATTCTACCCATTATATTTTTATTTCCGTGTGATGACATTGATTTGAACAGTTATATCCTGAACCAGTGCGGCGTCGCGTGCCATCTAGCAACAATGCAACTGCTCCATTTAAACTCATTAAATATATCGAATTTTCCTTGTGGACTGTGCACCCCCTGAATTCGATCTTTTACATGAGTTTAAATGCATAGAATACATTGGTGCCAAATTGCACGCGACGCTGCTGTCCTGAACACAGATAACACTCTCGAATGTGACATTTTGTATTGGTTTCAATATAGGATTTTTACGCCTTAACGACATAGTGTGTCCGGCTGCTATGAACGAAAAACGAGGTTTTCTCATCATAAGATATATACCTCTTCCTCACCCCTCTCGCGATGTTTGGCATGTATTTTGACCAGCTGATTTCAAATTCGGCCTTAGTTTTTACTCAAAACTCACACTTTTTTCAGAATTTTGAATTTTTTGCTAAGAAGACGTAATGTCAAGTTTACGTAAAATCTAGGCCACTTTAATCAAAACTGTTAGCGTTTTTGAAATCAGCGTCTCAAAATACATTAAATCGCGATGATAAAATGAAATCGTAGGCGTAGAATTATTCTAAAACAATAAAAATTAGTAAAATTAACACTGATGGATGGTGAATGTCGCGGATGCATTATGTCGTTTTTGATGCTTACTTTCAATAGAGTAGCAATTCTGATGTCCAAAAAAAGTGTATATCTTTTAGTCCACTGTGCCTCTCTTGTCTCGAGTCTCCTACCTCTAACTCTGTCGGCGGGCGCAGGCGGGTGAAAGTCACGCCGTGCACGGTAGGCAATTACTGCGTGCCAAAAGACTGGTAGCACATCAGAGCGGCGCGGTACGTATATACACGTGTCATTTTTCAACTCCGTCAGCTGGCTGATTCTTTTGAACTTTCGTCTCGAATGCGTCTCTAAAGTGTCGCTTCATCGTTTGGCTTCCGCTCTGCGTAACTGCGCACGTCTCATTTTCTGCCATAATATCTTCTGATCGCGCCTCCAACATAAAGCCTTTATGAGTTGTTGAAGTGGAGATGAGACAAAATAGCATTGGGGGGTTGAACATGGAGTCCATCTGGTCTTGCTTTTATGGGTTGACACTTACCGTATTCGAAAACGAGATTAATGAAACGAAATTCATAGTAACCAATCTTATATTAAAATTAAACTGACAGACATAAAAGTGGCCGAAGGCCTCTCAATCCAAAGGAAAGTGGCGGCTCGTGCCATCTGGCAACAATGTCTTCGCTCCATTTGAATCTATGTTTAACAATCGATTGCTGCTGAAGCGCTGCGTCACTTTCGAATCGATTGTTTTACATACAATCAAATGGAGACATAACATTGTTGCCAAATGCACGAGCCGCCACTGCCAAAGGATCATCATCAGTGGCAAAGTGTAACAAGCAAAATAGTAATAACAATAAAAGCAATAAAAAACAATGTAAATTAATAAAAAACAGCATGATGAAAAATGTTAACAAAACTAAAGTAAAAGATAAAACAGAAATCGTTGGACAAGAAAATAGAAATTCCATTCATTTCAATACACCTTGTTGTTTGCAATGTTCCTATTCCAAAACGGTTCGGTCATCAATTTTCAACCAGGTCGTGTGGTTAAATTTTAACCAGGTCGTGTGGTTAAATTTTAACCAAGTGCGTTTGGTTAAATTTTAACCAAGTGTTTGGTTAAATTTTAACCAAGTGCGCGGTTAAATTTCAACCAAGTGCGTGGTTGAATTTAACTCATACTTGGTTTAAAGTAACCATGTTCGTGGTTAAATCCAACAAAAAAGCATGTAGTAAACTTTACTATGTGCGAAGGGTAACGGTAACCCTCGACGTGGATTGTCGTATATCCAAACCAAGTGTATAGTAAACTTTAACCAATATATGGTAAAGTTTTTTTTTTTTTTTTGCTTGTTTTATGGCTTATACTCCAGTCAAGGAGCCTACAGCCAACTATAGACTAATGTCAGTGTGTGAATGTTTGTTTAATGTCAGAAGACAACAGGGGACTTGAAACATCCATGCTCAAAGCACTCAGATTTCCACTGTAATCTTTGCCGTGGACCCACTTTTAAGGAGACCGAGCGACAAGACGAATATGGTAAAGTTTAACCAAGTATTTTTTTCAGTGCACCGATAATTTCACTTGTTGAGAAAAGATTACACAGTTCAGTTCAGTGTATGACTGTACAGCAAAAAAATACTCTGATCTGTAATATTTTATCAATCGGTGCAATCACCGTTTAATTATTCAAATATCCGCAAGTTTTTTAAGTCATCGACGACTCCACATGTTGAGAAAAGATTACATGTGCGAGTGTTTTCATGCATTACAGTAATGAACTAAACTTAACTGTGTACAATATTTTCTCAACCGGTGGAAATCATCGGTAAGTTGAAAAATTTCATTGATTATAAGCAAAATGGCAGCTCTGGAAAAGAGTGCATTCAAGTCAGGCATCCACGTGGCATTTACTTAAGTTTCAGTTTAAATTATGCAGCAAATGAGTATAGATTTTGAAGAAAAACAAAGAAACAGTGAAGCACTGTCACAGGCAAAATATAACGGGTAAAGATTTTTAAGAGGTCCTTGCTGTCTGACATACCTTTAGCCTTTATGGACCCGTCTCCTATCTGTGCTTTTTGCCTATGGATCGTATTATTTATCAAATTCATCTCACCACACGGGATTAATATAATCTACATTATTATATATATAAAGCTGATGGCCCTCCAAAATGTTTTATCTATTTCCCGAAAATTGGCCGAGGCGATTTCCCTCAAATTTGGTGCGATAATTTCCTATGGTATTTCAAGGAGATCTGTGGATTTTTTTTTTCGAAAAAGTCGTCTTGGAGCGTCGCAAATTGAATTTTAAAATTACAAGGGGGGGAGGGGCTGGCTTTGTCGTTTGCCTTCCCTCCTCCGAGCCGTGTTGCGCTGGACTCTCTTATCTGTCCCTTCTCCGCCTGCTCTACGCTCGGCTGAATTTTATCGAGCAATACAGTGTGAGTGGTGGAGGGAGGAGTTGGTTTCCTCTCAAATTTCTTGAGCGGTTGGTCTTTCAAATTTTCAATTTTTGTTGCCCGTCTTAACCCTGTCAATCCTGAAAACACTTTTTGTTCAAGGACGGAGTTTTGGCCATCATAGCTGATCTGGGCACAATTTTCTCATGTAAAAAAAAAAAAAAAAAAAAAAAAAAAAAAAAAAAAGTGCAAATCATGTTTTCATTTTCTCCATAAGATTCTATGTTATTCAGGTATACATTGAAATGTACACCAGGGATGAAAAAGTTAAGACTGTTGCAACTCCCTCGGTCCTAACGCTCATCGCTCAAACCTGAGCGCTCCCATACTTCTGATCCGTCATTTTTTGTCAGTAATTTTTACCGTACTTCTTCAATCGTTCGTTTAAAAACCTTGATTCTTTAAATAAAAAACAAACTTGCATAAACCAACTGTCAAAGTGCGAACTAGCCCGTGCCCCTAGACTGCCGTGGAGGCCGTGGAGGGCAACCGTAGGGTGTCTGGAACGGCTAGTAATGTATAAAGAAAGAGACAGAGAGACAGATAGAGGCAGATGAGCGATAGAGAGAGAGAGAGAGAGAGAGAGAGAGAGAGAGAGAGAGAGAGAGAGAGAGAGAGAGAGAGAGAGAGAGAGAGAGAGAGAGAGAGAGAGAGAGAGAGAGAGAGAAGATTTTACCTCTCCCCCGCAGGTTACTCAGCTCGCCTTACACGCTGCCGTTTTCATTCAGTCACTCTCACTCACCACGCGCTTACACGGTAGAGTGAAAATTTCGAGGAGGTTTTCGAGACACGGAGAAGTAAACAGAGAAAGTCACAAAGAAAGCGGCGCGGCGACGGAATGACGAGTGTTTTAGTGCAGCATGCGATGGGGGGGAGGATTCGCGGGGAAGCAGCGACGCAGGGAGGGGGGGGGGGGTTACGAAGGGGAGTATCATGGGTTGTTTTGACTATTAACAACTCGAGGCCTCAAAAGGAGGATGTAGGTACTCCCCCTTCCCCCCCCACTCACGCTTCCATCCCCCCCCCCACACCTGAGCTCGTCGCGCGGGGTCGTTGGTTGCAGCCACCCGCACTCACTCACTCTCCACCAGCGTTGCCAGATTTTAGAGAAAAATCAGTATATTTCCCATAAAGATCACTGTAAAACCCACTGATATCTCCCTAAAAACCGGCAACGCCGCTCTCCGCTGGCGTGCAACTCCTTCCACGCGAAAGCTGTAAATTTTATTACAAATGACTCTACTTACTTTTAAATGCCGGAACAAACAAAGAACACACTCGTGAAAGAGAGTTCCTCTCCGGTTTTATTTATTCTCCAAGTATTTATAGGCCCGTCGTTTTTCATTCTCTCATATTCAGACGAGCTTGCTTGGGCGAGTATTAACTCAATACATTCTCTTCCCTCATTTTCAATTTTTTTTCGTCCACTTGAGCCCCTCGACTTTCAAATTGGTGGGCCTAACTCTATTGTGACGTTTCGCTTCATCCTTTTTTTTTTTTTTTTTTTTTTTTTTCTAGAGTACCAACGAACTTTTCATGGAGTACAGAACTTCTCTATGCATTTAAAGGAAAGAATGGAAACCTTGTTGAATTATAAAGTGTTCTATGAATTTCCAAGACCGAAATTCCGTGGGTAATTATTATTTTGCTATGAAATTACATGGAAAATCGTATGGAATCCCATAAAATGCCCAAAGAATTCCATGAAATTTTATGGAAAAATAATAATTGCCCACGGAGTTCCATGACATATTATGGAAAATAATATTACTGTCCACGGATTTAATACCAGCACGACATTTTTCTCATGGAAATTATAAAACAATTTTACCAGGGAAAAAATAGCGGCTTACGAAACTATACGCATTGGGTCTTTCTTTGAAAATTGAAATGCGGAAAAAAATTCGGAAATATATGTTACAGCATCGTTAAGCCCCCGATTGAAACTAGAGGGCTTACCTAAAGCCAAAGCTTTTGCTCCAAACGTCTGTTTTGATATTCACATTTATAGGTACTGAAAGATGTGAGGTCTCAAACATTATTCTTTGGGCTTTTCTTTGTGTAGACTTCTCAGATATCGTAATTTGCCCGTATCCAGTGCATTCTCAACATCTTACGCAAAACCACGTGTATTTAAAATTCTAAAGTAATTGCTGACTATACTCTGTTCACGATATGAAGGCGGGTGAGAAATCAGGTAATAAATCACTATTTAGCAACAGTGCGGCGAGTGCGACTATGACGGCTACTTCAACCCTTCGTAGTGGCCGTTGTTCTCCCGACCTCTCTCTTGGCATGGAGGATTTTCAAGAACCGACAGACTCTAAAATTTACAAACTTCCAGTAAAAATTGCAAACGGTCAAATATACGAAAAAACGGACAAAATTTTCGCCCGAAAGGGCCAAAACTCGACGAAAATAGTCGAGTTTGAATATTTAAGTTTATCAGAAAGTCGATATTTGACAAAATTTCCTCAATTTAACTAAGACTGAAAAATATGAATTTCTGAGAGTCATCTATATTTGGCCCTTTAGGGCGAAAATTTCGTCCGTTTTTTCGTATTTTTGACCGTTCGCAATTTTGACTGGACGTGTGTAAATTGTTGAGTCTGTCGGTTCTCGGAAATCCTCCGTGCCAAGAGAGAGGTCGGGAGAACAACAGGCACTGCGAAGGGTTGGAGTAGCCGGTATAGTCGCACTGTTGCTAAATAGTGCATTACTACCTGATTTCTCACCCGCCTTCTTATCGTGAACAGAGTATAGTTATAATTTTCCTCTTTCGTCGTATTTTAAATAATAATTGTTTGTGGACGTTCATAATGCAGGCGAGGCGAGTGAGTCTCGCCAAAAGGTCCGATTCGTGAAATTCGGAATTTTTGTGGTGAAAATTCCACCCAGAGTTCAATCAGAACGTCTGTTTTTTAAGGAAAATACCGAAAAAAACGATTAGTTTGACACATTCGAATGGCTGAAAATAAACGTAGCTAGATTTTGATAAGTTGGTAAATTTTATCAGTGTTGAGAGCTCAGGAATTATAAATGTGCTCTGTGCAGTAAATGCTGTAATGCAGTAAATAGCTCTGTGCAGTTCGTCGATTTAAGTTCTTGTAAAATATTGATTTGAGGGAATTTACTTTGCTACCCTAGAGTACCTACATAAGATAGAGTATAGCGGTCTGTGAATCCTACGCTGATTGTCTGCGACATTTTAGGCGGACAAGGAGCTCTTAGGGCCCAATTTCAAGATGGCCGACTGGGTCGATCGTGAAACCGGTGAAACCGTTGAGGTTATCTTCATACATTTTCAAGCGGGAAACGGTCATCAAACTCACCGTTCACCGACACCGTTCTCATCAACAATGTAACATAACCTCAAACAACGCGACATCTTGAAATTGGGCCCTAAGAGCTCCATGATCGCAGACCGTCACACTCTCCTTATATACGTACTCTATGCTACCCCGAATAGTTCGACCTTTTTTACGGTTTTAAAGATACAAATTACAATAATTTTGTCAAATTAAATGCGACGGCTCCACGCCACTACAAGTTGCGATTATATTAATCGCCCAGCGCGACGCGGGTTAGCTGCAAGAGTCTCCAGTTTGGTTCCCTCGCACCCCCGCCCAGCCTGAGCCATAGCCTTTAGTCCAAGTCTTTCATCCACCTCTTGCCCTACCCTGCATAACTCCTATGACAGTTTGCATTTCCCCGAGTCATAACCAAAGCGAGACAAAGCGGTATAAGCAGCACTACCGTTCCTCGTTCCCCCTCGCCCCGCTCACCGCTACCCCCTCTCACAAGGGAGGGACTTTATGGCGTGTGAAACGAACAGAGTAATTATAAATTGCACGCAATCAAATAATAATAATAATGGCACGCACACATAAAAACAACACCCTTGCGCGCTCTCTTGCTCTCTCCCTTAGCCCCTTGCAATCTCCGACTCAGCCACCCTCAATACACTTTACACGCTTCCTTCTTGCTACTTTCGCTCCAAGGTGGCGCGTGCGCTCGCAACTTTCTCTGTAACTTTTTAGCTTCAACTTCCGCATTCGGCGGTGATTCGAATGTTTTGGATATGTTAATGCTGCAGCAATTAATTCTAGAGCTGGCATCCAAAATTATAGGCTACGGTGCATTTTTTTTTTGTTTTTTTGGTTTTTTTGTTTTGTTTTTTTTTTTTTTTTTGTTTTTAACTGCCACTTATGTTTGAATGTTAATGGAAAATAACGAATTTCACTATGTGAGATGTTAAACGACCGGTCTATTTAAGGCAACGAGGTATACCAATAGTGGAAAGTTTCTTTAGTAAACTAGAGGTAGTTTCAGAAGTGTAGGCGCACCTAGACCGATAATCTTTGAAATTTGTCAACATTATTTATGATATTACTCAATGAAAATGAAAGAAAATTAGTTCGAGTGTTCACTTTTCATTAACGGACACTTTAAAAGCAAATTAATTTAGTCGTGTGCAAGTTTTGTTTTGATTTAAACTAACTAAAGTTGAAAATACGCCAAAGATTATTGTTTAGGTGCGCCTACACTTCTGAAATGAGCTCTAAGATAGACCTGTTTAGTGTGACGTCGCGAAAATAATTGGGTCCAAACAAATGCTCCATCTCTTTCGCTCTCGTGGGTTTTCCCACAAGAAAACAGGGTCCAAATTTTAAAATGCAAATTCGTGCTAGTAAAAAAAAATTCTCTTAGATTTTATTACTTCATTGGATTCCACGGAACTTAAAATATAAATACGTCACAACAACATTTGTGAAACATCATGCACGCATTAATTTACAATCACAGTTATATCGAATTGAAAGTGCTATGCTTTGTCCTTGTCCCACTTAAAGTTTCTTTTGGACACAAAATCCTAGAATATGGGATATCATTGGCACCATCAGACCACTCGTTATACTTCGAACAAGCTTCGATACGAAGAGGTTGGGAGTATTGAGTGTCGTAGCGGTGATACTCCTATAAGAGACTATGAAAGAAGACAAGGAAAAAACATAGAACATCTTTCGGTGTAAGTGTGATTTTAAATTCCGTTGTGATTTTTCAGGACTTCTGTGTGAGTGAAAAGATACTTTAAAGGATTGATCAACAAAGCATAACAGTCATAGCACCTCACAGAGATCTTGTACAGAGTGCCAGTAATAGTGGACATGGTGTGTCAATGTAGTCAATGCGTCTATACACCCACAGCAAGTCGGCCAAGTCGATGTCCATCATAATGGGGCTGTTAATACACGCTTTTGCTAAAAACGCAAGTTAATAGTCGAATCTGGTGTAAAACCCTCCAAAAATAACGTTCGCGGCCCTAAAAACTTCCAAAATCCACTCCTAAACTCGATAAACGCTTTTATTTGCGCGGGCGAAATGGTGGGTAGGGCAGAAATAATAGCAGACTCCTGTCTTAATTTTATCACTCGCTCTCTAGTCTCTACTGACAAAGAAGATTCTCAGAATAATTCAACACCAGAGTTGTGATTCACATTCGAATAATGGCACCATGACACCTAGTGACACCGGTGACAAAGGAAGGTCATCTCTTACTGTTCACTCCTTGATGGAATTATAAGTATTATTTGATGGGAATATCCCATCATCACTGTCTTACGCAACCGTTACGCTCGCCCGAATTAAAGCGTTTTTTGAGTTTTAGGAGTACATTTCGGAAGTTTTTAGTGCTGCCATCGTTATTTTTGAAGGTTTGCACACCAGAATCGACGAATTGAATCGCTTCTAGCAAAAGTGTGAAACAGTCCCATTATTGTGAACAAGGTGTGTCAACGGGTTAAAATTGTATTAGAAACATGATGCGCTATCTGAGATCTTGCGAAATCGATCCATTAGTACAATTTCACGTGCGAAATCGATCCATAAGTACAATTTCACGTTCGTATCATAAAAATTTCACTTTGTAAGTACTTACACGCTCGCCTGTTAGAATCCGCGGGTTGCAAAAGTACAGAATCGCGCCTAGTTTTTAAAAGCGTAGATCTCGCAAATACTAATCACAAAAATCTTACGGAAGGGGAAGGGGTGGTGGGGGAGTGGGGAGGGGGAGGGGAGAGGGGGAGGTGAGAGGGGCAGGGGAGAGGGGGAGGGGGAGGGGGAGGAGTGCTAAGGGAGGTAAGAAGGGAAATGGAGTTGGAGGTACTGAAAGCGCTTTTCTTAATATTATTCTCAAGCTCGTGCTAACGTGAACATTTCGCAAAACTTCGTTTCTCCAAAAGCCGAGATAAAGGCGAGAATTTATGGCCGTTTAGGAGGCAGGTGAGGAGCATGGTGTGAGGTGAGGGGTAGGGGGGGGGGGGGGGGAAGGGGGGGGGTAAGCAACGGAGCTCCGTAACAAATCGGGTAAATTTAAATGGCGATGCCGTGATAAAACGAAAGCTGATCATTTCCTTATATGTTATTTTCTTTTTCCCGTCCCCCCCCCCTTCTTTTTTCTTCCCTACTCCCTATGTACATCGTTCCCCCTTTCCGCTCGCTAACCCCTTTTTTTTCGAGCGCCCATTTTGCCGAAGAAAAGGGAGACGTTAGACGGAGAAAGAAGGATTGGGAGGAAGAGGGAGAGGAAAAGAGAGAGAAATAATACAAAAAAAAAAAGAAAGGAAGAAAAAAACCATCGCTTCTCTTACCTCGTTTGTTTTCTCTCGGCGAAGCTCGGGCGAGCGATTGATGCTGACGCTTTTGACGAGAGATTTCCCATTTTGATTTTTTACGGATGAGGGGAGGAGCGGAGAGGAGAGGAGATGAGAGAAGGGGGGAGGGAAGAAAACGGGGAAAAAACAACATCCTTTCGCTCTCTTTTCCCTTGTTGACAGCCAGCCACCGGAGGAAAGGAGAAGAGAAAATGGGAGAAATATCTTTTCGCGAAGTTGTGTGACGTATTCAAATTATACGAGGAATTGAGAAGGAGAGCGATATGAGATCAGACACGATTTCTCACGTGTTTCCTATTTCGTTTTTGGATCGAAGATAAAAGGAAAGGCGCGTGTGCATGCATGCACGGAGAAACGTAACGTTTAATGACTTTCAAACTGCCGTCTCTTTCTTGCATGCGTGCGTTGTGAATTCAGTAGCGTACACAGGGATATATCTTTCTCTCTCTTTCCCCATTTGAACACGTGTTTAGGAAAAGGACAGACACAGGGGCTCGAACGTGTCTTCAACTTCTATCTCTGTCCTTTTTTAGCACATACATTCAAACGGGAAAAGAGTGAGAGAGACTGATTCCTTCCTGCGTACGCCATTGGTTGTGATATGGTTTCCTTGGAAATCGCGTGCGTAAGTTTGTCAGCCCCTGAAACTCAGGGATGCATGGATAGATATTTTGCGCAATGGGGCAGTTGCAAGGGTCTGAAATTGTGTGGTTCTTTATAAAGAAACTAATAGTATTTGATGAGCTGAGAACAATGGTACCATTCGTTTTTTCCTAAGTGTCCTGGTTTTGGAGATTACACACGTGTAAAGTTTGAAAAAATGGTGGGCGTAGTGACGTCACTACGCGGAATTCCCATTTAAAACAATGTATTTTGGGCCAAAATTGCATCTTCGGAACAATGGGTCTGTTACACACTTCGGCTAGAGCGTTTTAAAGTATCAATTCTTGTGTAAAAAGCGGTAAAAATGACAATGGCAGCATCAGAAAACACAACAATTTATTAATAAACTCATAAATTGCGAAAAACACTAGACACTGTTCACCCCTGTATCTTTCCAACACGTGCACGATATTTCGCAAAATTAGCGCGGCTTATTCAAATAAACACGGCCGACTGTCATCACAGCTGACTTCATAAACAAATAAACAGTAAACAATATCCTCAATTCCTCACAAAAGATTAAGAAAGGTACGGAAACCTATATTTGAGTCGAAAACTTATCAAAATGAAAGAATAACACACAGGAGTTCCAAAGATGATGATTGAAGTTGGAATCATACTTGGAACTCCTGTGTGTTATTGTTTCATTTTGATAAGTTTTCGACACAAATGTCGGTTTCCGTACCTTTCTTAATCTTTTGTGAGGAATTGAGGATATTGAGACGTAAGAATTCAAACTCAAACAGACGCCGTCAGTGTTTACTGTTTATTTGTTTATGAGGTCAGCTGCGATGACAGTCGGCCGTGTTTATTTGAATAAGCCGCGCTAATTTCGCGAAATATCGTGCTCGTGTTGGAAAGATACAGGAGTGAATAGTGTCTAGTGTTTTTCGCAATTTGAGAGTTTGTTATTGAATTTTCGTGTTTTCTGATGCTGCCATTGTTATTTTTACAGCTTTTTACATAAGAATTGTTACACTGAAAAAAAAGAGATGATAATATTACTAGATTCTGGTTAAATTACCAGAAAATTACCAGAATGGCTCACTGTATGTGAACCAGGGACAGTCTGGTAGGATTACCATCCAATTCTAGTTATTTTTCCCACCAAATTTATCTTTAAATAACCATCCTCCAAAATGACTAGTAATTATAGTACATCATAATGCTACGTTACCTCTGGGGAGGGGGAGTTGGAAGTGAAAGGGGCGGTGGAGTAGGGATGGAGGGGGGGGGGGGGGGGGGGGGGGGGGGGGGGGAAAAATAAAATCGAAAAAAAATTTTAATTTAAAGTATCGGAAAGTACCGTGCATCTGTCCCTCACAATTCGAGACAAATTTTATCGCCCCGCCCGGGGAAACCCGAACCCGCGACCTATCAATTCCTAACCTAGCGTCCTAACCATTACACTGGCTTAACAATTGAGGACTCTCGACGAATTTAAAGTATAAATTTTGCGGACGTTCATTTTGGAAAATACGGTCGGTTGTAGTCCGATCAGCTTTAAAATTGGTAGTCCCGAGTAAAATTGATCGAGGAGCCCGATTCTGCTACCCATTTTTTAAAATTTCGAAAATCCAAGATGGCGGCGATATGCTTATCATGACTACTTGCCTACTTTTCAACGGATTTGCACAAAATTTGATACTGGAAGATATTTCACACGGGAAGCCAAATCTGCCATCTGTTATTTAAATTTAGAAAATCCAAGATGGCGGCGATATGCATATCATGTCTAATATGCCTAGTTATTAACGGATTTTCATGATATTTGGTATCCGAGGGTATATTTACGTAAGAAAACTGAATCTGCTCCCTTTTTTTTCAAATGTCAAAAATCCAAAATGGCGGTGATACCCCTCATCAGACTAACTTGCTTAGTTTTCAGCGGATTTACAAAGAATTTAGCATTCAGTGTATTTTCACACGAGGAAGTCGAATCGGCCATTACTTTTTAAAATTTTTGAAAATCAAAGATGGCGGCGATGTGTTATCACGTCTAACTTGCCTAGATTTCAACGGATTTACATGAAATTTGGTTTCCGGAGGTGTTTTCTCGCGAGAAACCCAAATCTGCATCCATTTTTTAAAATTCAAAACCCCAAATAGGCGGTGTTTGCATATAATCCAGCGTCACTTCATTTTGCCCAAATTTAACAAACTTGGGGAAAAAAAATAATCTACACAGCAAGCACTTTACGAGGGGCTTGGCGCCAATACCCGAAACTGGGGTTCAAAATCATCCAAAATGTTCGAATTTTTTATTAAGCCTAAAAGTAAAATTTTAAATCAAATTTTGGGTATCGGCGCCAAGCCCATCGCAGAGTGCTTACGGTGTAGATTATTTTCTACCCAAAGTTCGTTCGTTCAATTTGGACAATTTTAAGTGATGCTGCGACTATATGCATATCGCCGCCATAATGGATTTTGAATTTTGAAAAATGGACGCAGATTGGGTTTCTAGCGAAAAAAATACCCCGGCAACCAAATTTCATGTAAATCCGTTAAAAACTTAGCAAGTTAATCATGATAAGGATATCACCGCCATTTTGGTTTTTGACACTTGAGAAAAAGGTAGCAGATTCAGTTTTCTTACGTAAACATCCCCCGGATACCAAATATCATGAAAATCCGTTGATAATAGGCATATTAAACATGTTTTGCATATCGCCGCCATCTTGGATTTTTTATAAATTTAAAAAAAATATGGCAGATTGGGTTTCCCTTGCGTGAAAATATCTCCCAGTATCAAATTTCGTGCGAATCCGTCGAATAGTAGGCAAGTTAGTCGTGATAAGCATATCGCCGCCATCTTGGATTTACGAAATTTGAAAAATAAATGCAGATTTGGTTTTCTCGCGTGAATACACCTCTGATAACCAAATTTCAGGTAAATCCGTTAAAAACTTGGCAAGTTGGACGTGATATGCACATCGCCGCCATCTTTGATTTTAAAAATTTAAATAAATAGTAGATGGCAGATTCGGTTTCCTCGAGAGAAAATATCTCCGAGTATCAACTTTGGTGCAAATCCGTTGAAAACTGGGATAAGCATATCGCCGCCATCTTGGACTTTCGGAATTTGAAGTACTTCTCTCGTACGATACGGCATCTTTTTATGGTGGTACGATGTATAGTACAAAAATTATTCGGTGTTTTGAATTTGTGGCACGGATAGTAGCTTTATGACTCGGATCATAGTCATTCTGGTATTAAAGTTAGCTTTCTGGTAATATCATTACGTGCATTTTGTTAACTGAATAGGGATAATATTATTATCCTAGGCTTGTTTTTGAATCACTCATCAAATTTATTTAACCAAACTGGGGGCTACCATCCTTTCTGGTAAAGACTATCAGAACTTCTGGTAATATGACAGGAGCTACAGCAATATTACTACGCCTTACCACTGTAACACGATAATTCTGGTTATATTACCAGAAATCGGTCCATTACGCTGGATGGTAATATTACATTCGGTTTTTTTTCAGTGTACTTTAAAACGCTCTAGCCGAAGTGTGCAACAGACCCATTGGACGTAATTAGAAAACAAAGGCATCTTTGTACTCAGCTCATCAAGTACTTTTATTTTCTTTATAAAAAACGTAACATTTCAGACCCTTGCAACTGCCCTATCGGGTGGTTTTTCATTTTTCGAACACACACTTCTCGCTTATGATTACAGTATCTCACCAGAGATACAGTTTTGCGTATAAAGAATGATACATCTTTCAATGGGGCTCTCGCAAACTTTTGCCCTGAGCAAAAAATAGTCTAAACTGGTGTAAAAACCACCAAAAATCACGAAAATCACACAGAAAAAGTATAAAATTCAGTAACAGACTCACATAACTGCTTTAACAACAAGATTGTAATGAAGTTTCAACGCAGGTATGTCGCATGGGAGATTCCTGTCTAACTCGTCACTTTTTCAATGGAAACAGAGAGATATGTCTCAACTTAGATAGGAATCTCCTATCATACCTGCTTCTCTCCGCCATTATTGGCCCGATTTTGAGAGTGACGTTCGTGGTTTTTTAGTGTGGTCATCGTCATTTTTACAGGTTTTTATACAAGAATCAATCTCTTCAATCCCCTGCAGCAAAATTTTGGCAGAGCCCCATTCAACGACGATTTCACCGGTTGAGAAAAGATAACCCAGTTTAGCTCAGTTCACGACTGTAATGCATGAAAACACTCGCACCTGTAACCTTTCCTCAACCGGTGGGGTCGTCATTGACTCTGATAAACTTGCTGCTATTTAAATAAAACAGCGGTTTCACCGATTGAGAAAAGATTACAGATCGGAGTATTTTTGTGCAAGAAAAAGTCAGACAAAGACCTGAACTGTGTAATCTAATTCCATACATAAATTTTCCATCCTTTCTGGCAGACGCCAAAATCAGCTATGCTATACGTTGGTAAATTCTGGCAGGTCTTTTATTTCTGGGTGCGCTACATTGAGTTGCAAAATATTTTTCTACTTTTAAGGGGAGAAGGAGGTCCCAAATAAAAAAAAAATTTTTTTTTTTTGTTTTAATTTTATTTGAAAGAGGACGTTCCCAGCTTTAAAATGATATGATACATTGTATAGTTTAGAAAAAAAAATCAATTTTTTATGAATTTTTGAAGTTGAAGAGTCCTTATCAGGTCAGCTGATTTTTGGTTTTTTCTTTTTGCCATACTGAAAAATTTGGTTTTTTTACCTTTCCGTGCATTTTTCTCAGGAACTATAGGGATGCTATTTCAAAATTTTTTTTTTTTTTTAAATTTTCCTCAGAAAAAAGATCTTTAAGCAGGAATAGGATATTTTGAGTATCTCTTTTACTTTTTTTATAGACATTCAAAGCTAAAAAAAAAGGTGAGAAAATCAACCAAACTTTCAACTTTGAAAAAAAAGAAGTTTTCAATGAATTTTAAAAATCCTAGTTCCTCTTATAGCCAACACTCATTCACAACTTCATGCAAAATTGCAGCCTTGTAGGTCAAATAGTTCCTGATGAAAATGCACCAGAAGGGAAAGCATATTTAACATGGTTTAACGTAGGACCTCCTTCTCCCCTTAATTTTTTTATTTTTTTTTTTAATTTATCCAAAGCTTAAATTTCTCACAGGTCAACTCCACCTTCACATCCAAAACGAGCTCAACAAGTCCAACTTTCCATGGGATCTTATAAGGGTTCCCAATCTGATTATAAATGTAATTCTCCGCTTTGAAAATCCAACTTCTGACGCAGCTCCGGAGGAATGAGTCAGCGGAGCTTTTGCAGATAGAAGATAAGAAAAATAGTTCAAGAGCACAAACACGAGCTGGAAAATTCAGCGCCCGAACACGGAGGAAGACCCGCGCTCTATATATATTTCCTGGGGGATGAATGAAGTTGAGACTTTTTACGCTACCCCCGGTTAATATATGCACTCACTTTAGTCGACTTTAGAAGTCCCTCTTCGTTCCTTTACTAGTTCCGCCTTTTCCATGTTCCGGGGGTCGCATTCATCCAGAAAGCTTCTCTCTGAGCCAGTCCTATCTGAATACTGATTTCTCTTGTTTTTGACTTTATTTAATAATCTGAAAACATTTACTCCTTTTTGCTGTAAATAATATTTATGCAACGCCTTTGGATCGAAGAAAGCAGAGCGAACTTAAGATCAGTGAGCACTGAAACCCTCCCCCCTCCGCCTCCCCCCACCACCACCATCTACCCATCTCACTATCTCTTTTATCCCTTCCCACTTCTCTTTCTCCATGTATACAGGGTGTTTCAGGTTTAACCCTTTAAGGGCCAAGCCCGAGTATACTCGTTTTTCTTCTCTAGGCTCCTTCACATTGTTTCAGTCTTCATTCCGGACGAACGCGATTATCAATGAAAATATGTACAAGATAAGATGTCTTCGGGCGCCTTCAATGTATCGTATAGGCAATTTTAACTCCCCCGAGTACGAACAGTTAACTACCTTCCCTTTATAAACGGAAGAGTGGCGTCCTATTGAAATAACCTGGCCTTTAGAGGGTTAACGTCGGAAACTTCTGGAGCTGATTATTAAAGTAGAAATAATACTATTTTTTCCTATAAACATAGGCCTTAAAATATTTTCCTTCTAGAGCTACGATTTTTCAAAGTTTGAAAAAAAAATGATTTTTTATAAAACTGTGAGCAAATTTATCCATGAAATTTCACTAAAATTTGGTACTTGACGTATATTGAAGTGTTAAATTCATTAAATTTAATAAAACAATCATTTAATAGGTCTAAGTCTACTTTTCTGACGCTCTTGAGCATTTAATGGCAAAACTGATATGTTACCGCAGACAAATTTCAAAATTTTATGGAAAAATCAGATTGCAACAATCCTAATGAAGATTTTCAATCTCAATAATTTTTTTAGTGCGACGCATTTTAAGTAAGATAATTTACGTTGTAGTAGGTCAGCGCTTTGACTATGGCAAGCGGCGCGAAAGGTACGAATAAGCGCCTATCCGTGCAGCATGTGTGACGTGCCATGGTCAAAGCGCTGCTGTCCTTTCCTACTTCAACGTCAATTTTCTCCCTCTTAAAACGCGTCGCATTGAAAAAATGATGGTTAATAAAAATCTTTATTAGGGTTGTTGCAATCTGATGCTTCCATAAAATCTTGAAAATTTTCGACGGCAACATAAAATTTTTGCCACTAAATGCTCAAGAGTGCCAGAAAAGTAGACAGACTTATTTAATGATTATTTTATAAAATTTAATAAATTTATATCTTAAAATACGCCAAGTACCATATTTTAGTGAAATTTTATGGATAGTCACAGTTTTAAAAAAACCAATTTTTTTCAAACTTTGAAAGATCGTAGTTCCGAAGGGAAGCATTTTAAGGCCCACGTTTATAAAAGAAAATATCCTTATTTTAACTTGAATAATTGTCGGCTTTAGAAGTTTCCGACGTTAAACCTGGAACACCCTGTATATCTCTATCTCCTTTCAACATCAAAAACAATACCATTCTAGAGTCAGGTCCTTCCTAGAAAAATACACTCTTTATCAAGGATTCAAAGAACGCTTTTTGAAATAAAGCGCCTGGAAAATATATTTTCACTAGTGGCCGGTGGCCGCTTCGCGGCCAAGCGTTCCGATTCGCGTCTTGCGCGTGATTTTTGTTTATTTGAGCTAAGACTTTGACTCGATATCATCCACTCCCTAACTCCGTTTGCTATTCGCCCATCTAATCTTGCTCCGAAGAACTTAATCTAAAAATGCCTCCCGGCAGGCCGGTAAGACGAAGTAGATTCCATGCTTAGTTAAATCATTTTTTCACAAATTTAAATATAGGTTATAATTTTCGTTGAATTTTTTTTCTGAATTTTTTTTTTTATTTTTTCAGCTGCTCAAAATCCAAATATAATTGTGAAAAAGATTATATTACCAACAGAGAAATGTGTAATCTTTTCAATGCAAGTGAGAAATAAAAGCTAGGGTTTTATAAGTTTTTCACAAATTTCAATAAATAGGTTATGTTATGATTTTCTTTGAATTATTCAATTTTCTTTTTTTTTATCATGTTCAACATTTAAATAAAAAAAGACCCTGAGAAAAAAATTATAGTACAAAGATTGAAAAAAGTGTAATCTTTTTAACGGTAATGAGGAATAAATCTGAATAAGTGCAGCTGATAAAAAAAGAAAAAATAAATAACGTACCTAAGCAACGTGTACGTGTAAAACAAAGAAAGATCAAATTTTACCCAAAACGCCATCCTTGTCTTTCACTTGTAAAAACCCATTAGAAACTAAATAGCTCGTAAAACACGTAAACACAAGGAAAAATTTAAGGCAACGAGCATATGAACTAAAAAAATCCTCCACGATATATACTAAAATTTTTGAAACAAAAAAAAATTTCTTATAAAAACACTGCCAAAAAAACCCCAAAAACACATCGCTATAACTCGCTTACAACGCAAAACACAAAAAAATGACTCGAGTAAAAAGTTGCGTAACAAACGGCCAACAAAATTTTCCCAAAAAAAAAAGCTCAATACAAACACTCCTAAAACAAACCTCAAAAACACATTTTACGACTCAAAAACGGCCCATAGCGCGAAAACTAACAATCGGGTTTACACCATCTTCGAACTCATCCAAGAAATAAAACCCAAAGAATAGTTGAGAAAAAATTTTAAGAACAAAAACAAAAAAATTTCGAACAAACGTGGGACATAAAAACGGTAAAACTGGCTGAAACATACATAAAAGATATATAATATATATATATATATAATATATATATATAAAATATATATATATATATATATATATATATATATATATAATTTTATTTATTATATATATATATTATAATTATATAATATAATATATATATATACAATTTCAACGAGTGGTATTTTCTCACTCAGGGGACCATGAACGTGCTCATTTGATAAAATTTTCCCCAAAATCCAACACCGCCCCCTCCGCAAAAAGTAGATTCATGGAATCTACTTAAAACTTACTCTATTATTTCCCGAAATACTAAAGTGTTATTTTCTCAGGTACCAAAGGTTTAGAAAACAGGAGTCATTATTTGGAGGGGCATAAATAGCATAACCCCCCCCCAAACCCCCCTTTTATGAAACTTAAACATTTTTAGGGGTAGTCGTTCTCAAGAGGGCCCAATCAAAAACCGCCAATTTTTTTTTGGGGCTCATGGAGACGCCGAAACCCCCCGAATCGGCGCATTTGGATGCACCGTTTAGCGCATGTGGATTATACGATTTAGAACTGTACAGAGAAAAAAAGGGAAAAGGGAAGAAAGAGATATCGAGAGTGCATGAGAAACCTGCATTCACAATAAAATGAGAAGTTCGGGATAAGCAAACAAATACGCATGACCGAGATCGCACACCTACGATAACCTTTCGTTGAACTGACATGACAATAAGACATTGCTTTTCAGTGAATATCAAAACTCTATATGTGAATGGAAGAGAAACTTTGCGCGGGAAAACTATGCCTTTTTGAAACAGCCCTTTATTGACGACGGTAATTTTTTGAAATAGGTTGGCTCGAAAATTCCGGCAAACTTCGTCTAAGATTTTAGGGTCATTCTTTTAGCGCTTTTTGACCACTGAGTTTGCAGCAAATTGCCGTTTTTTGCTACTTTTTCAAAAATTCCTTCGTGTATGTTTTAGCGCTTTTGGCTTATCTTTTTTGGGAATTGGCGCTTTTGAATGGTCGTCCCCCCCCCCAAATGATGAAATTCCTATTTTTTAGAGTTTTTTTAGACACTTCACGAAGCTCAAGTTTGTATAACCAGTGAACAGCTACTGGCAGCCGATTTTAGCGTACGACGCAACGGGTCCATCGGACCCAGTTCCAGCATCTAAGGGCATCTCAAGTTCACCACAGAGTTTTTGTGTGAAGTCAACGGTTAGCCAAAATTACATCAATAATGCACTCATCGGTTGCAATCGGTTGTGACAAAACTCGCATAGCGTTCCAAACTATCTCACGCTCACCCACTCTCCCGCCGTGACCTCCAATCCCCATGTGTATATATACCCATCTCTTTCTAGTGTCCTGATTCGTATACACAGGGCCTCGTATTACGGCATGTTAATAGCAAATTTGCATTAAAATTGAGGAATTCATTTCTGCCAAAAAATATTTCACAAAAGATGTCTCTACATACGTTTTTTTAAAAATTTGAGTATAGCTGTACAACATGGGGGGTTTCGTGAGAGCAAGAGAGACAGTTTTTTTTGTTTGGAACGCTCATCACCAGATGCCGTCATCACCCAAATCATCACTGAAAGAACCATCTATTTTTAAATAAACGTCGCACTGGCCCACTAATATCACTGCACAGATTAAAAATAACAGGTATACAATCAAATGAACCATAAAAACTACATACTCAAGACTCAAGAGATCTATCGAAACTTTGTTCTCTTTTTTTTTTTTTTTAAAACGGAAAAAAACAGACCTTAAAAACACAAAACCCCGCCAAAACGCGAAATGAAACGAAAACAAATCAAATCGCCAACTTAAGATAAAAAAAAACTGTAACAATATTTTTGTTCGTTAGTAAGTAGTATTCTTTGGGTGAATCACTTTTACATTTAAAATAAACGATGCATTTTCAACAGAAAACCAATTTTTTACTTAAATCAGTCTTCATAATATTTGACAGTATATTATTAAAGAGAAAAGGATAACCACCGCGTCTCAAGTTATGAAAATAAACCCCAAGCATTTAGTTGCTTTATAAATTCTCGAAACCCAGCTCAAATTTGGGGGGTTATATTCGAGAAATTTAATCAATGCACCGATCTCATCAAGTCATCGTTGATTGTACTATTCTGTTTATCTATGCATATGAAACAAAGATAAGTATCGAAGCTCTATACATCCCGAAGCGATACAGCAACCTCGTCAAGCCACATCAATCGAAGACTGTACAGTGCTGCCGTATTTAAAATAAAAAATTTATACACATTTTTCATTAAGTCTGAAGTTCCTGGGATATTTCTCAACACAGCTAGCAGCACTGTGACTCTCTCATTGTGTATATCTACGTAAAAAAATATGGATAAAAAGTCGAAGCTATACATCGATATCATGAAGTCGCTATTTAAAAAGCGTCTACCCGAACGGGTTTCCCTTTCCCCGAGTAAAACATATGAGAAGATCGCCATGGTAACGTCAAATCGTGCGATCTAATTAAAAAAAAATTGTCAGAGCATCACGTTTTTTCGCTCACACGCGTACAGAATCGTATGCTCTTCCGCACGTATGCATTTAAAAAAAGGGCGACAAAATCTCGCTTCTCTCTCCCACCCTTGCAAAACGAACTGATTCGCATCCTTTTCGCACTCGCACAACTTTTTGAGAGAAAAGTTTAGCATTTTAAAAAGGGACGTGCGGCCCGCATGGAAAAAATTGTATTTTTTTCCCGAAGCCCGAAGCATTGAAGCCGAGCCCGACCGATCGGTACCAGGCCCCTCCCGAACGGTGCAACGGTTCTCCAGGAACTTAGCTTCATTCTTACAAATATAATATAGGATAATATAGGATAATATAGGATATTTGCCATAGATAATCGGTTGGGGCATGGTCAAAATATCTAAAATCAATTTACAATGGGGTAGTTGCAAGGGTCTGAAATGTTGTGTTTCTTTATAAAGAAAATGAACGTACTAGACATGAGCTGAGAGCAAAGATGCCCTTGGTTTCTAATTAAATACAATTGTTCCGGAAATGAGATTTAGGCCGAAAATCCATTGTTTTGAAGGTGAATTACGATTTTTCACATAATTACACTTGTGTATCTCCGAAACCGGGAGACTTAGAAAACAACCAATGGCACACTCGTTCTCAGGTAATCAAGTACTATCAGTTTCTTAAAAAAAAAAAAAAATCTCAATTTTTCAGACCCTCTTCTCTTGCAACTGCCCCACTGAGCCTTTAGTTTCACCTAATTACAAACCTGACCTTATTGTGACGTTTCAAAATTTATTTCAACATGTTGATATCTAACTAATATCTAACGGATCTAACTTCGTTTGAGCTTGAAGGACTCGATCAGAAGAAGATTCGCCAAAAGCGAGCTTGTGACCCCTCAATCAATTCATCTTGGCAAATAGAGTTGATCGCTCCCAAGGAATTCCATACCGTTTGGAACTGGGGCCGCTTCACTAGCAACTCATGGCTATGCAACATGGGTAAAAAGTCGATGTCGCCAAAACCCACCTTGTGACCCCTCTATCCATTCAGCATTGCAAATGGAGTCGATCGCCCTCAAGGGTTTTCATATCTGTTGACACTGGGGCCGCTTCACTGGCAACTCATGGCTATAGAACATGGGTAAAAAGACGATGTCACCAAAACCCACCTTTTGACCCCTCTATCCATTCAGCATTGCAAATGGATTCGATCGCTCTGAAGGGTTTTTTTATCTTTTGAAAGTGGGGCCGCATCACTGACAACTCATGGCTACGTATCATGGGCGAAAAGGTGATGTTAACAAAACCCAGCTTCTGACACCTTCATCGATTCAGCTTTGAAAGTGAAGTCGATCGCTCTCAAGGATTCCCATATCGTTTGAAACTGTGGCCGCTTCACTAGCAACTCATGGCAATGTAACATGGGCAAAAAGTCGATGTCCCCAAAACCCTCTTTGTGACCCCTCTATCAATTCAGCTTGGAAAGTGGAGTCGATCGCTCTCAAGGGGTCTCAAATCTTTTGAAATTGCATTAACGATGGTATTTTTGATCGAATGTTACAAGCCACCGTGCATGTGTTTCATGGTGGCTATCTGGATATTGAAATCAATATGTATGTACTCATTTTTGATGGATTTTCACGATAAGGAAACACTGACACATGACAGAAACAAGCAGAATTTTGTAACTTGGATAGTTGCGTATTAAAATTCTGGGACCAGATAGCCACTCTGTAACACTTGCACTTTCGTTTAAAACCAATTCTCTCTCGATTAATTATATTTTTTGATTCAAGGTTAAAAAAAGTGAGGCAAACAAACCAGATTCAGATCGTCCATGCTTTCACACTTTTAAATAGGACTTACAACACATAAGTATGGGCATTTCTATCTCTATAGCTCGTTGGTAAGCACACGGATCGAACGAGAATTCGTGTTCCCGGTGAAGTCAGATGCAGATATTACAAAGTTAAAATCGCGGAGCCAGGAAGGCATGAAGAAGAAGATGCGGCTTTGAGACCATGTGCGAGAGGTGGCTAGAGGTGGGGGGGGGGGGGGGGGGGGGTTGAGGCGCCAGGAAGGGGAAAAAAGGTATAAACGAAGGAACGAGGAAGGAGTAGCGAGTGAGGTCGGAGGTCCTTTTCACGGACGAACCGCTTGGAAAAATAAAGCGTTTTTCCTTCGGAGCACGTGATCAGCATGAGTGGAGTAGCTTTTTTTCAATTCATACGTCATTCTACTTTTTTACCCGCGAGAAGTCAAGGAGTAGGGGCAGGGAGAGGTTTCTAGGATAGATGGAGGGGGAGGGGAGGGGGGTAAAAAGTAATAAACTGTGTGCACCAGCATGTTCTGTTTCCCGCCATACCGCGCGAGCGGCGTTCCCTGTCCAATGTGTCCGTTGGTCCCCCCCCCCCCCCTCCACTCACTCCATCTCGATCCTTCTGCGATGCTCCTGAAAACAAGGAGCCCGAGTGGAAACAGATCACGCCGCACTACGGTTTGAACAGAATCAGCACCTTCATTGCGAAATTAGTTTGAATTTGACCTTGAAAAATGTCGTGGTTGGCCTGTTCGGTCTCAAAACAGAGAAATAAAGTCAATAATTGGATACAGTGAGAAAATGCCCTGTGATCGTAACAGGACGTCTGTTGAATGCTTAGATAATTAACCGATATTCCTGTTATTTTAACAATAAATTTTTGTTACTTCAACAGGAATTCCGGTCAAGTAATAGTAATGCCTGTTGAAACAACAAGAATTCCTGTTGAAATAACGGGAATTCCGGTTACGTAAGTATTAAAGAGAAGTCCGGTTGAATTAACCCTTGTGAGCCTAAGGTATTTCGGTAACACAAAGGACTAAGGGGGGGGGGGTATTTTTGTACCCCAAGGATATTTTCATGCAGCACAGTCAGTATCAATAATTTTGAAACTTGAATGGATGGATTATGTACTTAGTACCCTAAGAGAGTAATTTATGTGAAATTTGAGTAAAGTTTTGCTATGTAGCCAAATTTACACCTACTTTTAAAAAAAAAGTCAAAATAAAAAAAATGGAAAAAATGAAATGAGGTACCATCTTATTTTTCCATTTTTGATAAATTTCCAGGTTTTTTTTCAATGATCTGACTTAATATTCTTAATCTACATAAAATTTCCGTAAAATTCATTGTAATAGATGGTTCCAAACTTAAAACTGGCAGGACGAAGGGGGGGAATATTTGTTCCCCAACACTTTAAATTTCTATAATATCGACAAAAATTCATAAAAATTAATGAAATTTAGTGGACGTGTTCTAAGTATCCTAACTTAAAATGTCATGAAGTCCCAAAAAATTTTGAGCAGTTTTGACAAAATGGCGTCAAAAAAACTGGCCTGGGGTACAAATGTACCCCCCCTTAGGCTCACAAGGGTTAACAGGGACATTTTTCTCAGTGTAGGGAAGAAGTATGAGAAGAAGAGGAAGAAGAAGTAGAAGAAGAAGAAGAAGAATAAGAATATATATAATTTATGAAATATATATAAAATATAGTCCTGAGGAAGGGGACAAGAGTCGGTAAAGGAACTTAACACCCACATATTTCTGAAGCATAAAACCGCACACTTTTCAAGTCAGAAAAGATTCAGAATTCGCTCCCTTGTGCGCAATTTTCAAATGCTCCAGCTAGTGCTGCGGCATTGATTCGTGATTGGGCTTCAAGTTGACTTAATTTAGGCAAATATGTAAAAAAGAACTCCTCCCCCGAACTCACAATGCCACTCTCCACTTCATCCCTCTTCTGATATTCTTAAACAATTTTTGTCTCCTTTTATCTCCCTCTTTTTCTCATTCTCTCGCTCTTTCTTTCTCCTTCGTAACCGCCCCCTCTCCCACTCTCTCTCCTGCTCTCTCTTCTGCTCTCTCTTCTGCTCTACCCCCTTCTCTCTCCTTCTCTCTCTTTCTCTCTCTCTCTCTCTTTCTCTCTTTCTCTCTCTCTCTCTCTCTCTCTCTCTCTCTCTCTCTCTCTCTCTCTCCTCTCTCTCCCTCTCTCCCTCCCTCTCGCACCCCTTTTCCATTCATTTAGGCAAATTGACGTTGGATGCTGGGAAGGCAGAAGAAGAAAAGGAAAAAAAAAAAATATGGAAACTGAAAAAATAAAAATATGGAAAAGGGTAAAAACGCATTAGCTTGTGAATCACATTGTTCTCGCTTGATTGGACTGCACTCGTGTTGAATACAAATCAATCTGTTATCATGTTTTCTTTACCGGCTCCCGTTCCCTCCCTCTCCCTCTCCCCCGCCCCTCTCCTTCCGATAACCGTTAATATTTTGAACATTGATAAGAGGGGGAGCGAGTAGTGAGGGAGAGGGGGGGCAGGGTAACTTGTGCTCTCCACCCGTGTTCAACATGCCTCTCTCTTTTTATTATACGTCGGTATTTGTCGCAACGCATCGGGAGCTTTCGCCCCTCTCGCCGCACGTGTCCCCTCCAGTGGCGGCTCGTGCAATGCAGCAACAGTGTTATTCCTCCGTTTGATTTTGTGTAAAACAATCGATTCGAAAGTGAAGCAGCGCTTCGCCAGCAATCGATTGATAAACATAGATTCAAATGGAGCGAAGACATTGTTGCCAAATTGCACGAACCGCCACTGGTCCCCTCAACCAGGGATTGGGAGCCGGCGCCATGGTCAGATCTGAATCTTATGCTCTCACAGGCAGAAAACTGTAGGAACACTAAAATCAGTTACAATTTATCATTCACATACTGGGTCCAAAGGCTCTTGCACCAACAGAACTGGATTTCAACGATTCGGTTTCAAGTTATTGCGTTGGGAGCTCTTTAGGGAGCACTTTTTGGGAACCGTGCTCCAAAAGAGCTCCCAACGCAATAACTTGAAACCGAATCTTTGAAATTAAGTTCTAGAGCCTTTGGATTCAGTATTTGAATTATAAATTGTAACTTAATTTTGGATTCCTACAGTTTTCTGCCGACGCACTATGGATCCAAATCGAGTCCTAGGTGGTCAAAAATACAAAGACATAAAATATCACAGGAACTAAGGTTCCATCTAATAATTTTCTCCGATGGATACATGATATTCCAGGGGTAAATACCTTGATAAATAAACCCCCGAAAATCATCTATAGTAGCTAGAATAGTTTTTTTCCGACTATGAACAGATCGATTTTTGACCGCCTAGGATTTGATTTGGGACCATAGTGCGACGCGGAGAACTTAAAATTCAGATCTGACCACGGCTTCAGCTCCCAAATCCCTGCCCTCAACTCCCTCTGAGCAGAGCTGCTGTTTTGCGTATAATCAATTTTTTTTTTTTTGTTTTTTTTTTCAATTCACCAATGATTCCTCCGGTTGAGAAAATATTACACAGTTTAGTTCAGTGTAGACTTGTAGAGTCCCTGATGTATATTAAAGAGTCTCACCATACGGGGTTGCGATTTTAATTGGATGATGGAATTTAGGCTGTCACGGAGCTCAAGGAGGCGTTCTGTGCTGTTCTCCATAAGATGACCGTTGGAACAACATTCCTACGAGGAGGTGTACACGCCTCCTCGGCGAACCCTACCAATCAGAGTGGACGCCTCGTGGCGAGACTCTTTAATATACAGGGACTCTAGATCAGGGCTCTAGTTCAGTGAAAGATTGCGTACTGCACGAAAATACTCTGATCTGTAAGTTTTCTCAATCGGTGCAATCGCTGTTGAATTATTAAAATATCTGCCAGTTTTTTAAAGTCATCGAAGACTCCTCCGGTTGAATTTAAAGATTTCAGATGCGAGTATTTTGATGCATTACAGTGATCCACTGAATAGACTTGTGTAATATTTTCTCAACCGTTGGAGTCATCGGTGAATTGATAAATACCATTGATTATACGCAAAACAGCAGATCTACCGCTGAGATAAGTACATTTTCTTGTTCGTGAAACAATCAGGAATGATAGTTCCGTGCATCCATATTCCCTGGTTATTGTTCGATCTCAGAAGTATTTTTGAAAGGTTTATTTTAGGCTAAAATAATGCATACAAAATTACTGAAAAACTGATTGAAAAAAAAAAAAACTGATTATAAACTGAAAATACTGATTGAATTATTTACATTTGCTTAAAAAAATCAGGAGGCTGATTCTGAACGATCGTATAGTAATGAATGCTATTGAGTTGATGACAGGGTACGTGTTATCTTATGGGTGGTGCCATTCCGATAGAAACCCTCCCATCCCTGCGGAAATTCGCCGATGACTCCTGAGATGTTGGAGAATTTCCGCACGGATAAGAGGGCTTCTATCGAAATGAAACCTATCGGAATGACACCACCCAAAAGAATAACACGTACTCGATTATAGATAGCATTACGATACGATTGTACATAATCAGCCAGCAGGTTGAAAACCAACTTGAGTTGACGTCACCCGAGTTGAAATCTCTGGCATAAACTAGACAATGATGGGTCTGTTGCGTACTTTTGCTACATCAATATGACACATTATTTCTTAACGTAAAATTCGTCGAAAATGACGATGCGCACGTTAAAAACTTTAAAAATCCACTCATTAACTCAGAAAATACCTCCCATTTCAAACAACCTGCGCTACACTAGACACTATATCACCGACTTACACATAGATGGAACCATCTCGTTTATGTAAACATGAACAGAACTTATAAACATTGGAATGTTTCGTTTAGATGCGTTTATTTCTTATGTTATTTTGTAATCTTTGATAAACCGAAAAGACCAGACAGCAAATGCAGCTTATATTTCACGTATTAAAAAAAAAATTCCATCAGTTTGTAGTTACGATGTTGTTTACTTATGCACGGTGGTTCCGTCTATATAGTAGTATACCGGTGCAAATAGTGCGTCTAAGTGTAGCGCGGACTGTTTGAAATTGAAGTGATTTCCTGAGTTAAGTGGATTTTGAACGTTTTTAATGTGCGCATCGTTATTTGTGCCGAATTTTACATAAGAATCAAGGTTCTATATTGTTGTAGCAAAAGTATGCAACAGACCCATTATTTTTTTCGGACAGCATCCTTCGACAAGTATTTCCGGAAAGGATATACCTCACAATAAAGGAGCTGAAATTAATATATTGAATCAAAGAAAGAAATCCTATTTCGAGAGACCACCTACAGAGAGTTCCCTTTTTTGACTGTGCTTGCATTCAGAGTGGTGAATGGGATTCAAAAGTATACGTACTGACGTCGGTTCTGATGAGGAATTCGGCAATTGAAAAAGAGCCTACAAGCATAAACAGAAACCTACATGGCAATTCGTCTAAACTGCAGTGCGCCTCCTGCCGAGCACAAAGAAATGCTGTTTTCGCTTGACTTCACAAAGCTATTTGCAATAAATTACGATTTTCCGTCGAGATATGCAACCGTGCATTTGGAAAATTGGAGCAGAGCGACTTTTTGAAGAGAGAGTTCGCAAGGGGGGAAGGTTTTGTAAGCTTGAACATTATTAACTCATCTTTCCCAGTAAATTCCTTATTTCTATGACATTGGAGGTTATACTATACACTCAACAAACGAAATATAACATACGTTTGTCGTATAGGAGAGCTCCTCAATCTATTTTTACGAGATGAAATTGGATTTTCATTTGTCAACTTTTGACGCGCGCAGCGGTGGATGAAGAAAAGAAGAATGAGACGATAAAAGGGCGAAGTAGGATACGCCATCGCCGGGAATTTATTTTCTCTCTCTTTCCCCATTCAAACGCAAGTGTTAGAAAAGGATGGATAGAGGGGCTGTCACGTGACTTCAGCCCCTGTTTCTGTTCTTTTCTAACACATGCGTTCAAATGAGGTATGAGAGAGAAAGACGATATCCTGGCTACGCCTATGGGATACGCGATACACGGAGTGGAGGAGTGAGAACTAAAAAGGCAGGGCGGAGGCTGTCATTGTGAGTGTGTGAGTCTCGTGGAAACAAACTGATCGATACATGTTCATAACAAATAAGAATGCCTATACGAAGGACACCACATATCTCACCAGAATCAATGATAAGCATGTGTAAACCTTTCGTCTTGAATATTTTGCGACTTCAAAACCTCTCGATCGTCACCACACCTAGCTTCTATTTGAAGAGTGTATCCACAAAAAATTGGAATAGAGAATAATGATCCTTTGCGCTCCAAAAAAGACCATCTTTGCCACGAAAATTTGCCCATATGCGCACGGAAATAAATACTTGGTAAGAGTTGGGGCTGTTGCCAACCTTTGCTGTAAGCGATACAAGGGTTGATTCAGAGGTAAAAACCTCGACGGATAAAGATGGCAGCACTAAAAACTCACAGGGAAAAAAAAGACCGGTAGAATTTATCATGTGAATCGCCTTTGCTGAAAGCAATTTAACAGAGCAACCTTTAAAAATAACGATGGCAGCACTATCGATTCTGGTGTAAAAACCTCCAAAAATAACGATGGCAGCACTACAAACTTCCGAAATCTACTACCGTAACTCAATAAACGCTTTAATTTGCGCGATCGTAATAGTTGCGTAGGGCATTAATAATATAGGAGATTCCTATCTTAATTTTGATACTGCCTCTATACTGACAAGGAAGATTTACAGAATAATTAGTCACCACTAGAGTTGTGATCCACATCCGATAAATGGTACCATGACACTTGTTGACACCAGTGTCAAAGGAAAGTCTCTAATCGGTCCCCTAACGGCACATTTCGAGGTTGAAATCGGATTCAATTCGGTTTGGCAAACCAGTCAACCGATTTCAATCCAGTTTTGCAATCCGGTTTCAAACCCGATTAACACAAGCTGGATTTAAGCCGGATTATAGACAGTTTGAAATGGCTTACATGTCCGCAATAAAATTTGACTAACTAGATTTGACTAGGATTCTAGCTATCTTCGCCACGCATCATAGACCCCCGTTCAAACTGGTTCAAAAACGTTTTTCAACTTGTTTCAAAAATGGGGTTCAATCAGGGTTATTCCCAATTTTAAACCACCGATTCCGAACCGGATTCAAGCGAGATTATCAAAGCAGGGTTGAATGCGAATTATAGATAGTTTGAAATGGCTTACATGTCCGCAAAAAAAAATTGACTAACTAGATTTGATTCGGATTTAAGCAATCTTAGCCGTTGATTGTGAATCCCTTTTCAAGCTGATTTAAAGTCGCTTTCCAACTTGAATCATTAATGGGGTTCAATTAGAGTTACTCCAGTTTTAAACCCCAAATTCCTAACCGGATTCAAACTAGATTATTCAACCCAGACTAAATGCGAATTATTGACGGCTTGAAATGGCTTACATGTCCGCACTAAAAATAGAACTGCCGGATTTAACCCGAAATCAAACTGATTTTGAAGAGGATCATATACCCTACTTTCAGCTGATTTAAAGATGTTTTCAAACTTGTTTCATCAGTTGGGTTCAACATGGGTATTTTCGGATCAAGAACTAAGCTTCGTCCCCATCCGGTTTTATAACTGGTTACTCAAGCCGGATTGAATGCAAAGTGCAGCTAAGCGACTTGAATGACTCACAAGACCGTATCTAAACTTGAATAACCAGATTGAATCCAGATGGCAGCCATGTTCTTAATGAACTGTACTAGACCAACTTCAAACTGATAGAAAGTTATAGATTCAAGCTAGAGATCATGTTTAGGTTAGACTCGCTAAACCAATTTTCAGGCACTCTACGTGGGCCTAGGGTGAATTCATTACTAAAAAGTACTGATGGAGATGTCCCAGTAGTACCAAGTTTCAATGGAGAGGTCGTTTGCGGCTCGGGGCCAAGTAAACGCGAGTAACGTTTCGCAAAAATATGGTGGAGCACTCTCTCGGCAGAAGCCGCGAACTAAGTTAACTCCGCTACCCTATCCGGTTTCAAACCAGGTTATTCAATCTAGATTGAATGCGAATTGTAGACGATTTGAAATGGCTTACATGTCCGCACCAAAAATTGGATACCTAGATTTCACCTTGATTCAAACTGATTTCATGGAGGGTTATAAACCCTACTTCAAACTAATTTAAAACCATATTCAAACTTGTTTCATCAATTGGGTTAAACACGGGTTTAAACGGATCAAGAACTCTACTTTCAAATCCGGTTTCGAAACAGTTATTTGAACCGGATTGAATGCGAATTGTAGATGGCTTGAAATGGCTTACATGTCCGCAAAAAAAATTTACGAACGTGATCCAACCCAAACTCAAACCGTCTTTACAGCGGGGTGAATCCTACTTGAATTCGGTTCACAAGGCTGGCATGAAGTTGGATCGGATTCCCTTTCTATTATGATGTAGTATGCGAAATGAGTCGATTTTTAACCCGTCCCTGTTTTGTCTTATATGGAGCTTTTGAACCTGACGTCTATATTTGATTAGCTAGGTTTGATCCTTTGGGGGAAAAAGATTCCTATCGATTGCAAGTACTTCGATTAATTCGGTTTCAATCGAGTTTCAAGACAAAGCACTAAACTGGCCAAACGACTGGACGATTAAGAAATCGGCTGAAAGCTCACTTGAAACTAGGTTGATGAAGCTTCTTGTAGCAAGTTCGAAACCGTTTTGAAGTCCTTTTCTTTATGAGTTTCTAAATCCATCTTGAACCATGTTCAGAGAACTGGCTTGAAACCGGTTCGGATCCAATTTGTGGCTGGGTCCAGTATGCAGTTTCAATCGGATTTAAATTCGTTTCCGATCCGTCTTTCACGAAGCTTGTACACCTGGTGATTATCCGACTGTCAATCTAGGTTTGATACTGATTGAAAACGGGTTCTCATAGGTTTGAGGAGTCCATGTTTATCCTTGTTCAAGCCGATTCCAATCCGGATATCGGAGCTGATCATCCCCGTGCCGCTTGTAAACCAGTCTTGAAATCGGATTAAAATCAGATTGGCAATCGTCGGTTTGTCAATCCTTCGAGTAGCTGGATTGAAACTAAACCTGGATTGAGTGTGCCGTTAGGGTCATTTCTTGAAGGAGATACAGTATTATTAGATGTGAATCTCCCATTATTACTGCCCTAAGCAACCATTATGCTCGCCCAATTAACAGCGTTTATTGGGTTTTGGAGTGGACTTCGTAAGTTTTTTAGTGCAGCGATCGTTATTTTTGGAGGTTTTCACATGAGTCGACTTTTGAATCGCTTATTGCAAAAGTGCGTGCAATGGGGCAGTTGCAAGGGTGTGAACTTCTGTGTTTTTTATAATGAAAATGATAGTACTTGATGAGCTGAGAACAATGGTGCCTTTGGTTGTTTTCTATGTGTCCCGGTTTTGGAAATACCCAGGTGTAAAGTTGTGAGAAATCGTGCGTGTAGTGACGTCACTACGCGGAATTCCCATTTAAAACAAAGTATTTTTGGCCAAAATCTCATCTCCGGAACAATCGAACTTAATTAGAAACCAAAGGCATCTTTGTTCTCAGCTCATCAAGTACTTTCATTTTGTTTATAAAAAATACAACATTTCAGACCCTTGCAACTGCCCCATAGCTCCATTCAAACATTTTGAAAAGTCTCAAAATCCTCTAACAAACACAATCCATCCGTTTCACCAAATCATGGGCGGAGCCATCAATTAGGCAACTACGGATTCAATTCCCATTTGAATGAATGAGAAACAATCGATTAGTAATTGGGCCATGGCCCCCTCAAGAATCGATTGTTTCTCATGCATTCAATTGGATAGAATCCACAGTTGCCAAATTGCTGCCTCCGCCCATGCACCAGATTCAAGGATGATGGCCGAACGAGCGAGCCAGAATAAGTCTCTCCATCTAGTTGCAACTTATTTCTATGCATTGAAAAGTAATTACGATCGATTTGCAACCTATCTTGATCATCATCAATAATTCTAACCGGAGGGAGGAGGATGCTAGATCATCTTTCTCACTCTTTTCACCCGCTTGAAAACAAGTGTTAGAGAAAGACGCATCAGGAGAAAGACGGACTGGCTGATTTTATATGCGCACCCGTCTCTACGCTTTCTAGGCACATGCGATCAAATAAATTGAGAGACTGAGAGCACTGGCGAATACAGGGAATTGTCTTTCTCTCTCTAATTCCATTTGAACTTATGTGTCAGAAAAGGACAGCAGAGGGGCCATCACGTGACTTTGCTTCTATTTTTTTTTTCTAACGCACGTTTTCAAATGGGAAGAGAGAGAGAGAAAGACAATTCCCTGCATCGGCCCTTGACTGAGAGACTGAGTAAGAGAGACAAATCTCCATTAGAAATGCATCATAATCGTTTCAAATCAGACACGTGCTAGTTATTGAACGATGGCTAGAGACGAATTATTACGATACGCATGAGCTAAAAAAAAAAAAAAAAAAAAAAAAAAACGAGAAGAAAAAGAAGAAAGAAATAAAAAGAAGAAGATAAAAAAAAACCTATATATATCAACATTTTTGACAAATATAATTTGTTGAACGCGATTAAAATCTAATTTATTCACCCTTTTCCTATATATAAGCGCCGCTCTTACGCGTCTCACAAAAAAAGACATTTCACGGCGATGAGGGGACGGGAGAAGATCGGGAGAGGGGACAAGAGAAAGAATGGAGGGAGGAGAGAGGATAGAGTATGACAGGGAGAGAGAGGGAGAGAGAGAGAGAGAGAGAGAGAGAGAGAGAGAGAGAGAGAGAGAGAGAGAGAGTTTTTTCCAAAGTTAAACGATGGTTGGGCGGTCGCTACCTTTTTTATGCGCTTCTGTTCACTTTATTTCTCCTTTTTTTTCTAAGCTTCCCCGATTCGTAAATTACTTTTGCCCAGCACTTTTGGAGAGTATAGAGAGGTTGTGGAGAGGGGGAGGAGGGGAGGGATTTGGGGGTGACGGTGTGATTTTAAATGATGAGGTTGAAGCCAAAAATTGCAGTCTTGACTAGCGGGAAGGTTAACGAGACTCTCTTTCCCTTCATTTCCAAGGCCCAAATTCTGTTTGGTTCCGACGCACTATGGTCTGACATCAGAAAAAAGTGGCCTGCTAATTTCAGTGAAGAAATTAAAGCCATAAAAATTCATTGTTTCTGGGCTTTTAAGCCTCATGTAAAATTTTCCAGTGGCATTTCTAGGCTTGAATAGCTTGTTAAAAATGTTTTTTGTGTGATTAAACTTGGTCTAGATAGGTTAACCCCTATGGCATATAGGGGAGCATGTATGGGTCAGGGGAACCAAAGTCTGCGGTGAATTATAGTTGCTGGGCGTCCTTTGGGCAGGGGGACTAAAATCTTTGAACAACCACAGTCTCTATGATCTTGGAGTTAAAGAAATTAAACATTTTTTAATTTTTTGGTCCACCAAAATGATACATGCTGAAAAATCCCAAAATAGGTTTTTGTGTAAAATTGGCCTAACTTTACTGCAATTTGGTCCAAATAAAACACAACAAGTGGGTCATTGACAACCCAATGGGCGTTTATGAGTTAAGGTGACAAATTAATGATAATTTTACTATTTGATTTTGAACATTTTTTGACGATCCCAGACCGAGTGTGAGGATACTTTCACAATAAGTATGCGTGCTTTTAAATAGCGGACCCAACCTCACTTTCGCTTAATGTCAAGCATCAGACGGCATCAGCGTCTGATCGGCTCTAATAAACGTTGAAGAATCACATTAAGGAGATATCAGAAGGAAAGCTTCCAGGTTTCAATCCAATGGATTGCGTCTAGAGTCACTTTTTTGGTAAGTTGCGTTTTTGACTTTTTAAATTGAAAGCATACAAAGAAAAACCACAAAATTCAATAACACCAACACTTGTCTAGTTTTTTATGGATTGTTTGATCCAAAATTAAACAAGACTGCGATTTAGAATTAAACTCATAGCCTTGGAAGGAAATTTTGCGGTGGGAATAGGGATTGCGAGTGAGACAATATCAATCTGCCTCACTCGCATTTTACGTAATTAAAAACATAATAGCTTGTAAATATCACAATATTTTTCCTTGAATTATAGTTTGGACTGAGGGTTTAGCTAGATAATGGTGAAATTTACAACCTGTGTTTACAAAAAACTGTTTTGTAGAAGCAATTCCATCGTTTGGCTAATTTAGCATTTTTCTCTTTTTCGGCGAGTCTTTTCCCAATAAAGTTGGAGCACTCGGATCAATCATAATTGTGGGTGCTGTCGAAATACACTGAAAATGAAAAGTACTGAATGAAACTGTTTTTGATTGCAAGTGTGGACACCACCTATAAACTGTTACTTTGACTGTTTAAATTAGTTAAAATATCACGGCACGGAGGTAATTTAACAATATTTTAAATAGTCAAACTATAAACTATATAACAGTGTTTAAGTGGTGTCCGTACTTTTAACTAAAAAAGAGTTAAATTCAGCACCTTTTTTTTCAGTGTAAAAAAAAAAACAGTTTCCTTTTTTATTTTAAGTGGTGTCCGTACTTTTAACTAAAAAAGAGTTAAATTCAGCACCTTTTTTTTCAGTGTAAAAAAAAAAAACAGTTTCCTTTTTTATTGTATTTCGTTCTTTTGAACGGTGAAAGTGGGCAACTGTTCACGGAATCCGTGAAGAGACAAACTTGATACCTCGGATAGAATCCAGCCAATAAATGAGAAGCTAAATTCACCCTTCTTTGTTTTCTTTTTTTTCATTCACTAATACGCACTTGTTAGTTTGAAACTAGCCGCAGTGGGAAACCCTGAACCCAGCAGTGAGTCATGGCTCCGAGTAGACCATCCACCCTGCATCCCTGCAGCGCAGCGAAACTTAAGGCTAGTGATGCGTGCGTAGGGACGGATAGATTGGGTGGTGGGGAAGGGAGGTGGTAGAAGAGTGAATGAGCAGGAGGAGGGTGCATTACCACAGTCAAGAAGGGCAAGGGTAGTTTGGAGATCCAACAGAAACAGGGTTGCCACTTTCGAGAGTAAAAAAAGAGTTTTAATGAGAAGTTCCCCAGGTACATGAAAAAAGATTTTAACAGGATTTTATTTTTTTTTTTTCTTTGTATAACGCAAAAAAATCTTGTTAAAATCTTATCAAAAAAAGATGGGGTTTAAACGTTTTGAAAATAATTTCAAAGGGTTTCTCAAAAATATTTCTAAAAATAGTTTTTAAAAATCTTTTTGAAATGTTATAAAAAGATTAGAATTTTCATGCCGAAACATTTTTATAACACTTTTTTAAAAAGATTGTTAAAAAAATACTTCGGCATGAATATTTTAATATTTTAAAAAGATTTTAAAAATATAGTGTCTGCAAGAGGGTGGCAAGATTTTTTAATTTTTTTAAAAATATTTCTTGCATACCTGGGTCATCTTCCAAAATCTTGTTACTCCCGAAGAAAAGAAGAATTCTTGTTTCTGAAATGAGACTTACAGGATCATTTTTCTTTCCTAACTTGTTGTGAAGAAAAATTAAATAAATCAGCCAATATGCTGCGCATTTTGTGAAGACTTTTTTCGTTTGATTAAACATACCTAACTCCTTTCGGCACTTACAATCACACACTTTCGAATGAATCTTATCTTAAATGCGGAAGCTTAAAAGTATCCGCACGATGAAAAATATTGAAATAACCGAGGTTTATGCTCCGTTATTATCATAAAGAGTATCCTTAAAATTGACAAGCTCTATAATTTGAGAATCAATTATGGAAAAAATAACGTTTCTATTCTGTTCAAAAGTGGTCAACATAACCGTAGTTGGATTCGGATTCCAATTTAATTAGCTGCCAAACTGTGCAGCAAAACCATTTGATCATCTATTAAAACAATTTCCAACGTAAAAATTCCGCTGCGCAAGCTGGTAACCACGAATGATTGACATGATTGCCAAATTGGGTAGAAAAAATAATTTATTTACACATTTAAAACAATTTCAAACGTAAAGCTTTATTCGCGCAATCTGGCAACAACGAAGGATTGCCACTGTTGCCAAATTGTGCAAGTAAATAGTTAAGTTTTACATTTAAAATAGTTTGAAATGTGACATTTTTTTTCGCTGGATATGGCAATCATGTTGATCGGACAGCGTAATGAAGTAAACATATAAATACAAAAGAGGTTCGAGACAAGCAATTAATATATCAGGGCATCAAATGAAGAGAAAAAGAGGGCAAAAGGACATGGGGAAAAAGGAGGGCGAAAGGGAAAGGACAGAGACAAAAAGAGGGGAGGGGGAGGGTGGATGTATGACAGAGGGTGAAAGGGGGGGGGGGTGCTGCTGGAGGACAGCGACAGATGGGGGAAGGAGAGAAGAGAGGGCACTGATTAGAGCAAATTTTCAGCTACTCCTCCACACTTTGGTGCGTTCGACTCGTATTGCTGGTAAAAAGTCGACAAATAAAATGTTTCGTGAAGAATTTACCATGGAACTATTAGTTCCCTGAGGGTGGCTTTAAATATCATATTTATAGACGGTTTTAGTGCGAAGTGAACGGTTAGGTACCAATGGGTATGTTGCGTACTTTTGTTACATCAATAGGCGGATCGCGATCGAATATCATAAACAATACCAACCTAACTACATATTCGAGGAAACTCAATTGTGTTTTTAGATGTGTTTTCGGGGCATCGATGGCATCAATTCGATTACGAATTCACCTCCGGGCTTGAATTCAAAATCGAATTGATGCCATCGATCACTGAAAATATCGAAAAAATTCGAAAACCACGATCCAGTTTCGTGTCATCTACTGTTGTCATGCGTGGGTTGGCAATGGTTTTGTCGAATATCATCGAATATATTCGTCGCGAAAATTCGCCTTATATGACACATTGTTCCTAACGTGAAATTCGGCGAATATAACGATGCGCACATTAAAAACTTTAAAAATCCACTCATTAACTCAGAAAATACCTTCCATTTCAAACAACCCGCGCTACACTAGACACTATATCACCGACTTATAACTATAAATAGATGGAACCCAATGAGCTATAACTTTAGAGTGGCACATCAAGGAACGTTCCGCTGGTTCATTGTTGTCACCTAGGGCGCCGCCATCTTGCCGTAAAAACCGAGTTTGAGGTTAAATTTTGTAGGGAGTTTCCGGTCGTTCCGTAAACAAACTCGGGCATCGCAGGAAACGACTTAGAAACGACCTACAAAACTTAACCTCAAACCTTGGAATCTGCCGTCCAAATTCCGCTTTTTCCCGGGATTCCTTCTACCCCTTGTGGCACAAGGTGCGAAGGTGGACCAATCCACTGCCACTCTAAAGTTATAGCTCATTGATGGAACCATCTCGTTTATGTAAACATGAACAGAACTTACAAACATTGGAATGTTTCGTTTAGATGCGCACATTTCTTATATTATTTTGTAATCTTTTATAAACCGGAAAGACCAGATATCAAATGCAGCCAAAAGTTCATGTATTTAGAACGGACTTCCATCAGTTTGTAGTTACGATGTTGTTTACTTATGCACGGTGGTTCCGTCTATGTAGTAGTATACCGGTGCAAATAGTGTCTAGTGAAGCGCGGGCTTTTTGAAATTGAAGTGATTGCCTGAGTTAATGAGTGGGTTTTGGACGTTTTTAATGTGCGAATCGTTATTGAATGTTAGGCTCATTAGCAAAAAAATTTAGGTTATTCAAGCTTCAACACCCCTATGAAATAAAAAAATTCCTGTGGGAATATTCCGTTTTGGTGTCAAAGACCAAAAAATTGTAATAAAGAAAAAAAAGTTCCGATAAAAAATTGTGAAATCAAGTGCTTCGATGACATATACGGATTTTCATAAAACGATTCATTAAATTTGCAAGAAAAAAAAGAAAAAAAAAAAGAACTGACCAGTCAAGGTTGAATATGCTACTGTGCGCCGTTTCTAATCCGGGCGCCATTTGTTTTTGATTAATGCGCAAAAATTAGCGATGCCTCGCATGGAGAATGGAGACGGTGATGTTGGGTAGAGAGGTTAATTTCATGACAGAGAATCGCTTGTGATCGTCCTCATTCTGGGCCCTTTTCACAGGGTGTCCACTAAAAATGCGTAGCATACAATGTACTTAACTTTGAGTCAACTCGTAGATTTCTTCCAGTCAAGCTGGAAAAAGCCACCGCGACAAATAACAAATGGTTGAAAAGTTTACGAGGAATGAACTCACGAGACTCAGATCTTTAGTTAATTTATACTGTGTTACTGGTACTCAGAAAAAACAAAAAGCAACACTTTGGTATCGCTGACAAAACATTTGGTAGAAATATGACACCCAGCAAAAGACTTCAGTTGAACCAACCAAATTATCAAAAAAGAAAATTTTGGTACCGCTGAAAAAAACCTTAGGTAGAAAAATGACCCATTAAAAGCCTTTAGTTGAACGAGCCAAATATTTGTGCATGCTTAGCTTAATAAACAGTAGAAAATACCCCATGAACACTTTCTTGCATCAAAATCATTCTGGAGGACCCCCAGACTTACCTTTAATACTCAGCGGGAGACCCCCAAACCCCCCTTAAGGCATTAATTTTAATGAAGGGGTTGCGAAATGTTTTTGCATATTTTTTATCAATAATTTTAATGGAAACCTTTCATCCTCCATAAATTGCTCAAAATTGATATTTCGGAAAAAAAAGTCCCTCTGAGGAATGTTAAAAGCAACTTCTCTGCAAAAGTTGGTTGTTCATGGACCATTGGTTCAAAAGTTATGCTGGGGGAGACCCCAGACCCCCCTTAAGTGATTAATTTTAGAGTAGACGAGTAGACTGGTTGCGGAATGTTTTTGCAAATTTTCATCAATAATTTAAAACAGCTTTATTTGAAATATTCCATTGTTTCCCTATGTTTACCCATTTTCACCATTGATTTTAATGGAAACCTTTCATCCATAAATTGTTAAAAATTGATATTTCGAAAAAAAAAAAAAAAAAAAAAAAATCCCTCCGAGGAATGTTAAAAGCAACTTATCTGCAAAATTTGGTTGTAAGTACATGCGGACGATTGGTTCAAAATTTATGCCGGGATACAGACAGACAGACATCTGCGCCATCGCAATACTTTCTCAATTTCTAAATACGTTAGTTGTGAGCAGGGCTGCCGTTTTGCGTATAATCAATGCTATTTTTCAATTCACCGATAATTCCACCGGTTGAGAAAAGATTACACAGTTCAGTTCAGTGCATGACTGTAATAAACTAAAATACTCGCATCTGTAATCTTTTCTCAACCAGCGGAGTCGTCGATGACTTTAAAAAACTTGCGGATATTTTAATTAATCAACGGAGTTTCCACCGATTAAGGAAATATTACAGATCAGAGTATTTTCCTGCATTACAGTCATACATTGAACTGAACTGTGTAATATTTTCTCAACCGGTGGAATCATCGGTGAATAGAAAAATAGCATTGATTCTACGCAAAACGGCAGCTCTGGTTGTGAGAAAGTAAAAAAAGTTTTGCTAGGTGAACTAAAGATTTGGTTGGCTGGGTCATTTTCCTACCAAAGTTTTTGTCAGCGCTACCAGAGTGCTTTTGTCGCTTTTTGTCTATACAGGAATCTATCCTTCTCTCTTTTTCCTCCCATAAGAAGGTGTTTGAAAAAAACTGATTAGCGGCAGTCACGTGATTTTCGTCCTCTCTTCTGTCATTTTCTAACGCATGCATAAGAGAAAGAGAGGGAGAATTTCATGGATCCGCCAGTGCCTGCATGTATCGACTTCGTAAATTGACCAATGAAAGTTCACTTTGTAACGTAGGTCAGTTCATCACCGCATCTCCCTGTATTCATCCATCGTTTTTTTTTAATACCTCCCCCTTGAATTAATCTACCTTGGGCACATGTCATTGCAGTTTACATAGAAAGTTACGCACGGTTTTGAGATGATTAACGCCAGTGAGTCCTTTGCGAACTTTGCCACACTGAAACAGATTTTAATTGGAGATCATGGATAAATCCCCACGGAGCTTCCAATCATGAATGAAAATCTTCAGTAGCGCACCGAGAGATTCTTCATCTCTCTCTTTTCTCCATTAAGAAAAGGATGTTAGAAAAGGATGGACAAGGGGATAAAACCCCCTCCTTCTGTCCTTTTCCTACTCATACATTCAAATGGGAAATGAGAGAGATGGAAGATATCCTGGTTGCGCCAGTGAAAATCTTAGTATGCGATCAATTATTTGGTTCCTATTTTTGAGGGTAGTGAAAAAAAAAAAAAAAAAAAAAAAAAAAAAAAAAAATTAAAAACTTAATCTACTGATTATATGCATTCATGTAATGATATTTCTTTTAAAAATCAAAAATGGAGTTGCACGGAAAGAAAAAACTGGTAGAATTCACCATCTCCTTTGCTGATTTCGGAGTCAGCATTTACCATCTACTCGAACGCTGACTCCAAAATCAGCGCAGATGGTAGATTTTACCCAAGGTTATAGATTAAATTGTAAGTGAATATATATTTCGTTTCAATATTATAAACATAAGTTTTGACATTTCGTATAAGTCATGTTGAGTAGAGGAATGGTACAATGTGCTGAGCCACTCATTAACTCAGACTAAGTACTCAAAAGCTATTAAAAAAGAACTAACGGTAAAATTAGTTCGAAAAGCGTTTTCATTGTTTCTACTCAAGACGTTGCATAATAAATGACAAATTAATCTCGTTTTTCAGTTATTCCTTGGGAATGGGAACGTTCATATGTTTACAACACTGTTAGACGGAAAACTTAGCCACTTTGTCTCTTTTTTTCATTTTGACAGAAGAGAATAACGGACTGAAAAACTCGTCTGACTTCGCGCCGCAAATTCAGTGGCGCGAAAGTTCAAAATCACTGCAAGCAAGATGGCCGACAAAAGCAGAAAACTTTATACTCTTTGCAGAAAATATTGGGCTGCCCTCTGCAAGAAATCAGAAAACAACCCAATGTTTTCTGTAAAGAGTATACATTTCTGCTTTTGTCGGCCATCTTGCCTGCAGTGATTTTGAACTGCGCGCCTCTGAATTTGTGGCGCGAAGTCAGAAGAGCATAACTCTTTAATCTATAACCTTGGATTCTACCAGTCTTTTTTTCCGTGTGTTTTATTAAATCTTCCTCATAAATATGGTTTTCTTTTATAAAAATGTGAATCTTAATACAAATTTGCAGTGCTACTATATTCTGATAAAAAAAGAAGAAAAATGTATTAATATGTATTGTCCAGAACTAAGTCGACACCCTTTATAAAATGAGTAGCCCAACTAAACAGAAGCGAGTTGCCATCGGTAATTTATAAGCACCGCCCCTCTCCAAAATGGACGAGCACTACATGAACTCGGAAACAGTTTTATATCTCGATTGGATTCATTAATAAAGATTCAAAAGGAAACAGAGAGGGGGAAAAAAGTTGAGTCAATTGTCCGGATGGTTTGGTCCTATAGTCGTTTCATTGATTCGAGGCAATATCCAGCGTTGCCAAATTTTAGAGACAAAGTAAGAGCAATATAAAAAGGGACCTTTTTCTCTCAACTTTTTTACGGGGTCCCTTTTTGAAATCGGTTTTTGGTCATGGTAACTCAATAAAATGTGCGGCCGAATGAATGGAGACAAGAGACCACCATGTTTTTATTTATTTCTTTATTTATTCATTTATTTTAATTATTTTTTGTAGGTAGAGCCTATGCGGCTATGATACACGTCTGGAGATACAAAATATATATGAATTATAAAAGCTACGAGGAAGGTAAATGAATTAACAAAATTTCTAATGAAGTCATTTTTAAATATGGTTTTTAGGCAGCTTGATTGAGAAATGACTCTAGATCATAATAAAATGTTGCCTTGCGGGATTCCTGTTCTAAGTTCCTGTTCATGAATTGATGTTATTATAATTATGTGATGATCGAATCTATATTGGATCTAAAGTTTTGCCGATGGATCATCATCAACAAAGAGAAACTTTCAACAGTAAAGGGGCTCTTGCAAAATTTTGCTACCTGTGATTGAAGAGTTGATTCTTGCATAATAATCTGTTTAAATGACGATGAGTGCACGCTAAAAATTCACAAACGTTTCTCTAGCAATTGGGTTTAATGGTGGAGCCACGCAGGTATCATGGGAGATTCTTCTCTAATTTGAGACATATCTTTATGTTTCCGTGTAGAAAGTGACATTAATAGACAGGAATCTCCCATGATACCAGCAATGAACCGTCATTACGAACTTGCCGTTATAGCAGTTATTCGAGTTAATTACCAAAGTTTACTCTTTCTTAGTGTGCTTTTCGTGATCTTCACTGGTTTTTATAATATATTCAACTATTTATTTGCTCACAGCAAAAGTGTTTGCAAGAGCCTCATTTATGATTATTACAAACCTATGCAGAATTTCATCATAGCGAGCCGATTTTTGGAAGCATTAGATAAGGCTGGTAGACTGAAAATATGAAGCGCTGCTATTGGTCTCTTTACGGTATGTGTATAGAAAAAAATATCTCTTTAACCATCCCTCCGCTACATTCGATAATCTATCGGGGTGTTTCAAGCGGGTGATAGCTTATCAGAAGTAGCGAAGGGATGCTTTGGTTGAAGATCTAATACTTTTGATAAATACTTTAAGGGGGCCTGCGGTGACGCCGTATCCTAGGTTTCAACTTAGAGAAAAGATTACACATGAAGGAAGTATATCTCCTGTTTTCCTTTACTGTTATTCCTGTTATTTATGTTATATTTACTGTTGTTTCAAACGGTATTACGCCTAATTATCTTTGATGGCCAATCTTAATATAGTATTCAGCTTTTCTTTGTAATTATTCTCATTATTTGCCGTGAATGGCATCATATTCATTTAACCACCTCGATTAGAATCATATACATAGATTCTCCAGGGCCAATAATAGCAGCGCTTCATTTGTCCATACTATCAGACTTATCTAATGATTTCAAACATCGGCCCGCTGGATGGATATAGTGTCGATAGACAAAACTGTTTATGTTTTTCGCTACCTTTCTTGTCAAAACGTATACATTGCGGTTATTTTGCGAAAATGTATAGAATGTCATTGAACATTTAATGTGACAACTATGTCACTCCTGAATACATACGCTCATGGTTTTGGCGCTCTCGCGCGATTTCGGGTGCTGAAACGGAGAGAGGAAAAATGTGCTGCAGTTGTGGATCCGTTTAAATTGAATTAGTCGAAATGGGAGAGAAACATTTGTTTGCAGTTATGATGAGCGCATTCATCCCAAAAATTCACTCGATCATTCTCAGCTGGACTGTCACACGTAGATGAGAAACAACCTCCCTCGAGCCTCCCCCCCTCCCCCTTCCTCTCGATCCACTACATTATATTCCTCTTCATCAAATAATAGGTACAGTTCTTGTTGGGCAATTAATTACTATACATACTTGGTACATGTGCTCTCTTCTCTCGATCATTCTGAAAACAACAACTTTTCTCTGCTTCGAAATCAGTATCAAGGGGTAGGACATTGAAATTGGGTTATATACTAAATAATGTCATTTCCTGCAAAACGTTCTATTTGTAAATAAAATAAACTGTAGGGAACACCCTACGAACACTTTCTCCCTCCATTTTTATCTGGGGGGGGGCCCAGACCCCCCTTTAGTATTCTGGGGGAGACCCCCAGACCCCCTTTTAGTATTCTGGAGAAGACCCCCAGACCCCCCTTTAAAATCTTTGAATTTTTCTCTTTTTTGACCCATTTTCCCATTGATTTTAATGGAAACTATTTTTCATCCATAACTACCCTAAAAAATAAAAATTTTTAAAAAAAAACAAAACAAAAAAAGTCCCTCTGGGGAATGTTAAAAGCAACATCTCTGCAAAATTTGGATGCAAATGGATCAGTAGTTCAAAAGTTATGCTGGGTTTCTCATTCATGACTACAGACAGACGGACGCCACAGAAATTTTGTGCCTTTACTCCTCCCTACCACATATGCTTAAGAAATATTGAAATATCATGGATGGATGTTCTTTAGGATAGTATTAGGCTTGATAAGAGCCAATTATTTTATAATTATCATGATTGACTTAGTCGCAGCGGGCCAAGTATCGAAACAAAATGCACCAAAAATCTCTGCGCCATTGCAATACTTTCTCAATTATTTTTCTAATTTCATTAGAGTGAGAAAGTAAAAACTGTAGGAAATATCAGTGGCGGCTCGCGCTATTTGGCAACAATGCCCTCACCCCATTTGAATCCATGTTCAAAAATCGAATGCAGATGAAGCGCTGCTTCACTTTCGAATCGATTGTTTTACATGCAATCAAATGAAGGTATAACATTGTTGCCAACGTGTACGAGCCGCCACTGGGAAAATATCCAACGACCTTTTTTTCACATCAAAATTATTCTGTAGGGACCCCCAGACACCCCTTTAATTCTCTATAGAAAACCCCCAGGACCCCTTTAATATTCTGGAGGTGACCCCCACACGGCTCACCACCCCCTTAATGGGGTTAATTTTCCTGTAAGGCTGGTTGCAGAATAGTTTTGCAAATTTTCATCAAAATTCAATAGATATATTTGAAACATTCCTAATTCTCCCTATGTTTACCTATTTCCTTAGTGATTTCAATGGAAACCGTTTATCATCCATAACTTTCCTACAATTTTAAACGTCGAAAAAACCAAAAAAGCCCTTCTGGGGAATAGTAAAAGCAACCTCTCTGCCAAATTTTGATGCAAATGGACGACTGGTTCAAAAGTTATGCTAGGAAACAGTCAGACGGACATCTGCGCTACCGCAATATTTTCTCAATGTCTGTTAGTTGTGAGAAAGTAAAAGTCAAATTTTCACTCTTACGAAAAGTTTAGGTGACTATATTTATGTAGATTGTAGAAACAGCAAAGGCAACAATAAGAAAATTTTGGTGATTTCAACCTCGCCAAATGGACAGTTTAATCCGTCATCGTACATTTTTGACGTTGGCAGTTTAAGATAGAACTAGGTATATCATGAGGCATTATTTCGAGGACCTAGAATTCTTAAACAAAAACTGGTAACACATTAATATTTTGATTTAATCACCACAAAATTCCAAACAAAAATGTGCTTCTGGGGAAATCGCATTGAAATCAAAATATGATTGGGACCGAAGGTTTTTGAATGGCAATCTATATACGATTTATAGCTGTACTAAAACTGTCTATTCAAATCTCCCGCTCATTTGCATCAGCATCCGATTGGACCATTTGAATCTCCCGCTCGATGGACCAGCATTTGATCATTGGCGGATTCGTGAATTTGTCCTTTTCTCTCTTATCCCATTCTAACGGCTATGTTAGAGAAGGACAAATAAGGGGCGGTCACGTGATTTTCGCCCCTCTTCAGTCATTTTCTAACACATGCGTTTAAATTGCCAGAGAGAGAGAGAGAGAGAGAGTGAGTGAGAGGGAGAGGGAGAGAGAGAGGGGGGGGACACTTTTCTGGATCCACCAGTTCATTTGATCGGTCAAACAAAATTTCCCGCGCTGGTTGAATTGTCATTCGATTAGCTCCTTTTGAACACTTCGCTTGTCAAACCAGCATCCGATTGGTTGAATTCAAATCTCCCGCTCTCAAAACGAAAACAGTATAACTGTGATGCGTGTCTGAAGGGGGATCTTGAAACGGGATGGCGAATCCCACTCTGAATAATATCTGCCCTTTTCAATGGAAAACTCAAGAGCTGCGGTGTACGTTTACATAGCCAGACCATGTGACTAGATTGCAGGGATGGAGAGGGAGAGGGAGAGAGAGAGAGGGAGGGGATGAAGGGGAGGTAAATTGAGCTCTCAATCTCCGCTGTCCCTTCCGTTTCTGAATGTACAGAGTCGCTCGACCCCTGGACCCCCACTCGCCCCCCCCTCACTTGTCCGTTACCTCAACCCCCTCTATACCAGAGGGCGTTCAGCTAAATTGATTCAGAAACGGCGCGTGAACGGAACCAACATTTACGCTGCGCCCCCCCCCCCACCTCTCCAATCCCCCGTCCCCCGCCTCCTCCCACGCTTTACGGCGTGGCGCCCTTTCATGTTGTCAAATGCCGGGCGAAAAAGGGAATGTCGAATGTGGAAAAGGCAAAAGTTTCACGGGTGCGATTTCAGAATAGGAAATTACGGCGATTCAACCCTTTTCCGTCAGCGCGGCACAATCTTTGTGTCACCCCCCCTTTAAAAAAAAAAAAAAAAAAAAAAAAAAAAAAAACCACCCTTGTTATGCGTACACCGACCGTTCTTCAGTCCGACCAATTTATACATTTTTTTCTTTTATTTTTTATTTTGTATTTGTATTTTTTTTTTGGATACGGAAGCAATTTTGACCCACATCATAGGCGGGTCGATCTTGAGGCGATGAACGTTTGACTCGTTGCCGTATTTCAAGTTTCATTCAAAGAGCTATAAATTTGTCTACAGTGGCTATTGCATGTTAATTTGAATTGAGTTTTGATCCAATCCGATGTTTTTAAGGATTCTGCTGATTGATATGACTGGTGTGTTACCTGAACTGAGAAAAAAAAACGAGAAAAAACAAACTTAGGCACTATATCTATATCGATCATTCTTTAGGTACGAGAACCAAAGATTTAGGCAGAAGAACCAAAAACTTTAGGCAGATTCCCCAAAGACTTCAGTTTTTTTGCCTAAAGAGTGGTCGGTATCGATCTCACCTACTCAATTTGGTCAGTGTGCCTAAACTGTTTTCTCAGTGATGTTAAACGTTGGTACGCGAGAGGACTGCAGGGCAATCGTCGAAACAGCTTACGATCATCACTGGCGGATTCAGGCATCTATCTTTCTCTCTTTCCCTTCATTAGAACGTGTGTGTTAGAAAAGGACAGATTGGAGACAGTCGCGTGAATTTCGCTCCGTCTTATATCTCTTTCTGATACATGCATTCAAATGGCCAAATAGAGAAAAGGACAATCTCCTGGATCTGCCAGGGATGGTCATTCGATGATTTATTTTCCGTGTCCATTGCTGTTCCAAATCTGTTTACATTGTTGACAGATTAGTAGACGATTTTGTCTAAAAAAAATTGACGTATTGTGAAAAGAGGCATTAAATATACTAGGGATATTTATTTTGTGGACACAAAATATGTAGTCGTCTTTAGAATGTAGTCATTTTTTAAGGTGGAAATTATTTTTTTTCGCAGACATACTTATGAAGACATTTTGTCACTGGACCAAATAAAGAAGTAGACAAATTTGGTTCGCTGTCCATTTCACTGTAAACCTACACTGACCTGAAACCAGACAATTTCTGTAACACTTCACAGCATGGAGACAAAGTATATGAGAGTAAAACATGTGAAAATGAGCAAAGATATAGGGTCATCTGGGTCATATTATAGGGAAGCAATAGCGTACTGTTGAAGTCATTCTATGAAGACCTGCGTTGAGCACCGAATCCTTGTCACGGGGACCAAAAGAAGAGGGGGAATTTTCTCATTGAAAAAACTCTGCTCTCGGAAATACCGTGAAAAAATGAGTATGAGAAACAGGTTGGCTGCTGAAGGTCATTTAGACGGCTTTTTATGCAGATATGGGATCCCACATTTCTGTTTGTGCGGAAGGAAGCCAACCACGCAGGAAACTGATAGCAGTTTGTTGATGGTTCCCGTTCCCCTCTGCATGAAGCTAGTCAATTAACCATAGTACTTACATTAAGAGCAAAAACAAAGTACAAGTACGGTTTCAAGAGGAGAGATGAACAGTATAAGTAAGTACATATATTACATTATTAATAAAAACAGTGTTCGTCTCATTAAGACACAAATATATATGAGGGATTGCCGTGAGATAGTGGCACAAATCACCGAGTTGGACTCGAAGGATATTTCTGCGATTGTACTATGGCTTTCAAGAGAAAGTATCTTGATTGAAATACATATGTACATTAATGATAAAAACAGTGTTTGTTTCATTAAGGGGAGAAGGTAGTGAAAAAATTGAAAAATCTCAATTTTTTTTTCACTGTTCTTTTTTTCTGCATAACCTTACAAACATTTCCATATGTAATTTATATACATTTTTCGATGATAGAAAAGCAAATAAATAAAGAAAACGAAAGTAGATCGATTCTGATTTTTGTTATTTTGTGACTGATTCCAGCTAATTTAAACTTCATAATTTTCTGTTGCATGAACTTTAAAGTCCTCGAAAAGCATGGTTTTTCCATGTTTTGGTAAACTTATTTCAGACATTATTGCATGGTCTGGATATGCTTAACACAGTGCGTCTATTTTTAAAACTGCAAGTATGACTGTTTTTTTCTTAAATTAGCAAGAGCACTGAAAATTTAGGGTTTTCAATAATTTTTTTAAGAAAGCTCCCTGACAAAAAGTTTTTTTGAGAAAAAATAAAAAAGTTGGTGAACTTCGTTGAGATACATATAAAGATTAATTGTAGCAACCTTGAAGTTTCTAGCTCTAAAGCTTTGGCAGAAAATGGTACCTGAAGAAGGGTACTTTTTACATTGGCGAGATAGGTACTACCTTCTCCCCTAAGACACAATGAAGGATTCCCGTGGAGATAGTGGCACAAATCACCGAGTTGGACTCGAAGGATATTTCTGCGATTGTACTATGGCTTTCAAAAGAAAGTATCTTGATAGAAATTTTCATTATTTCATCTGTCGACCAATTTGAGAAATTTTAAGGGTTTTCAGGTATTTCAGAGTCTTGCAGTATTGCCACTTGTGCCATTATGCCTCAAAAAAATGTAAGGCACTGCCCTTCAATAAGTTAGCTTCAAAACCACCCTGTTACAGGAGTCATGAGTAAATTATTGAGCAATGAATGAGCACCGAGACCTAAGGTATCGGCTTTCCTCCCTTTATTTGCAGGTCTCAAGTAAGATACTAATTAATGAGGAAGCATAAAAGCTTTAAAGCTGGACGTTAACATTGCTTGCAAGTTCTCATATTCCCAAGTTTTCCTAATGAAAATTAGAAAACGCAAAACATTAGAAAGCAAACAGTGCGAGTAAAGCGCTTGCAAAGAACGCCATGGGGCATTCTGAGAGAAAAACTAAAATAAATTTGCAAAAAGTCTCTCAGCCAGGTTGAAAGCATTTTTTAATTGCTGTATAGTGTATAGTCCCATGATTTTTTTTTTTCCTTTTTTACCTTCTCTTCCCCATAAATTAGAGTTATTTCAATCACTGGCGCTCCGAATGATGATCAAACGGGGGGTTATGGAAACGGATGGGGGGGGGGGGGGGCTAAGGAAGGAGGGTTCATGTTTCTCTTCACATTTCTCTTCCCACCAATTTGAGCTAGAATACTTCTGTACTTTGGAGTTTATATAGAAAAGGTATTTAATACGCATCTCTGCTACTTGATGACTCAAGGGTTTTGATTTTAACTAAGCGAGTCATTTAATAAAAAAAAAAATAAAAAAAAGGAAAAAAATCCTTTAAAAATTGACAAAACTCTTCCCCTTCCACCCTGTAAGCATTACGGATATACGTCTTAGTCTAAAATGTTGAACTATACTCTGTTCACGATAAGAAGGCGGGTGAGAATTCAGGTAGTTATGCACTATTTAGCAACAGTGCGGCCAAGCCGGCTACTTCAACCCTTCACAGTGGCCGTTGTTCTCCCGACCTCTCTCTTGGCACGGAGGATTTCCAAGAAGCGACAGACTGTAAAATTTACACACGTCCAGTAAAAATTGTAAACGGTCAAAAAATCGAAAAAACAGACGAAATTTTCGCCCTAAAGGGCCAAAACTTGACGAATTTAGTCGAGTTTGGATATTGACGAATCTCAGAAATCCGGTATTCGACAAAATATCGTGAATTTAATTTGGACTGAAAAACACGAATTTCTGAGAGTCATCAATATCCAAACTCGACTATTTTCGTCGAGTTTTGGCCCTTTAGAACGAAAATTTCGTCCGTTTTTTTGTTTTTTTGACGGTTTACAATTTTTACTGGACGTGTGTTAATTTTATAGTCTGTCGCTTCTTGGAAATCCTCCGTACCAAGAGAGAGGTCGGAAGAACAACGGCCACTGTGAAGGGTTGAAGTAGCCGGCTTGGCCGCACTGTTGCTAAATAGTGCATTACTACCTGAATTCTCACCCGCCTTCTTATCGTGAACAGAGTATAGGAGGTATAAATGGGTATCATTTCATAGGGATGTATACCTGCAGTAAAACAGTGGTGCAATTAGAAGATGATGGGTCCTAACTCCCCTTCTCTCAAAACAACGAATATTTGTTTTCGAAAATAGGTCAATTTTGGCAATTTTTACCCCCCTTCACTCAAAGCCTTTTTGGCTATGCAACTATTTGAGACCAACGTAAATCCCATATACTGGTAGATGTGTCGCAGGCTAAAGGTCAAATCCGGCATTTGGGCAAATGCCTAGGCAAAAAGAAAAGAAATGATAAAAATCGTTGAAATTTGTAGTTTGCCTAGGCATTTGAGCAAACGCCTAGGCATTTGGCCAAATGCCTAGTCATTTGCTCAAATGCCTGAAGTTTTGACCAAATGCCGAAGGCTGATTAGGCAAATAGTAAAATGAGTCTTTTTCATTGAATCTAAAAGCTGAACGCGACACGGCAACATATGCTAAGAGCGTGGATGGTTGACAGTGACTGGAAAAAGTGGTCTGTGGGTTTGAATTTTGTTCAGTGGCAGAAAAACACCTCATATCATAGAGTTTTCGGTCGTTCGCCTTATCAATCACTTTACGGTTCTGCACCCAAGCTAGGCCTTCACACTGCTAATATACCGACGGGCATCCTTTGTGTCATTACAACTGAAGAAGAATTAGAAGAAGTAATTAAGAGTACCACATCCGAAAAAAGGCCTAGAGAGGCTGAAGAGCAAATAGACTCTGAACCTGCTCAAAAAATATTTCATATTGAAGAGCCGGGCCCCGATCCTTCGGACTCGGGCTCGTCGAACTCCAAGCCTATTAAGGATATGTCTGGCGACCAAGCTCACTGCTCCTCTTGTCAAAAGCCTAGCAGCTTAAAAAAATGTAGCGCCTGCACAAATTCATGTCATCAAGAATGTGGGAATGAAGAGGGTGACCAGCCATTTATCTGTAAGTTTTGTCATCGGGAGGCAGCCTTACGTGTAACGAGAGCGGAATCCCATCAGCGGCAATAAGTTGCAGCTCAAAAAATGACGAATAGAAGCTGCAAATTATTCTCGCCTATTTTGAGCATTTCACAATTTGATCGTGGTCCGTTAGATCCGAAAAACGTGGAAGGTATCGTTCTTGAAGTTCGCAATAACGTCTATCAAATTGGCACACCCGCAGATGCCATTAAAAATTGGTGTTTGCGGGAAGAATCAAAACAAATAGAAGCTATAAAATTTGAAATATCACAGGTTCCGAGAGATAAGGTATAAGTGTCGATCCGCGAAGCAGTGTCTGCCGTTTCGTTATTTGAAGGGCAAGGCTTCATCAAGTGCAATTGCCAGGCTAGTAAAAATCAATGAGCAACCAAACGATGTTCTTGCTTCAAAAATCAGAGAAAATGTTCCAGCAAGTGCCACCAACCTATCTCGTGTTCGAATAAGTAACGTTGCTGCCTTCTTATTTTTTAATGTACAGACTTTTTTCTTTCTTTTAAATTTTTCGGTTGTGGCTTTTTGAACTATTGAACATTGACTGCTTTTTAAAATTTTGACTATTTGCCTGAATAAAAAACCATTTGCCTTTTTGCCTAACAGGCCTTCGGCATTTACTCAAATGCCTAGGCATTTGCGTAAACCCCTAGGCATTTAGTCAAATGCCTAGGCAAATAGCCAATCTGCGTTTTCGATGAAATTTGACCATTTGCCTAGGCATTTGCCTAAATGCCGGCTTTGACCTTTAGCCTGCGACAGATGCACTAAGCCGCAAGGTAGGTAGATTCACTCAGCCACTATAAATGCTTTACTTAATTAAAATCGTAAACTTTATCATCTAAACAATGGCGTCGCATGCACTGTGGCAACGTTGCAATACTTTCATTTAAAACCATGCAAAATATCGATTTGAGAGTGGTTGTTCGACCTTTTTTGTGCGTTGTTTATAAACGGTCAGCATGCAGCGTTGCCATTCTGCACGCGACCCCACTGCATCTAAAGTTTTCTGCTCCGGTTCCATCTTACCCAGTGTTGCCAGATCGAGGGTAAAAAGCCGTATCGTCCCCATTTAAATCAATATAAAACGTACGGCTTTATTATCCAAATCTGGCAACACTGATCTTACCGCAGGCTGTTCTCCGTGGCCATAGCCGTAGCCCTGGCTAAGAAGAAGCAGGATATTCTACTTCTCTCTCTATTTCTCTCTCCATTTCTCTCTCTCTCTCTCTCTCTCTCTCTCTCTCTCTCTCTCTCTCTCTCTCTCTCTCTCTCTCTCTCTCTCTCTCTCTCTCTCTCTCTCTCTCTCTCTCTCTCTCTCTCTCTCTCTCTCTCTCTCTCTCTCTCTCTCTCTCTCTCTCTCTCTCTCTCTCTCTCTCTCTCTCTCTAAGCCTATTGGAACGCTCGTGTTAGAAAATTAAAGAAACAGGGGCTGAAGTCACGTGACAGCCCCTATATCCATCCTTTTCTAACACATGCGTTCAAATGGGTGAAGAGAGAGAAAGACAATATCCTGGCTACGGCTATGACCATGCCCATATACTCTTCCCAAAATCTTATTAAAACAAAACAAACGAATACATCAATAAACAAATATATAAGAAGATGAGTAACATTCAACAACTAATTTTCGGCTTCGAAATGAGTTTTCCAAAGTTGTATGCATTGCAGTGAACCATGGGCGGATACAGGGAGTTGTCTTTCTCTCTCTCTCTCCATTTGAACTTATGTGTTAGAAAAGGACAGCAGAGGGGGCCATCACGTGACTTTGGCCCCCTCTTCTGTCCTTTTCTAACGCACGTTTTCAAATGGGAGGAGAGAGAGAAAGACAATGGGTCTGTTGCAAACTTTTGCTACAACGATAAAAAGTTATTATTCCAATGTAAAATCGCCTGAAAAGTCCATTGGTGGCATCATTAAGTCATGAAATACAATAATAAACTCACAAGAGGCGTTTATTGAAATCCAAGATGGCGGCAAAATATCGAGGAATCTGAATGTATGCACCGTGATCATCCAAGGATTGCCAACGTTTACAACTTCATTGGAGGTAGAGGTTATGTGTTTGTTTACGTTGTGATTGGTTGTGATCGATGTTGTGAGGTTGGCTATCCTTGAATGTTCGTGGTGCATGCATACGGATTGCTCGATATTTTGCCGCCATCTTGGATTTCATTAAACGCTTCTTGTGAGTTTACTATCTCATTTCGTGGCTTTCTGATGCCACCATTGGACTTTTCAGGCGATTTTACATTAGATTAAACACTCTCAATCGTTGTAGCAAAAGTTTGCAACAGACCCATTCCTTGTATCCGTCCATACAGTGCAATACGCGCGCTGCGAGTCGTCCTCAACTCTCTCTAGTTTTATAGTCATGGTGTCAACGTTCCAGATGAATCTCGCCCGAAAAGATGAAGACCCGAAAAGTTGAGCGATAAATTCTCCTCGCACCATATTTGAATGTAGAACATTATGAATAATATGTTTTATCTGATAATTGTCTTCATTGTGTCTTGTCACATGAAGGAACTGCAACGCAGCCCGCAAAACACGAAATGTGAAACTTGCGTCCTCTCAGCGGAGCACATTCGGTCAAAACAAAGATTATTCTGGGCATCTTCAGAACAGTGCACGGCAGCTCGTCAGCAATGAAGGCACTGAAAAAAAGGCAATTGCTGATCCAGAAAAAAGTGACATGCCAAAATAGGAAACCTCAAATTTAAGTTTTTTAGTTGTGCCCACATGGGTAAATTAATGAATTATTAACAACATTTTTAATTGGTTGTGCAGACTGGTTTTTATGATTTATTAACCTGACTTTTTGCTGCAATGGCAAAACACTTTATGTGCTAATCTACCACTTTTCTTGGAAAGTCTCTACAAATTTTGACGCAGCTCCCACAGATTTTTGTGAATCACCAAGCTTATTTTGAAAAATATCTTATACTGCTGATTTTATTCTTTTAGATTAAAGACTTCCAAAATCGGCAATCTTTCGTTCAGGAAATTCACCAATTCATTTTGAAGAAACAAGTACTTATCAAATTGCGTGCTTTTCCAAGTTACTTGGAAAATTCACCATTTTTTTAAAGTAAAATCTCTAAATCAACTGTTTTCAGAATCAGTAATCTTGCATTTTGGAATGACACCTAATCATTTTGAAGAAGCACAGTTTGTATAACTCCATGTTATTTTGAAGATTCGCTTCTTTTCAACTGTTATCTCCAAATTGACTTTTTGCAAAACCAGCAATCTTGCATTTTGGAAATTCACCAAGTCATTTTCAGACGCACAAATCCTATAGTTGATCGCTACTATCAAGCTTTATCATAAGAGTCGACCCACCAGAATGATGCCGCGAAAGTTTGCAGCACGATCATAGGACCAAAAAACCACAGAACAAAAATTGTTGGACAAAACTTTCTTGGAATAAATAAATGGACAAAATTACTCATGACTAAAACATTGCCCTGGTAAAAAAAAACCTCAGGACCTCAGAGATGTCTGAGGGTAATTGGAACAAGAGGTCCTGAGGGCACCCACAGGATTTCTGAGGGCACCCACAGGATTTCTGAGGGCACCCTCAGGAATTTCTGTGGGCACCCACAGGAATTTTTGAGGGCACCCTCAGGAATTTCTGAGGGCACCCACAGAAATCTTGAGGTCGCCCTCAAGATTTCTGAGGGTGCCCTCAGGACCTCATGTTCCAATTACCCTCAGACTTCTGAGGTCCTGAGGTCCTGAGGGAAGGCCATCAAGTATTTCTGTGTAACTAAAAAACTAAATTTAGGACAGCCTAGTCGAGTATTCTGTAGATATCCTTGTTCCTATCACGAAGGCTATGTACTTTACACCTTTCGTCAAGCCGGAGAAGTTGGAGTCCGCACAGAAACTTTGCCCGTGGTGGGGTTCGAACCCACGACCTCCCGATTGATGGTCCAGCACTTTACCACTAGGCTACACTGCCCGCGATGACGGATGGGCGAGAATTTCTCAATATAATAATATTGCGGATGCCCTCAGGATTCTCTGAGGGCGCCCTCAGGATTCTCTGAGGGCGCCCTCAGAAACTTTTGAGGGCATTCCCTCAAGATTTCTGAGGATGCCCTTGAAGCCCTTATTTTCAAATTACGCTCAGACTTTTTTGGGGGCTTAGATATTTTTTTTGCAGCTAAGGTTTTTATAATGGGACTTAGAATTTCGTTTGTTGTAGATAATTTAATTTGTCTTAACCTTCTAATGAGTAAGGGCCCTGACTTTAGTACATGAATTACTTGTTCTGTGCAATAACATTAACCTCAAAAATTATTTATTAGATTATTAACAACTATAGGTTTTAATTGATTTAAAAAGAAAATAATAATAATAATAATATGTATATCTAATAATATGAGAATTTTTCGCTCAATGCATTGGTTTAATCAGGAATTTGTTTGATCTTGGACTTTTAACCCTCTTTGTGCCAAAATGGATCCAGCCGATGAAAAAATTATATTTTGGTTTTTTTTTCTGACCTATAGGCCCTAAAGAACATGCTCAACCAAAAACATTGAAAAAAAACCCATAGACTTTTTTTTTTTTTTTTTTTTTTTATTTTTTTTTATTTTTTTATTATTATTATTAATTACTTAACCAGTGGTGGCTTTGTGCCATGTGTGGCAAAAATGTTTTACCTCCATTTGAATACATGGTAAGCAATCGATTGTTTTTCATGGAATCATATGATATGGGATAAAAACAATGTTGCCGAAATGCACGAGTTACGATACTCTATTGAAAATAACCTCTAAAACATTTAAGATTCGAAAGTCTGAGTGCGAGTTTGTTGTCCTGTAAAAATGTTATTCCGGTCAGGGGCGCCATTTCAGATTTTCCTTGGGGGGGGGGGAGGCCCTCCAAAAATTTGGATGGCCCTTTTTTTTTTTTTTTTTTTTTTTTTTTTTGCAGTGCATCTTCAAAAAAAATCTTTGACTTGATTTTTCGGCCACATTGAAAATCCTTGGGGGGAGGGGGAGGGGGGAAATAGCCCCCCTGCCATCCCCCAAAATGGCGCCACTGGTTCCGGTTGTCTTCAAAATGATTGAAGCTCACCCTCGAAGATCAGAATGTCTAAAAATGTAAGGGCCCCTCAAAAGATTCGGGATGCTCTCTGGGCGCCCTCAAGCGATCTGCGGTCACCCTCAAGGCGCTCTGAGGTCGCCCTCAAGCTTTCTGTGGTCGCCCTCAAGGTGCTCTGTGGTCGCCCACAAGCGCTCTGTGGTCGCCCTCAAGCGCTCTGTGGTCGCCCTCAAGTGCTCTGTGGGTGCCCTCAAAGATTCTGTGGGTGCCCTCACAGATTCTGTGGGCGCCCTCAAAGATTCTGTGGGTGCCCTCAGAAAACCTCAGAGGCCCTCAGAAATCCTGAGGATGCCCTCAGGATTTTCTGAGGTTCTCTGAGGTTTTTTTTTACCAGGGTGGACAAACCGTCCTTTAACCATTACCAATGATAAAATTCTTCTTGAAAGGAAAAACATAGAAATTCAGCGTCCAAGAACCAAGACATTATACCATGCAGACGGAGTGCATCCGCATCCTATAACGTAATATTGAGTCGGCTGAGGCAATTTTGGCGTACATCTACAGTAAGCATGGGTAAGTTTATTGTTCAAAATCGAGGGTGAAGCGTTCAACTGGTGACAAACAAACGAACATAACCTCTGAATCTAAACTTACTACTTTATAAAAATCGAGATCGAAGATGCATGAAACACTATATTATTTTGACAACAGTATGATATAAGATCTAATAAAAGCTTCGAATAACTTACACACTTGGAAATAGTAGTGCGACTTTCATTCACTCTCAAGATGGAATCGGTTCGTTTGTCACCAGTTTTACCAAAGATAACCTTAAAAAGATTACCGATTTAAATTTTGATAAAGCCGTTGGGCAGGCTGATGACTGGTGAGCATTTTTGGTGAACAAGCGAGCCGGAAGTTTGCTTCATGGATCTTTTTATGCATAGAGTCTCTATTTACTATGAGAGTTGCACCAAGTCTCTCAAAATGAAGAAGAAGAAGCGGATCAATGGAGCCCACAATAGGAACTTTGCAAATGGTCATTTGCCTCTGCGCTGTTGCCGCTTCTTCGCTATCTTTTACTGGTTAGGTTCCGATTTTCGACAATAACCAGAGACAAATAGAGACCCAGCACACCGTATGCTTCCCGTGTAAGAAAAGTGAAGCAGGTTTAGCGGTCACAGTTTTGGTCGGGAGTCACCGGCTGCAACGATAAACATTGCCTACTGTTGAATGGTGAAGCTCAACAAAAGGCTGTGATTGGTTCGCCGTCCCGGAAACGGAAACAGGTTTTGCTTTTCGAATACAAAACACACGCTCATCAATCAACAGTAGGCAATAGTTGGCTGTTGTTCCGATGAGTTCCGACCAAAATTGAGCCAGAAAAGTGGACACCAGTCGCAAGCTTTGTGCTGGGTCTCTATTTGTCTCTGACAATAACGGTCGTCATTGAAAGAGATAATGTTCTCCAGAATAACATTCAAGCAGAGGAAAAATTAACAATAATTACTGCGGTCACTGTTACTTCAAATGTGTAATGAAAGCTAGTACGCGAAAAGTAAACAAACCCTCCGCTATTCGCATTTGCCTCTTGGGGCTTTCTTGACAGCCTAATTCTGAGAGCCAATCAGAAATGGATTCAACATTGACGCAACTCTCATTGTATATAGGGACTCTAGTTATGCACTCCGTCTATATGATATATAACGTCTTTGCCAAAAGCTCTTTGACTTGGCTCGATGTGTGACGGAAGGAGGTGGGATGAAAAAATGACGCAAAGTTTGAACGGAGTAGAGAAACTATCGCAATAAACGTTTCAAAGTGAAGCTGATCCATTTAAAAGAAAAGGGACCCGAGTCAAAAGTCCCCTCACACGATTAGTCGGAAGCATAGCCGTAGCGAGGATATTGTCTTTCTCTCTCTTAGCCCATTTGATTGCATGTGTTAGAAAAGGACAGAAACAGGGGCTGAAGTCACGTGACAGCCCCTATATCCATCCTTTTCTAACACATGCATTCAAATGGGCTAAGAGAGAGAAAGACAACATCCTCGGAAGAATGAGGGGACCGGAGGAGTGTATTTCACGGAGGAGGAAAGCGCTAAAACTTTAAATTCTTCGAGCATTTATCTTTGAACCCCAGCAAAATTTTCGCATTAACCCCGCCCTGATGCCCTATTCTATCTCTTGTGAAAATATAATGAGACGATTTATTTTGATGGATACACTAGATAATTAAGACGAGACACTATGAGAAAGAGAGCCGCTCCCTCTGTCTCAATATCGTCCGCTATTGTATACGTACTACATACAAAAGCCAGAAAAATTGTGTTTATGAGCTTAAAACAGGATCGCCCCCATAAAATATGCTCGCGAGGATAATAAAGTAGTAGCGTGAACTCAAATTTGAATTATGGTACAAGTGCGAAGCGGAAACTTGAGAATGTAAGTGTGTGTGTGTGTGTGTGTGTTTGTGTGTGGCTGTAATCTGAGCGCTTGTTTTAATATTCACGAAATTAAACTCTCAAGAATGAGAGCTTCAAACAGAATTGGAAGGGGGAAGTAGGGGGGGGGAGCATGGTTAATCTTCATTCAAAACAGTTTCCACGCGTTTTGACATTTCTGATGGAGGATTTCGGTTGGGAGTGCATCTATTTTCCTTCGAGAGTGTTCCTTTCAAAAATTCAAAAAATGGATTTTTTTAATTTTTTTTTTTATTCTTCTCTCAACATATATATTTAAATTTAGAGCACTTTCACTATTTTCAAAAATTGAGTTATATAGTAAAAATATGGCTCTGGCAAACTTTTTCTGAGATTAAATGAATAGTCCGATGTGATGTGAATACCAGTGAAAATCACGAAAATCACTCGGAGATAGTCTAAAATGCAAGAATAAACTCACATAATTGAGGATTTCTCTGGAAAAACCACGTATATAAAACAAAAGGTATGCTCGTCCTCAATCATACACATTTCAAAATGATATTGAGAGCGTTTCTGATGAGTTAAACGGGTAGCCTTTTTCACTGACGAATGGAGTGAGCTCCAACTGTCACATATGCAAAAAAGAACAGTCCGTTCAACTTTTCAGAGACACACACACAATAAAGCTTTGAAATGTGCACGGATTGAGGACAAGCATACCTTCTGTTTTCTCAGAGGACGCCTCAATTACAGTAACGGCAAGTTTATAATGGCGGCTCAACGCAGGTATCATGGAAGATTCCTGTCTATTATTATATGTCACTTTCTCTTCGGAAACACAGAGATATGGCTCAATTTAGATAGGAATCTGCCATGATACCTGCGTCTCTCCACCATCAAACCCGATTCTGAGAGTGAGTTTTGTGAATTTTTACAGTGTTCTCATCGTCTTTTTTACAGGTTGTCATGTAAGAATGAAATCTTCAATCCCATTTAGCAAAAGTTTGCAAGAGACCTTTCCTTGCACACCTCCTTTTTTAAAAAAAAAAAAACAGAATTTTCCAAGTTGACGAATTCTTGAACCTTTAGTACCTTCATTATATATTAAGAAAGTAGCCGTAAAATTCTGATCTTGCGAAAAAATCACACTTGAAGTTGCTGACTATGTCCAAAAAGTCAAAGAATTCTCTTGTTTCCAATTGCAGCTGTTTTATGAAAGAACCAAGCTATATGTTGATCACTCAATCTTTTACTGATTGAAGTAAACTGAAAAATAATAAACTTGTCAAAAACATTAGTACGGAATGTAACTATAAATCCCTCCGCGCAGTTGCCATTAGTGCGCCACTATCTAACACATTTTCTGATTTTCTCCACCTATCTTCCGAAATTGAACAGACTATATCTGCATATACAGACAAACTAAGGTTTGAAATGGGAACTAGACCAACAATAAATAAAAACTTCCGAGACGTTTCGGTGCACACACAGCACCATTATCAATCGGAAAATTATAGAAATAAAATAAAAACAAAATACTCAGAATGAGGAGCACACTCCACAAAGTTGGAAGAGAATTTGTGGAGTGTGCTCCTCGTTCTGAGTATTTTGTTTTTATTTTATTTCTATAATTTTTCGATTGATAATGGTGCTGTGAGTGCACCAAAACGTCTCGGAAGTTTTTATTTATTGTTGGTCTAGTTCCCATTTTAATCCTTAGTTTGTCTGTGATGTTTTTTTAGCCATTTAGTTTCCAATTGTTTTAATATTTGCGTTTAGTTAAAATTATGAATGAAACTCAAGAACTATAAATTTTATACAATTTATAAATATCTGAATCAAAACAGCACGAAGGTATTTTAGTTATTTCAATTGGTAGAACTAACAGTTTTTAAGTTTTATCCGTATATTTCACTATGTTTTACTGTTAAATTCAGCACTTTTATCAGCGTTTTGATGGAACGTAGAATGTTATTAATCTCCGCATAACAGCACCAGTGTGATCAACGGTGCAACGCAACGGGAGAAAAAAACTGAAAAAATAAAAAAAAACTGTCCATCGTTTTCCTCCTATTCTTTCCTTTTGTTTCAATTCTCGTCCAAATCGTACGATGAAAATCATTTTGTCCCACTCAAACGTCACAAAAAAAAAAAAAAAAAAAAAAAAAAAAAAAAAAAAAAAAACTTTCGCCCACTCACAGAACAATTTTTCCAGGCCATTCGCTCGAATGAAAAAAAAAACTCTCCTTTTTGTTCACCGGCGGCCAACTTATAGCTTTCCGAAGCTCCGATTGAAAGCGTTTGATTTCAGCTTTCAACTTCACGCAGCTTTCCCCCGCTACATGTGAGCGTTATGAACTTGGATGCAAGCGTCACAGTTTTTCTCTGGCAATTTGACGTTCAGACGAATTTGGCGTTTGACGTTTGTTAACTTTTTTACCTCGCAATGAATTGAGCCTCCCAGTTTTAAACTCAATTGTAACGTTTTACAAATGTCTCTTCAAAACTTGAAAAAATAAAGTGTAGGGAATGCCTCACAAACACTTTCTCACATCAAACTTAATCGGGGGGAGCACCAAGACCCCCCTTTATTACTCTGAGGAGGACCCTTAGACACCCCTTTAATATTCTGGGGGAGACTCCTAGACCCCCTTTTAAGGGGTTATTGAAACAAAATACCTTGAAAATATCTGCGTCATCGCAATTCTTCCTTAATTTTTCTAACTTCGTTAGTGTGAGGAAGTAAACAAACAAAAAACGAAGCAGTCGACTGAATGCTTAAAAAAAAATGAATTCATTTTATCGTTGTCACCAGACCCTTGAAAAGTTGCACTATTCCGCAAACGATGGTAGAGCGTGCCACTAGGCTACCAATTAGGACATCAAGGCATCCAACCTCGGGGGATTTATAAATTATGTTTAAACTGAAGACCAAGAGATGATAAAAAAAAAAAAAAAAAAAAAAAAAAAAAAAAGCGGGAAAAAATCCGTTGTGTCATCACGGCATCTACTCAGAATTAATCTCGCCTTGTATCGTAAAACACGGCGAATTAGAAAACGGCTACACCTGAACCTTTTTATCCTCCCCTTCCCCTCCCCCCCTCCCCCCTCCCCCCCCCCCTCCCCCTCCCCACCCCCTCCCCATCCTTACTTCCCCCTCCCACCAGCAACACCCCCTTTCTTCCTCCTTTACTATACTTCCTAACAATATCATTAAACTTTAATCATCCTATTCTCTGTTTAATGATATTCTCTACCGGTTGAGCCCCGCTTTTTTTTCTGAAACTTTCTTCTGGTATTTTTATTCAAGGATTTGATGCAGAAAATTATGCGATATAGATGTGCCTCATTTTCATCATTTTCAAAACCAAATTTTTTCAGGGCGGAAATTCAAATTTCGCATAGCGGCCGTCCTTTCAAAGAAATGAAAAAAAAAAAAAATGAAAATAAAAATTCCCAAGTAGCAAAGATCTGCCGTTTACGGGACTTTCAATAGCGTAAATCAGGCGTTAAACGTAACGTTACGTAAACGGGACTTTTACGGCACTTCGTATGGCGTTAAACGGATGTTTTACTAAACGTGCCGGAAACGTAACTTTTACGGCCCAAATCCCTCGGCTTAGCTCCCGTATTACGAAGGGAAAACGTCAGCGTCGTATTGACGGCACTTTACCTTCAGTAAAAAAGAGGTATTGCGGAGGGAAAACGGAGCAACGGAAAGTTTAATAAAACGGGCCGTAAACTCCCGTAAAACAGGAAATTTACTGCTGTAAAGCTGCAATTTAACGAACGTAAAAGTATCGGGAAAAATTTGAGAAAAACGTAAACTTTACGGATGCTAAGCGGCAGAAAACCCTAGGTGTTTTGGGGCTCCGTAAAATCTTCGTAAAAATGAAGTTTTACGGACGCAATTCGCAAAAATAATTGGACAAGTCATGGTGCCGTAAGACTGGCAAAAAACGTGATAACTTGCCGAAGAAAACAAGTGTGAAACTTTGAAGCAAACTTCAAGGAAGCCAGAAACAGGTATTTACGCAAAAATGCATGCGAATTTTTAAATACATTTATTTTAGATTCTTTGAGTTATTATATTTATAATTTTATTTATTCATAATTTCTTATATAACCTACCATCCTTTTATTATTTATACTATCCAATTCACATTCAATAGTTTGTTCCTTCCTTATTTATAAAAATATCCATAAGTTCATATCATTTTTCCTTCCACCGATCAATGCATATGTGTTATTCGTATGTTTATTATTTAAATTTATGTATAACTAAATATTTTTTTTTTAATTTTTTATTTTTTATCTATTTTAACCTATTTCTTATTTATTTTCTTCTTTTTATTTTCTCATTTTTTATTAATTTTTTTTTAAATTTATTTATTTTCATTTTTCATTTCTTTTTTAATTTTTTAATTTTTTATTTTCAGTTATTTTCATTTTTTTTCATTTTTTTATTTTTATTTAATTTTAATTATTTTTTAGTTACTTTCTTTACTTTCTTTTTATTTTCTTTATTTTTTATTAATTTATTTATGTTTTATTTATTTTCTTTATTTTTTATTTATTTTCTTTATTTTTCATTTATTTTCTTTATTTTGTATTTATTTTCTTTATTTTGTATTTATTTTCTTTATTTTTCATTTATTTTCTTTATTTTTAATTTATTTTCTTTATTTTGTGTTTATTTTCTTTATTTTTCATTTATATATTCTTTATTTTTCATTTATTTTCTTTATTTTGTATTTATTGTCTTTATTTTTATTTATTTTCTTTAGTTTTTATTTATTTTCTTTATCTTTCATTTATTTTATTTATTTTTTTATAAATTTTCTTTATTTTTTTTTTATTTTTTTTATTTTTTATTTGTTTTTTTTATATTTTATTTACTTTATTTATTTAATTTATTTTTATTTTTTTATTTATCTATTTATTACCTATTTATTATTCTTTATTTACCTCTACTTTTACAAATTTATCTTTTTAATTACATTTCACTTGTCTATTCGTGCCGGTATGCGCTACTTAGTTTTAAACAACCTTAGACTTTTCCCTATAACCGAATTGAGCCTTAAGCTGATTAGCTGTAACTTCATAATGCGCTATTTTCGCCTCCTACACTCGGCAGCAGACGTGGCTCATCGGTAAGGTGCTCGACTCACACCCGGGAGGACCCGGGTTCAAATCCCGGAGAATCAGGTAACTTTTCGTCTTCATAATTTCGTTTCATGTATCCATTCTATGTACCACCATGTATTCCAGTGTCTAATAACCATCTCTGAGTAGCGAAAGTTGAACATAATGAGTAAAAAGCACCCAGATAATCGATTCAGACAAGCGAAAATTTCTTTTAATTTTTTCTAGGAAAGCTGTGGTATTACTCCCGTAAAACAGTAAATAAACGTAAGTTTTACCAACGTATAGTTTACCCGGGTAAAATACGTTTCTTTTTGCTTTACGGCAGTTTTACGGTAAAGGTTCCGTTTAAATGCCGTAAAACCTCCCGTAAAAGTTCCGTTTTTGCAAAAAACGTGAGTACTTACGGGAGTTTTAACTTGAGTTTTCCCAAGGGGTTTCTCCAGTTTTACGTCCGTATTTGTTGCGTTTTAGGTACTTTTTTGCTACTTGGGTTAGCATGAGCCTTCAATCTTCATTTCACCCAAGGGTAGGCATCACAAACACGCATCCAATATGATGCGCAAATGACTTTTATATAGCTACTTTAAAATCTCAACATCATTCCTGAAAGCAAGAGAACCGAATCGTAATATAGCATCCACTGCCAATGGTTGAAACATAATAGGGCTCTTACAAACTTTTACTTTTAACAAATGAATAGTAATACATATGTATAATGTATTGCAATTCTGATTGAGAAAAGTCGAGCGGTCAAAAGCAGCGCCGTGGCAGAATACTGTAACAAGTGATCGAGCAACTATTCGTTCGCGGCGGATTTGTTTTTGTATCATTCCAAAATGAAGGAGTAAATTACTATTCCTTGTCCTAGCGGATTGAACATTTGCTCACTTTTTTCAAGCATTTACAAATCACTCATTTTAATTTTGAATTTTATTATTGCTTCAAGTTCTTTCTTAAGATTATATGAAACGTGTGTAGGGAAACCACGTACAGAAGCTTTCGCAAAGGATTCGAACACCCAAATGTTTATCTGCCGCAACTACGTTTTTTTCGAACAATTCGATCATGGGTCTGACGATCACAGCAACATTTGGTTGCTGTTTGGAAATGGTGTAGAGGGAGTCCGTTGACATGCGTCCCAAGGGCCACCACGCCTCTTCTCCAGAGGCACAGCAGCGGCCTCGACCTATGAACGATCGTGATTGGGTGCAAAAGGCTCCGGAGTGTCAGAGCGTCCCTTACATCGTAAACTCTCTCGGGATGTATCTATGCGGTGTCGGAAATGTTTCTCACGGAGATATCTCTGACCACTCCGCCCTCTCTTCAATTCTGCACTTCGCCTATTACAACGAAGTGTATAAATAGAGAAGCTGATACTTGTTCTAAGCCCCATCCCTAAGTGAGGCACACTGAAAGAAAAAAAAAAAAAAAAAAGATTAACAGAAGCATGAAAAATAAACTGTAGGGAATACCCTACGAACACTTTCTCACATCCAATTTAATCTGGAGGAGACCCCCATACTCCCCTTTAATATCCGGGGGTAGACTCCTAGACCTCCCTTTAATATTCTGGGGGAGACCCCCGGATTCCGCTTTAATATCCTGGGGGAGATCCCCAAACCCCCCTTTGATATTTTAATACAGATCCAAAGATCCGTTATTGAAATATTTAAATTTTTCCTTTTATTGACCCATTTTCCCATTGATTTTAATGGAAACAATTTTTTATCGATACCTAACCTAAAAATTAAAATTTCAAAAATAGTCCTTCTGGGTAATGTTAAAAGCAACATCTCTGCAAAATTCGGATGCATATGGATCAATAGTTCAAATTTTATGCTCGGTTTTAAGTTTTATGGCTACGGACAGACGAACAGACAGACGCCCCAGAAAGTTTGTGCATTTAAACATCCAAGCCACGTATGGTTAAATAACATGAAAATAATGAATACATATTCTTTAGGATAGTATTAGGTATGATGAGAGCCAATTATTTTGTAATTATCAGGGTTTACTTAGTTGTAGAGGGCAAAGTATCGAAACAAAATACCTTTAAAATCTCTGCGCCATCGCAATACTTTCTCAATTTTTCTAACTTCGTTAGAGTGAGACAGTAAAAATATGTAAATATGTGTAAGGGATAGAGTACAATTACTAGAATTCTAGTATTTGTACCACAGTTCTTGACATTTTTTAGGAAATTCTAGTTCTATGACCATATTCTGGCATTAAGACCAGCATTTGCTGGTCAAAGTACTATGGACTTTCCAACGTTCACAAAGTGTTGTACTTCTAGGAATATGACCATAGAATCTGGTATTATGACTATCGCTTTTTTCAGAGCAGCATGAATATGATTCTGTGATCTGATTTTGGTTTGTTTGCTTCATTCATTTTTAACCTTAACTCAAAAATTGCAAGGAGCCGTTGCAAACTTTTGCTACAGGCTTATAATTAGTTGATAATGGGGTATTACCCAGTAAAAATAACGATTAGCGCACTGAAAAATCACGGAATTCACTCCTAAACTCTAATCTATAATTAATAAGCATGTAGCCAAAGTTTGCAACAGCTCCATTAATCCAAAGTAAAATGGGTTTAAATGAAAGTGCAAGATATTTAAAGTGGCTGCCTGGACACATCATTTTATTTTAACTATCCAAGTGAGAAAAGTTCGTTTGTTCCTGTTATGTGTCAATTTCATCATCTTGCAAATTCTGCCAAATCAATTAGTTATATCGCGATACATGAGTTCAGACAGTGGCGTCGCGTGCAAGCAGCCGGCAACGCAGCATTTCGTCCATTTGATCCCGTGTAAAATATCGATTATACGAAGTGCACTGTGCACCCCCAACGTTTCGACTCTTTTCATGGGTTTTAATGGACTAAATACAACGTTGCCAGATTGCGCGCGACGCCACTGAGTTCAGATAGCCACTCGAAAACACTTGCACTTTCATTTCAAACCAATTTGAAGTGGATTTGTCACGATCTGTTTTTTAAGGTTCAAAAAATGAGGCAAACAAACCAAGCCCGTTTAAAATGTCTAAATGAGACATCCCTAAAAACTCGATTATTTTGCATAGGATTATTTGGCAAAAGACATGGTTGCCAAATAGCACGAGTCTCCACTGAAATACAACCGACAACTGTTTGAAGAAAAAAACTCAATTGAGCGCACGGACAGGAGGCAAAACGCAAACGCGATTCATATAAGAGAGAATTATCTTTCCCATCGCCTTCGTTGGCGTGGTGTGGGTCCGAGTGACAGTGTTGCCCCCTTTCCTCTAATTATCCTATTTTCCCCCATTCGACTTAATGTAAAATTGTCGGTAAATTACAGGATAATCTGGCAACATCTCCGGGCGGCCGTCTAGTCGTCTCATTCGGTGGCTGAGTTTTAATGAGTTTTCTATGACTCAAGCCACGTGTTTCCCGCGCTCCAGTCCGCCTCAACCCTCTCCAGCCCCCCCCCCTTCTCCCCCGGTATTGAAGCACTTGACCCATAGGAGTAGTCATACGCCCCTCTCCCCACCCATCACCGTAACAGCTCGTATAGGCTGATTTTTTTTTTTTTTTTTTTTTTTTTTTGCTTTTTCCCCCTACCCTCCTTTTTATTGATAGCAATAAATTTCTGTAAATTGTTCATAAAATGATGGTTCATAACGCGAAGGGGCAACGCCAATGGTGCACAGTTTCTCTTTCTCTCTCTCTCTCTCTCTCTCCCTCTCCATCTATCTCTCTGTCTCTGTATCTCTCTCTATCTCTCTCTCTCTCTCTCTCTCTCTCTCTCTCTCTCTCTCTCTCTCTCTCTCTCTCTCTCTCTCCCTCTCTCACTTTTTCTCTCTCTCTCTCTCTATCTCTCTCTTTCTCCATCTCTCTCTGACAGACGCATGGTTCGCGTGTTTTTATTTTTATTTCCCGAGTCATTTATCTATCATTATTTTCGCGTGGCGCGCGAAGCTTCGGACCCCGCGCTGTAAACACGGTTTCATGAACCTCCACGATTAACTACACCACCCCCGTTACGCTTCTCTCTTTCCATAATCGATGCAGCCCATGCACGGTGTCCTCGATGACTTTTGATTAGACAGGTTTTCTTATTTTTTCTTCTTTTTTTTATAGAGTGATGACGTCGGTGAAATCTCTTAGCCCATGAGAAACCGATCTGTAAAAATGAAAGGACTTTGAAAATTCGATCATGAGAAAGTTCGATGGATGAAAGCTTTTAACTCCCTTCACTGCATCGTGGGTCATACATAGCCGTAGCCAAGATATTCTCTTTCTCTCTCTCAGCCCATTTGAACACACGTGTTAGAGAAGGATGGATATAGGGGCTGTCACGTGACTTCAGCCCCTGGCAATGTCCTTTTCCAACTCAAACGTTCAAATGGGCTGGGAGAGAGAAAGACAATATCATGGGGTCATTGTCAACGAGCTGGAGCAATAGAAATGATTGTGGTACGTGATACTGAGGCAGCACTGACGCAGCCATGATGGATAGCTCTCATGGATATTGGAAATTTCATATTTTTTAACCTTAAAATTTAAAAAAAAGAAAGAAAAAAAAAGTGTGACAAATACATTTGAAATTTGTTTTAAAAGAAAGTGCAAGTGTATTAGAGTGGCTATCTGGACATTGAAATGAATATAATGGGTCTGTTGCAAACTTTTGCTACATCGATAAAGAGTGTTTCATCTTAAGTAAAATCACCCGAAAAGTCCATTGGAGGCATCAGAAAGTCATGAAATGCGAGAATACACTCACAAGAGACGTTTATAATGAAACCCAGGATGGCGGTAAAATCGAGCAATCTGTATGCATGCACCTTTAACATCCAAGGATTTCCAACGCAGACAACTTCACAGCTTCAGAGGTTATGTGTTTATTTACGTTGTGATTGGGTGTGATCGATCTTGTGAGGTTGGCTATCCTTGGATGTTCGTGGTGCATGCATACAGGTTGCTCAATATTTTACCACCATCTTGGATTTCATTAAACGTCTCTCGTGAGTTTTATACTGCATTTTATGACTTTCTCTGATGCCACCAATGGACGTTTCAAGCAATTTTACATGGTATGCTTAATACCATGCAATTTTACATGAGATTGATCACTCCATAGCTTTGCAGCAAAAGTTTGCAACAGACCCATTGTTTCTTTTGGAAGGATTTGCACGATGAAGAAATTGAACATAACAGATGCAAAAAAATGTTTTCACCTGGATTGTCTTGTTAGAAGTCTGTGTCCTCTGCAGTCCTTGTAATTTTATTTGCATTTTATGTAAGAACCAACCATCAAAAATTTTGTGAGTTGATAGTGCAACTGACCTGTATGAGATCTCAATAAAAATAGAAAAAGAAACAACAAAAACAACAACAACAACAGCAAAAATCAATTAAATACTCGTTTACCAACACCTTAGCTGGAAGACAGTTCAAAACAGACATTCTCTTCTAAACAAGAGGATGCATTCATATTCACTGCGCATTTTTAACCCCTAGAACTGATGTTCCGTTGTCCACTCTCCTGATAAATGGAATCCCTTTACTTCACGCTTATATTATTGTGGTTTACACGTCTCAGGAGGATCATTCGATTTTGAAGCTGAAACGGTTTTTTTTTTTTTTTTCTTTTTTTTTTTTTTTTTAATGTTTTTCTTCTCTCAGGTCTTATTAGCAAAATTGTGAGGAGCGATAAAACAGTGGCGACGGAAGAACCGAGAAGAATAAGAAGGAAAAAGAAGGAAAAGAAAAGGCTGTCGACGCAACTACCGATATCCGGCGAGGTATTTTAAGGGCCGCGTGATAGATTGAGTCAGCGCGCTTTGACTTTGCGATGAAAGGGCAAGAGAGGGCAAAAAAAGGGTGGAAGCAAGCAGCACCATTGTTTCGTTTTGTTTGTTTTTTTTGTTATTTTTTTTTTCATTTTTTTTCCTATTCTTTTTTTTTTTTTTAACTCCTTCCTCACTTTGAGTACATCAATCATCATCTAATTCACAAGGCAACATTCAACTTAACGTATAAATCCCTCTCGGATCCTTCATTGCTTCAGCTTTACTCGGTTAGCATTTTTCTTTCCCTTTTCACTCTTTTGTCCTGACCTTTTTTTCTTCTTTCTCCTACTTTTTTATACTTTCCTTATGGCTTTTTCCAGCCCCCCCTCCCCCTCCCTCCGACCATCTTTGGCGTATATTCATCCCTTTCTCCCTCTCCTATTTACAAACTCGTTGATCGCATCAATTGATCCTTAACCTGAAGGCGCATTACACGTGTGCCTTGCAGAAAAAAAACTGCGCTTGGCCTTTTATTTGAAGCATCAACCGATCTGGGTTTACTACGAGTTTTGTTGGCTTAGTTGTCATGTTTGGGAGTACAAATATTCAAATTTTACATGCATGTATTCAATAAAGGAAGAAATGATTTGGACATGGAAAAAAAAAAAGATTAGTGAAAATAACCATACGGATACCTGATTTTGGCACCTGCTAGATGTTATGGTAACCTTGACCAGAAGTATGGTACATTTACCGATACTTTGAGTAAATTCGACATGCAATCAGGTAACATCACCTAGTACCTAGTCAAACCATAGTATAATTCTGGTTAATATTACCATAACATCTAGCAGGTGCCAAAATCAGGTATCCGTATGGTTATTTTCACGGTAGTTTTTTTCCGTGCAAAAAAGTAAGCATCAAAAACGACATAATGTGTCCGCAGCATTCATCATCCATCAGTGTTAATTTTACTAATTTTTAGTGTTTTAGAATAAGGTAGGTGCGCCATATAAGGGGCCACCCTTTTTTTGAAAGGCTGTAAAAACGGTATAAATGGTCCTATATACGTGCATGAAATTTGGCAAAAACATGCTTTATACCTTTATCTTCAAAAATATGTAAGGTTTGACCCCTTTTTTCAAATTTAAGTGCATGAAATTTCAATTTTAAAAAAAGTGTGCAAGTGGCCTTATTAGGGCCACGGGTGCCTAATAAGGCCACATGGGTAAAAATTGGACCTTTGTGCATACTTGGCGCTATATTTGCTGGAATCAATTTGAAGTTAAATGATGTCAATAATCAGCTAGAGGAAAGTATGCGAAACAGGAATATGAAAGGATTTTATAGATGAGTCAAGTTAAATTGAAGTTATGAATGAAAATGTATTCCGAAACTCGGTTTTTTTGTTGAGCAAAAAACCGCTAAGTCCTTTGTTACTGACTGACAGCCAGGCGCCTAACGCTGGGAGTTGGGGAGGTGTTGCATTCCATTCTACCCTGCGTGGAGACTCTGCGGAAGTCATCATCTGTGCACTGCGTGCTTCCCTAATTGCACAAATCTGAGACAGCATGAATCTAAAACGTTTCAATCGGTTTCCATTAGGTGTCATCTCCCTGAAACATTTTAGAAATATATTCCAAACATTGCAATGATATGGGCACAGAATTAAGGTTTAACAAAAGGTGTTTAAAACTAATAAAAAACATTTTTGAAAGAGATTGAAATTTTTAAAAAAAAAAAAAAAAAAAAAAAAAAAAAAAAAAAAAAAAAAAAAAAAAAAAAACGGTTTCAAACGTGAATAAAAACTTTTTTTTTTTTTAATTTTTTTAAAACTATCTAAAACTGTTTTTCAAACAAATGGAAAACGTTTCGAAGACACATAAAAGTAAATAATATTATTATCCTACGTTTTTAAAATGTTTCAAAAATGTTTCTAATTAGAAAAATTTACACCTGTGTAAAATATTTCGTAAACATTTTTTATCAGTTTTTGTTAAGTTTTAAAGAATGTTTTTGAAATGCTTTAAGAACCATTTGGAAATGTATCTTAGATACAAAAGAAATTAGCTTAGCTTGGAGAAACATTTTAAAAATAAATCAAAAATTTCTTAACACTAGACATTAAAACAGTTTCAGAAACGTGTTAAAAATGCGACATCAAAACTTTAGGTGAGTCTTAAAAACATATTGTTGATACGTTTTAGAAACAATTTTTAAACATATCGAACGATTGTCTGAAAACGTTTTCAATATCTTTTTGAACTTTAAGGTTCTATTTTGTTGTAGCAAAAGTATATATGCACCAGACCCATTACTCCGTGAATTATCCTTGTCAGCATGAACAGAGTGACGAAACTAAGATAGGAATCTCCCAATTATTACTGCCCTGTGCCACCATTACACTCGCGCCAATGCAAGTGTTTATTAAGTTTAGGAGTGGATTTTGGAAGTTTTTAGTGCCGCCATCGTTATTTTTAGAGGTTTTTACAACAGAATCGAATATTAAATAGCATCGCTCAAAGCAAAAGCTTGCAACATCGCCAACATTGATGTGGCAACGCTGTTTCGTGGGTAGACATTGCTTGCTCGCATTCTGCTCCTTTTGCTCACATCTGTGCATGCACACTTTTATGCAAGCAAGCATGCCCCGCCCGCCCGCTTGTGCAGTATAAGTATCAAAGTGAGCAAGTGTTATAGTTTAATTGTTGCTGTTTCTCATACATATTTTTTTGATTAGGGCGGAGTGTGTTTCAGTCGGGTGCTAATTGAATCGAGTCGAGTAACTTGGTGGAAAAAAGAGAGGGAGCGAGAGGGAGAGAGGGAGAGAGAGAGAGGGGAAGAGAAAGAGAGAGTGAGAGAGGAGGGACACTTAATTGGCGGACCGATTGGTTGAATGAGAAGGGGAGTATTATTTAGTTGGGTGGAAGGAAAGGGTGAAGTAGAAGGGTAGGTAAATGGTAACTAGCAGAGTTTAAAAATAGCACAACGCATATGGATGCATTGGCCGTCATCAGAGCAGCAAGTGAAATTGCTGCGTTGCCGATTCCGTAGAAATTCAAAAGTAGTGTTTTTTTATAATTTTTAATTTTTAATTTTTTTTTTTTAATTTTTTTTTTTAATATTATTATTACTATTATTTTTTGTCCATTTTTTGTTGTTTGTTTTTTGCTTTTTTTGTTTTTTGGGTTTTATTTCTTTATTTATTTATAATTATTTTATTTTTATTTTTTATTTTTTGTTTTTTGTTTTAATTTTAATTTCTTACTTCATATTCTTTATTTTTATCAATTAAGCCTTGGTTCACTATTATAAGGTACTCTCCATCAAACATCAAATGAGGATCTCTTTTGATCCCACATCGCATACTTTATTTTGAGATTAGTTCAAATAAAATACAATGACAAGGCCAATAGTTTTTGATTTAGTGTATCACTCGGAACCAGTCTTTTTTTGATTTTTTTTTTGTTTTTTTGTTTTTTGTTTTTGTTTTTGTTTTTGTTTTTTTGTTGAAATTTTAACATTCTTGTTTTTTTCTGCCTTCTCTTTGAACTCACATTTGCCTTCACATATTGTTAATCATTAACAATCTGTGAAGGAAATTGTGAGTTCAAAGAGAGTGCGTAAAACAATGATTGAAACAATGATTCGATAGTGAAGCAGCGAAACTCCAGAATTCGATTGTTTTACGTTGAGTCAAATAGCGGAAAAACTTTGTTGCCGAATTGCACGAGCCGCCACTGATACGGTTATAGCTCGTTGCATCAAGTATATATTCAAGCTGCAGCAGAGTCCGAAATTGGTTTTGAGGTTATTGTTTTGTTTCAGAGTAAACCTGATGAATTCCGCAAAGTGATGAGTCTCACTCAACCGAAACTAGTGCTTCGGATCGGAGTTGAGCAACAACACTTCCCAACAATATTCTCAAAATTTCCAGATCAACCTGATAAAATTTTCTCTGTCTCTTGTGAGAATGTATATTTTAGTGATTCGGCTTTGGGTCTGAAACAGTGGAGAAACTTCCTGCTCTTGGCTTATTAGCGAAGTTTATGATCAAAGACCACCGGGACTCTCCGAAATGTCTGCAACTCAAACCACACACTGCGCGGGAAACGCAACTTGCTCTAAACCTTTCGAAAGTTTGCAGTCAAAGGCGCCGTGTCAAAGCTCAGCTTTAAGTAGAGATGCGCGGCGCGAGAGTGGTGTGGCATTTTTGAAAGTCGAAGTCTATGTTGGAAAGTTTATGATGTTATTACGCCTGTGATCCACGTATTATTCTGTCGGCGCTTCAGGCAGAAGCGGTTTGATGGACAATAATGGTCTTAACCCTTCTTACGCAACATACCCACAAAGTGACTGGGGGTTTTCCCGACCCCTTAAGTTGCTTTTTGAAAATTTAACCCGTTTACGCCCAGTAATGTTTAACATTCTTAATTGGTTTTTATTTTCTCATCTCACTTAGAACTATGAATAGGTCGAAAGATGACAAACGCAATACAAAACACTGAAAAAAATAAATTGTTAAAAAATGTAGTAACATAACTAAATGGTAAGACATTTTCTCATAGCATTAAAAATAATAGCTGATTGTAAATAGTAATCATAATAAACTTGTTAAACATATCGAAATTTGTTGATTTAACAAACATTGCAAGTTGCTAAATCAACAAAAGTTTTTTGTTAAGTTAACAATTTATTTGTTAATTTTACAAAACTAGTTGTTAAACTATTAACATAGTTGTGTTCTTTTAAGAAAATAGACATTGTCACTTTAGAAATTTTAAATAGCAAAAAGAGTACGCAGTATAACCCAATTAGTTGATCTAACAATTTAGCTTTGTTAAACCAGCAAAAAAACATGCTGATTTTATGAAAAAACTTGAGACATGCTGAATGTGTCTTTCTCTCTCTTTCCACATTTGATTGCATGTGTTAGAAAAGGATAGAAACAGGGGCTACAGTCACGTGACAGCCCCTGTATCCATTATTTTCTAACACATGCGTTCAAATGGGGAAAGAGAGAGAAGGACAATATTTCCAGCTACGGCTATGCTAACGGCAGTTTCTTTGTTCTGCTCGAGTAGCTCGTTGAAACACTTATTGCACTGAAGAAAATAATGCCTTAATGCCTTAATTTTAGTAATATTACCATAAGCACAACGATATGTGAACCACAGAAAGTCTAGTACTTTGACCAGGAAATTCTGCTGTTGGTACCAGAATTTGGTTGTAGAACTCGAATTTCCTCAAAATTGTCAAGAACTATATGTTTCAAACACTAGAATTCTAGTAATTGTACCATCCCTTACATTGATTTACATATCGTCATGCTTCTGGTAATCTTTATTTTTTTTTCAGTGAGTAACGTCATCATCGAACGTAAGTTCACGGTGGATTTTCAAGAGCAACATAGTCAGATTTATTTTTCTCGTCCTCGATATTATGACAATGATCCTTCCAGGAAAAGGGCGAGAAAGCAAAAACACTTATTAAAATCCAAACTATACCGAAATTCATTGGAGAATTGCAACCGGCGAACAAAAAAGATTACAGAGCCCCGTATTGTACTTTACCCGCATATTTACTAAAAATATTACTATCCGTAATCTTTTCTGGTGCTAACCTAATCCGCCAACACTTCGGGGGCACTCGTACTCCTCCACACCCGTCCGTTGAAAAGAAGGGAAGATAAATAATACAAGGGATGAGAATCTTACGCGGCATGGGTAGTAGTAGCGTGCGGTGGTGGCGCACAATGGGACGAAGTATGAAATTTCCCGGACATTTTTTATGATGGAGAAAAATCAAGCCTATGAGCAATTAATGACAAGATAACTGAAAACTAACAAGGGGAGGCTCAGAAGTCGCCGCCTCCGATTTTGAAAACAATTGCACGAAAATGTAGCTAAAGTAAAACTATTAGACCCGTGTTTCTCACTTTTTGCCAATGGGCCTTCCTAAAGCGTCAGGAATTTTATGAAAGTTGCGGAAATTCACTTAAAAAACCCGAGCGGAGAGCGTTCCGAATATTTACGTGAATTTCGGCAACTCTCAAAAAATTCCTGGCGCTTTAGGAAGGCCCATTGGCAAAAAGTGAGAAACACGGGTCTAATAGTTTTACTTTAGCTACATTTTCGTGCAATTGTTTTCAAAATCGGAAGCGGTGACTTCTGAGCCTCCCCTTGTAAGTTAAAAAAAAATGATTTTACAGCTTTTAAAGAGTCAAATAACATGATTCTTAGATTGAAACTAACGACTTCAAAACGTCTCTGAAGCAAAGATCGAAAACTTTTTATGTCCGGAAAAAATCATGCTTCGGACCAGTGTCTGGCGCGGGCGGCAGCAATATGCGGTTTTATCCCGGTGACGCGAGGCGTATTTCAGGCGCCTTGGGAGTGTGAAAAGTGGAAAAGAGGGGAGGGGGGAGAGGGCGAAGAAGGGCATCTTTAAATTGATTTTAGCCACTCCGAAGCCGTTAATACTGACAGTAGTAGTTTCAATCAATGCCACCGAAGAAATTGAACGCGTCCTTCTACCCCCCTCCCCTCATCACACCCCCTCCCTCGACACCCTCTCCTACCTTTACCAAATGCCGTCGTCTATGCCCGAGCCCGAGAGCCCGAATCGAAGTGGGTCCCTTCATCCCCAACATCTACAAATAATAAATCTATATGAAATATATAAGTGCTTCTCTCCCGCTGCCTCCCCCCTCCCCCCCCCCCCCCCCCCCACAGCTTCCGAGTCTCCGCACCCTCCACATTCTTTCCTTCATGCAAAATGCATTTTTGTGCTCTATGAATCCTCCTATTGCCACCGTGCGCGGAGTCCAGTTCGGAGCATAACTGCGCGGACCGCGGACCCGTACACCAAACATAAATGAAGTTCCATGGAGTAATAATAAAATCCATCGTAAGTGCATTCTGATATCCGTGGATTCGTCGGACGAAGCCATCATTTCGTCGTTTGAAGCGTCTTTATGGTTTTTTGAAAACGCCCCGGAACGGCTCCGAGTTCGAGTAGAGTCGAAGTAATGGTGATATGAAGCGTTTTGAGTTTGATCGGAACCGGAAACGTTAACTGGTTTCGACCCTACAAAAAGCACTTATTTCGCTCTGGATGATATCGCACTACGAATGGCTCGAAAACTGCGAAAAATGAACCGATCAGTTTACGATTGAGAAGAACTCGTGTATTGCAGTGGTCGTACAATTTGGCAACTTTGCTCGTTCGCCATTTAAATCTATGCAAAAAGATCGATACTAGGTGAGGCACGATGCCTCACCAATGGGTCTGTTGCATACTTTTGCTACACCATAATAGAACCTTAATTCTTGTGAAAAATTCGGCGAAAATAATGATGCGGACATTAAAAACGTTCAAAATCCACTCATTAACTCAGGAAATCACTTCAATTTCGAACAGCCCGCGTTACACTAGACACTATTTGCACCGGTATACTTCTACATAGAAAGAACCACCGTGCATAAGTAAACAACATCGTAACTACAAAATGATGGAATTCCATTCTAAATACATGAAATATTGGCTGCATTTGCTGTCTGGTTTTTTCGGTTTATCACAGATTACAAAATACGTAATATAAGAAATGTACGCATCTGAACAAAACATTTCAATGTTTGTAAATTCTGTTCATGTTTTCATAAACGATACGGTTCCATCTATGTAGTTATAAGTCGGTGATATAGTGTCTAGTGTAGCGCGGATTGTTTGAAATGGAAGGTATTTTCCAAGTTAATGAGTGGATTTTGATAGTTTTTAATATGCGCATCGTCATTTTCGCCAAATTTTACGCTAGAAACAATGAGTTATATTGATGAATTGATGTAGCAAAAGTACGCAATTATTCGAATGATTTACACAGTTTTAAATGGAGAGAATCCATTTGTGGCCAAATCGCACGAGCCGCCACTGGTGTGTTGTTGCCCAGCTTTTCAACCCCACACAGGTTTCCAACGACGCGACAGTGCGAATAAAATTTTAACATCCACGAGAGTGAGCGGAGATGGAGCATTTGTTTAGATCCAATTTTGATCGAGACGTCGTCCTTAAACAGTTGTATTGCCATTTAGTGTTCATATTTTACCCACTCACATAATACAGAATCAGCGTCAAAGAACAAAAACGAAGAGATCAGATTTAAGGGAAAGGGACAAGAGAATAGCAAAAAAATTCAGAATTGGAACCCGTCCAAATTCACCTGTGGGCCTCGTCTCAACGACGTAATAAAGGAGTGGTTGGTGGGTGGAGAGGGGTTAAAAATATCGAAACCATGCATCATGCTATCAGGCCACGATTGGTTTCCGTTTTGGCATCAGCAGCGATGCCAATGGCCCGTTTGTTCCCCCCCCCTCCCCGTATCTTACTGGGTCCTTCACTTAGTGAAAACGCCGGGTAGCATCGATAAGTACCGACGATGGATTCCGCTGATTCAACAAACGCAAGAAAGTGTCTCGAAAAACATGTCATTAGCAAGCCAAGCGTAATTCAAACGGCGGGACCCTTTACATATAGATCGAGATGCTCTCTTTGGAAGAAAGAACCACCCATAAAACGTGAGATGTGCTGATACCAAAGAACACACCGCTCTGTTTACAGGTAGATTGCCCAGAAAAAGCACGCCTCACATGGTGTGGACCTTTCTTCGGGAAACTTCCTCAATTTTTTCTCGAGAACAGAGGAAGGTGGGAACTTGAAACTCCTTGTGCGCGTCTTTAAAAAAAAAGAAAAAAAATCTTTTTAGTGGCGTTTTTAAGGGACGCAGGAACGCAAGCATTTGATCTTTCCTGGGGTTTTTTTTCACACTAAAAGAGCATCCTCCGATTTTTTTTAAGTTATGGAGAAAAGAAGGAGATTGGGGACAGGAGGAGAGAGAGAGAGAGAGAGAGAGAGAGAGAGAGAGAGAGAGAGAGAGAGAGAGAGAGGGAGCATCAAGATTAACAATTATTCATTCCCGATCCCTGCCCCTAATTTGAATATTGGAGCACCTACCAAGTTTCTCCCCCTCTTTAAACGACTCAAAAGACGTCTTAAAAAGACGCTCTAGAGAAGGTGCTAATTATCCTTTGCTCAGCTGCAGATGCCGCCGTAGGTTTCTCTGTCTCTCTCCCCTCACAAAAGCTTTGATACTTTTTTTTTTTTTTTAAATCAATTAGGGCGACAAAATTCCGTTGTTCAAAGTAATTATTGTGCTTTTTTCTTTAAATTGATAGTCAGGCTAATTCTCTTTCTGCAACATCCGATGAAATCGTGGGGTATTGGTGGGAGGAGGCGAGGGTGAAAAGAGAAGTAATCTTAAATAATTTTACGCAAGGGTTGGAATCAAGTGGTCTGCAAAGAACTATACTGTCAGAGAACGACATCTGAGGAAAAAATCTTTTATTTCTTGTATTTGATGGTTGATGAAAATTTTATTCAGCAATGTTAATTAGCAGGGAATCGAATCGATTAGCGTTATATATAGATTTAAATAAAATAAAAACCAATGAAGGTGATATCAGGAGTCACTAGAAATATCCACCTAAATGCAGGAACAGTGGCGGCGCGTGCAATCTGTCAACGTCATATGCAGTCCAATGAAAACCCACGCAAAGGGTCAACATACTGGGGCACTCCTTTGACTCGATATTTTACAGGGGATTATATGGACGAAATGCTGCGTTGTCTGGTTGCACGCAACGCTACTGTGTAGGAAAGAACGAATCCGGAATTTCCTCTCGCAATTTTATCAGTGATTGTCATGGTTAGAGCATTACACAGAAAAAAGTAGAATGTGTCATTTGGGTGCAGCGGCCACACATTGAATCATATTTTTGCATGGGACCTAATCGAATTGTTTTGTTGACACAATCTGATTGTATCTCATGAAAAGAAACTGATCCAAATTGTGGCCGGTGAACCCAAATTCGTACCTACGACACATTCTACTTCTTTCCGTGTAGGCGTTAACTCTAAAAGTATGCGATGCATGTATCACTAAGATGTCAACCCATAAAATTAGTATACAATTCAAACCTATGTGAAAATTACATACAAAGACTGTGGTTCGTCTCTTGTCATATTGCAATGATTTTACAACTGTCTCTCTTCACGTTCTATTTATTTATTTATTTATTTATTTATTTATTTATTTATTTATTTATTTATTTATTTATTTATTATTATTATTATTTTTTTTTTTTTTAATAAAAAAAATTGACTGAAATATGAGGTTTTGTTTTCATTGCGAGGGGTTTTCACGCAATGAAAAGTTACGGAAAATGCTTTCCATTCCTTTCTTTCAAATGATACACTAAAAAAAAATCCTGCCTTAATACCAGAATATGGTTATAGAACTAGAATTTCCCAAACAAAAAAATTCAAGAACTATGGTAAGCGCAAACACTAAAATTCTGGTAACTGCACTATCCCTTACAACGGTTCACATATTGTCATGTTTCTGGTAATCTTTTTTTTTTTCACTGTAGAGAAAAATGCAAAATGATTGCTCCCTGGCAAGTGATTTTTTTTTTTCTCCTTTCCGTGTAAGTCTTTGTTTGTGTCTCGTAAAAGGTAATATTTTCTGCTTTTTCAAATACACATCGAAACCGAAAATCGAAAAAATCTGAAATAAACATCTAGGAGTCCGAAATGGATGTCCGGCTTTTTATGCCTCTACTGAAACCATTCATGCTTGCGATTGAAAGAAAGGGGAGGGATTGGAGACTACTGGAGTCAGGCGAAAGCATGCACGTGGCGAGGGATATAAGTATTGTAAGTGTAAGCACTTGCTCAATAAGCAGCCGGGTCCCATGACAGGAGGGGGGGGGGTTGGAAGAGAAACGGATGAAAAATGGCTGTAACGGGCAATCGACATAAGATCCATTTGTTTTGTCGCTGTGTGTGTACTGTGCATCCCATTATCATCATTGCCTTGTCGGAAAACGGGGGGAAAAAAGACCATGGATGGGTGGCATGTGACGCATGAACAATTGCACATGATAAACTATCTGAAAATTGAATAATGTATTGATGAATACGTCTGAGAACCGTGTACGTTGAGACGTTGGCCTCGCAATCCGACAACGTTACATTTCGTCTATTTAAGGTCATTCTTCGGTGTTTAGTGCCGATTTCTGCCACCAGAGCGCTACCGTTCGATTAATGTCAAATTACAGGCTGAGAGTAATTTATATTTAAGAAAACGGAAGGTCAGTTACTAGATAAGAACCTGAAGAACGTATCGGTAAAATATCTCGTCAATAACTTCAAACATAAGGCTGAACGTACCGAAAAATGAAGAATCGCAAATCGATTCTTGTGTCGAAATGAGATATATTCCATTTTTTCGTACTTTCAGCCGAATTTTTGAAGTTATTGACGTCATATTTTGCAGATACGTTCTTATGATAATCTACTGACTGACACTTCGTTTTCGTAAATATAAATTGCTTTCGGCCTGTAATTTGACAGTAAACGAACGGTAGCGCTTTGATGGCAGAAATCGGCACTAAAGGCTGAGGAAATCACCTTAAGGTGATTCCAGGTGAAACTTTTTAAGATTTCAATACGATAGATAGCGCCACGAGTTGCTTTTGAGAACAGTCGTGCTTTTGGCATTTTAAATCGAAACCAAAGGAAAAATGCAAAATCCAATAACGTCAGCACCTGCGAATTTGTTTACGGATGTATTAAGCCCAAAACGAGCGAATACGTTAAGAATCAAAGCCACTAATTATGAATTTTGTTTCGCCATAAGCTTAGAGTGGGTGCGAGTGATAGTATGTTTATCCGCCTTACTCGCACTCATAATGGAAATAATCGGATTTTTTAGTTTCCGGTTTTTTTTTTATTATTTCCTCTCTAAACTTACAGGATATATCTTCTTAAGGTATGATTTGCGGGTGCTGGTTTTTCTCAAATTTATACTTTTGCCGTGAAGAAAAATGTTGCTTTTTTGAGCAGCGCCAGAGGGGCTATCCATCGGATTGAAATAGATAATTCTGTATGGATTCAAATGACAAAAAAGTATCGTCCCGAAATAGTACGAGCTGTCATTAATGTTTGGTTAAAAGATATCAGATACGGAAATATATATGTTAAAACGTCGCAATGAAGTTAGTCCTGTTTGTATTTAAAGGGTTTTTCACTTGTGGACATTTAATTGGAACTTCACACATTACAACATTACATAATAAAAGTTTAACTGTGTGATGAAATTTTAGAAGTGCCCGACGCTTTAATATTGAGAGGACCTGCAAGCCTTGGACCGAATACCAAAAATACTTGAAAGAGGCGTTTCATGAGGAAGGCGAGTCAGAAGAGAAGCGGGACTGACTCAGCGGTGGTATTGCCAAGTGTCAGACCAGGAGAGAAACCCAAAATTTTGACATTTTCTTAAGGTAAGCAAGAAGACTCCTATCGCTAGGATAACAAGAGTAAATATATACTATGAGAGTTGCACCATGTTGGAATCCATTTCTGATTGGCTCTCAGATTTAGACTGTCAAGAAAGCCCGAAGAGGCAAATTCAAATGGCGGAGTTTGTTTACTTTTCGCGTATTCGCTTTGATTGCACATTTGCAGTGACAGTAACCACGGTAATTATTGTTAATTTTTCCTCTGCTTGAATTTCACTATGGAGAACATTATCTTTTTCAAGAACGAACGATATTGCCGAGAATCGGAACCGAGCCTGTAAGAGATAGCTAAATAGCAGCGACAGGTCAGAGGCAAATGATCATTTGCCATTTGCCTCTTTGAGGCTCCATTGATCCACTTCTTCTTCTTCATTTTGAATTACATGGAGCAATTCTCATGGATTATAGGGACTTTAAGGATAATCAATCTTTGGGATTTTGAGGGAAATTTTCATAAATTCATTTTAAGATTATCAGTGGGCAAAGTTGGTATTCTCTCGTGGTTTTTGCGAGGTTTCTTCGATACGACCGGACGGGCAACATTGCTTCGTGGCGATGTGATGAGGGAAGTTTTAATGCACCACTTTAGACGCTGGGCGGTCGGTAATTTATGCACCCTTAAATATTTCATTTGCGCCCCAGTTTAAAAGAGAAATAAAATAAAAATGTGATACACTTTATTTTCATTCGCGTGCCACTTTCACTGCCCTTATTTACGACGAACAAAACTGTGATACGAGATTGTCACAAAAACTTTAATCAAAATGATTAAAGTAAAAAAAGCTGGCCAAGCAAAAAAGTGTCTCCCAAATCTGCTTTTCCTTCCATTCTCTTTTCTCTCCCAGTTTTTCTTTATATTGCAAACTGGTTCATTTGATTTCACACTCCTTGCTAAAATCCAAATTTATGAGATCATGGCTCTCTTTTTCGTTGCCTAAAGGCACTGAAATCAGAGAGCCAAGTTTACTTTTTTTCTTTCTCCGTCCCTCTCTAAGACACAAACCGTCATACTTCTAAATTTAAGTCTTCCACAAAATGAAGGCGCTTCAAAACTTTTTGAGAAGACTTTCTGGATTCTGCACTCATACATACATTGCTCTCTTCTTCATCGCCCAAAGGTAATGAAATCAGAGAGCCAAGTTTACTTTCTTTCTGTTATTATTACCGCTGCCGTCTCTACAAATCAATAAAGAGAGAGGGGGAGGGGGAGAGAAAGAGAAAGAAAGAGGGGGTATAGTCACAAATTTATTTCAAGAAATAATTAAAAGAAAAAATTAAAAATGAAGGAGGAACTTCAGACTTGGGCCGTGGGGTTTTATCCATTCTAATTCTCAGAAAATGTCTCCAAGTATCCGACAGTAATATCACCAATACCCTCAAAAAAACCCACGGCCCAAGTCTGAAGTTCCTCCTTCATTTTTAATTTTTTCTTTTAATTATTTCTTGAAATAAATTTGTGACTATACCCCCTCTTTCTTTCTCTTTCTCTCCCCCTCCCCCTCTCTCTTTATTGATTTGTAGAGACGGCAGCGGTAATAATAACAGAAAGAAAGTAAACTTGGCTCTCTGATTTCATTACCTTTTGGGCGATGAAGAAGAGAGCAATGTATGTATGAGTGCAGAATCCAGAAAGTCTTCTCAAAAAGTTTTGAAGCGCCTTCATTTTGTGGAAGACTTAAATTTAGAAGTATGACGGTTTGTGTCTTAGAGAGGGACGGAGAAAGAAAAAAAGTAAACTTGGCTCTCTGATTTCAGTGCCTTTAGGCAACGAAAAAGAGAGCCATGATCTCATAAATTTGGATTTTAGCAAGGAGTGTGAAATCAAATGAACCAGTTTGCAATATAAAGAAAAACTGGGAGAGAAAAGAGAATGGAAGGAAAAGCAGATTTGGGAGACACTTTTTTGCTTGGCCAGCTTTTTTACTTTAATCATTTTGATTAAAGTTTTTGTGACAATATCAGTGCCCGTTTTGGGAGACACTTGGATGATTCAGGCTTGACCAAAAAGCTGAGTTCAACTGCAAATAGTTGGTGGTTGATAATACAAATCAAATGTTACCAATCTCTGATTGCATTGGGTTGTTTTTTTGTTTTTTTTTTTGTTTTTCTGGTTTTTTGTTTTTTTTTTTTTTTTTTTTTGAGCAAAGTTTTTATAACCTGACCTATTAAAGGCTCTGTGTGGGATTCTCCAGCATGTCTCTTGAATAGTATTAGAGTGTGGCATACCCACTAAAACCTCCGCCGCTCGAGTTCACTATGTACATGAATCATCGAACCGAGCTTAAAAATGGCAATTGTTGAAATTTAAACAAAGCTGCTAGGTGTGTAGACATGCAAGAATGTTGGCTTGAATTAATTGCCATTGAGTCCATCTTTCTTAAAATGGTTTGGTTCAATTTATTTATTCGTCGCAATTATTCCACCTTACAATAGAACAGCAAGTAGGCATCCTTGGTCCCCTCGGGTCATCGACACTCAGAAATGTTTTGGTCATTTGCTCAAATATTTTTATCATACTCCAAGCGCACAACAACCGTGTAGTGACCCGAATCTGTCACTGTTCCATATGATGGAACATCCCTGAATGCAACCTGAAGAGACTACCATTAACAGTAAGATCAGATGAACAGAGATCATCTAGTTGAAAATTCGTTATTTTGACACTTTGTCCATTTTCCCACTTATTCAATAATGATTGGATAGTGAGCATTTTCCTGTATTACTGATAAAAGTTCATTTTTTTTTATTGCCGCATCAACAAAGTTCACACTTTAAACCCTCGGGATAGTTCCACGAAGAATAATTTTTGATCATGTTGGTGATACTCTGTTCATTTAAGCTTACAGGCAGTTGCAAAATTCTGCTGAGATTAGAATTTCTATTTACATGTCCGCAATGATCGCACTCAATCTCATGAAATTCATAAAACTCAATTTCCTCTTGTAGTTGGGAATTTTTGCGGATCAAGGCATTCACAAACTCTGGTGCATCATGTTGCCTTTCTTTCTGCAAATCTAGCTACTTCCTGGTGTACACTGAATGCAGAGAGAGGATTTTTAGAACAAGAGAACTGATCAGCTACACTTTTAAGGGCCGGGGTACTTGCAGATGAGCTTAAATCTGTTCTCAAAGGTTCAAAGCTTAAAAGACATTGCTGACTTGCATTGGCATAGCATGACACAGCATCATGATTGTAAAATTAGAGCAACAGTTTGACGCAGGATTTGTCCGCGGTTGAAGTTTCTAATCAAACTCTGTCTGAAACATGAATAATCTTTGCTCTCAACCTCTCACTCATTCCTTCTCTCTCTCTCTCTCTCTCTCTCTCTCTCTCTCTCTCTCTCTCTCTCTCTCTCTCTATCCCCCTCTCTCCCTCTCCCTCCTCCCCCCCCTCCCCCCCCCCCTCCTCTCTCTCTCTCTCTCCTCTCTCTCTCTCTCTCTCTCTCTCTCTCTCTCTCTCTCTCTCTCTCTCTCTCTCTCTCTCTCTCTCTCTCTCTCTGTCACGCTCTCTCTCCCACTGGATGCTGTGTTGATTTCGGTTGTATCTCAGATTGCTTATCTTTAATCGCAAGGAGTTTTAAAAAAAAGTGCGGCTGTCTTTTCTTGACTTAGAAAGATACGGAGATAAAAAACTTGGCTCCCTTAATTATATGATTGCCTTTGGGCAGTTGAAAGTAGAGGTACTACCTTTCGAATTTGATTTTTAGCAAGGGGTGTAAATTACTGAGCCTCAAGTGGCTCTATGTAAGAGCTGTGCAATGACAGACTGACCATCTTAATAAGAGATACTTATTTTTCCCGTTCAAGTGTATTATCTATCAATAGTTAAGCCTTCACGGATTATTAGAGGGGACGTGAAAGTTGCAATTGCAGAATTGGTCATTGTTTCCTATAAATTTGCAAATTTCTGTGGCTATTTTAACTGTTCATTTTAACACCACCCATGCCCTCAAACCTTAGTGGTTGGGGCTCGTTTCAGATGTGTAGGTGCACCTAGACCATGGTCTTTGGCAAATTTTCAATTTTCGTTCCCTAAAATCTTAATAAAACTTGCCTTCGACTTTGAACTTTCGGTTATCAAGCGTTCTGCAATGAAAAGTCAACTCTCAAATTCATTTTCATTTATTTTTACTTTGTAAAATGAGACATAATGCTGAAAATGCCAAAGATTATCGGTCTAGGTGCGCCTTCATTTCTGAAACGACCTCTAGTACATGTTTCTGTGTATCATTTGATATGAAGTTACAGCATACAGAAACAATGTAAGAAAGAAATTCATGGAGTGCAGAAAGCTGGAGAAGAGCTACGGTAGTAAGTAAATGTGTTTAAAATGGGTAAACAAGCAGTCAGTTGATGTGGTTCTCTACCAAATATACCATTAAATACACTATCTTCTCATCAAATAATCAGAAGGGTTGAGGTTGTTTAGCTTAGTATAGATTACAGTTTGATTTTGCCTACAATTGGTCCCAAAGTGATGTCGCAGCGCATCAAAAATAGGCAGAAGCACCAGCTTATCAATTGCTCAGAGAGCAGTTCAAGCTGTCAACTGCCATCTCATGTAAGACCACGGCACGCATACCAAGTTAATCAAATCACCCTCACAATCAACAGAAAAGCTTCCGCCCATTATTTACTACTTTACAAGTCTGGGATTGTTATAGAAGTATAACCAAAGTGAACAAGCATGGAGACACATTCTGGTCTGGTAGAGAATAGCTGAGAGAGGTTATTACTAGGTTGAGGAAACTTACCTTCGTGGATGCTTTAATGCTTTATTACACTCTACTTCCTCTAGTAGAGATATGATCAGGCTGCTTATTCTACTGCTGAATTAGCTAACTGTCGGCGCAAAGATTTCTGGGTCAGGGTTTTTTTTCACAACCCTCGGATACGAGAAATACTTGACTAACAGCTCAGACTTAAGGTGACTACATGTATGACTGGATCAACATGCAGTATCATCCATTATGATGGCAGCTCAGATACAATGGGGAAAGGTGACTCGAGACTGACGAACTGAGTAGAGGGGGCCGAGCAGGCTTCATTTGCGACAGAAAGGTGGTCTATCAAACTATTTCTTTCACCTACTATTCTATCTGCCAAGCATATGCATTGCGAAGATGGTGTAGTTTAGTATAAGGGCCGCTATCTCCTACTCAACCAATATTCCTGTGAGGTTACGTTCGACGGGTTAACTTATGATAGGTCAGAACATCAAGCAGCCCTCATACAAAACTATTTCCTGCAAAGATTTTGCCATTTAGAATGAGCAACCCAGCCCAGAATCAAGGAGCACACTGACCTCAATAAATGCGAGATATTATTAAATATACAGAGTTCAGTGAGCAAATTCAATGGTTGCATGACACGACACCAATAACAAATAGTATGGTTAGGTAGGGTTAGGTACTTCATAGGTAGGCATGACGGTAGCCTCAGAGACAAAAGCTAGAAGCACCCGTAGGTTACCGAATTCCACAGCGAAGTTATCTGAAACTATTTTGTTAGTTAAGAACTCGGTCACGGCACTACATACTAGATCATAGATGAATTGTTATTCACGTTAAACGGTCCAGGTGAAAGAGTTGCACCTCCGCAATAACTCCGACTAAAAACAACACTGATTTACCGAGCTAAGTTGGAGGATAAAACACATAATCCATCCGGCGAGCAAGGAGTAAAGAATGAAGTGAATGGTGGCCGCAAACACTTTCATTTGAAAGAAAGCCAATAATTCTAATATAGTCGTAACCGAAAGAAGAGTATTAGGTCGATCAACACGATGAGCAAAACAAAATCACCCGAGATGAAAACAAATAAACAAAAACATGTCATCCTCATTTATTAAGGGCCATCATCGAACGCTACCGGTTTCAGGTTTGTTTGACAGTCGGTCGACTGGAGGTTGGCGCCGTCTGGTGGGCGACGGTTACAACAACTGATAATTAAAACGATTCTCTTGTCTCTTATTCTATGACTGACATGTATTCAATTGAAGATTTCTCCCTTAATATTGCTCGGATCGTTAAAATGTTGACAAAAGCACGCACACGGAAGCAATACGGACATTTCTGTACCAAGTTTTCTTCGATCCGTGCCACCGTTTACCCTGTAGGACTTTCCGATTAATTGCTCTGAAATGCTTCTGAAACGGAACAACCGTCAAGTTTTTTGACGATTCCTCCAAGCACTGAAGTCGGATTGGTCTCAAAATTGAAAGCAACTTACACTAGAACATTACGAATCTAACGGTACCAAGTTTTAACGATTTGGAGCAATGGTTCTCTCGCAATCGTCCGTGTAAAATTTATGATGACCAAACGTGCAGTTTTAGAGGCTTAAATTAGCTGTTTTTTCTTAATATCTTTCTTATAAATTGTCCGATTGATTTGAAATTTTAGAATCATCATCTCGAGCGCGTGGCAAATCGATCGATATGGGGTGATATGGGGTTTTGATTAGCGGTTTAGCTGGAATCGATGATTAACGATCCCAAAACGCCGAAATCGCGAAATTTGCTCTGTTGCGTGTATATAAGTGTCGGTGCCCCGACCGCGTCTCTTGGCATCTGTGTTCTGTTCTGTATTCTTACTTTTTTGTCTTTCTTTTTTTTTTTACTTGGCCGGGGGCTACCGCCCCTTATGATTTCCGTCATTTAATGTGCTGCGCCTTTCCCTTGCCTTAAACTCACTTGTTTGAATCAAAAGGACTCAATTAAAGAAAAAGGCAGCTGAGCATCGTATCCGAAAGATGTTTTTACACTTTTTGCGTATTAAGATTCGTGAAATTCTGTCAGAGTGAATTTCTCGCAGAAAACGATTTTTTGGAGCCTAAAAACAGTGAAATAGTTGCTATAGCACTTACAATATCGACTCTTGTTCACAAGTTACAATATTAGGATTAGTTCTTGAATGGATGTCTGGGGTGTCAGCATTTTCTTATCATGACAACTCATTTTGTGACAGAAAATTGTTCCGAGCAATGCTTTTCGCTAATTTACAGTCACTTGTATTACTTATGATTTTCCGCCACCCTTCGCGAATGTATGGTTTGTGATTTTCCAATATTCAAAAAGCGAGTGTTTGAAAGAGACAAGTATTACGCCCCAAAAAGTCTATTTCGAACTGACGACAGTTTAAGGATTTGTAGTAGTTGCGAAGGATCTTCATCCCCCGCCCCCAAACAGATTGAAAGATGCATGGCTGACAATCAGTTTAAAAGCATAAAAACAATGATAAAAATTACGAAGGCTTAGTACTGCTTCGATCAAAAGTTCAAACGAATTCCATTGACAAATTTATAATTACAATAGCGCATATATCCAGTGTTACAAATTAATCTGTAGCAGTTATGCAGTATGATCTCAAACAAGGTTTTAGATAAATTTTCCAGTCATATCTCAAATCTCTAAAGGTTGATGAATATCATCCGTTCAGCTACAAAAACAAAGCAACTGACTCCAAGACCTACTGCTAAACATAAAAACCCATACCAAGATCGATCAAAGAAAAAGGTCTCCGAGTTTCCTCAGGGCCATCGTTCAATCACGCAGCCGCCGCGCCGTATGAAAATGCCAGTCTAAATGCTTTTTTAACAGGAGCTTGGAAAAACCACCTTCAATCAGGTGGATAATGCAGTCATTAAGCTTTTCCGTATACATTGAATATTTGGGGTATGATAACGCAAATGGATAGCTCATAATGCACTCATCAACAAACTTGTGACTCAAAGTAAATTAATTTCAGAAATTCATTCATTTGTTCGAGGCTAACGGAAGAATGGGTAAATATTAAAAATGCGTCAGTTTTTAGAATCCGATTCAGTTGGGCCACGGGATTACCATAGCGTTCAAAACACTCAACCGAACTATCATTTGAAAGTTCCCACGAAGAGGATTTCTCATTAAAATGTATGTTCCCTTTGCCGTACTTGTCTTGCAATATGAAATCTAGGTATATCAGGCTGTCGCTGAGTTTTACATGCAATGAATGATGGAGTTTTCAGCCACTCTCAAGCAATTTTCGATCCATCACCAAGTTTTCTGACTGAATTTGAATATCTGATTCCGCTAGTTCGTCAATTGTCTCGATGTCTGGATAACGTACTCTATTGGTCATCAGAGTAAACATTTCACTCTGGAAAACACACGCCAGAATCATTGTCGAAAAAGAGAGTGTGCCAAAAAGAAATCTCCCACTACTCAAGCGACCAAAAATAAACCTGGGTTGAGAAATGGACAAAAAATAACAGTAAATACACCAAAGAGATTAGAGAAGATAATTTTGTGTAACCTTTAAGCTCGGTTTCCGAAAAAAGGAAGCTGAAGGCATTAATTAGTGTTTGTCTGAACAAATAATGAACGAAAATACTGCAGATGCACGAAAGCAAAATAATCATCCAAATAGAAGAGCTAAAAGTCTTTGAAGCAGTTAAGTACGGTGGCATAAACCCTCCTCTAGGAGCAATAAAGCAGAAAAATCAAGTTTCGATAGTGGTCGAAAAATCGTATTTTAATTTTTGGTCCATATAGCTCTGCCTCCGTCTATATTCACAATGACATCTGCATCCAATTCTTGGGAAAGAGGGTTCAGCGTTACTTCTTCAAACTTGGTTTCGTTTCGATTTAAAATCTTCTCTGTGCCTGTTTTACTGACGCGGAAGTCATTTTGTGCACTTTTAAACCGGAATATACTTTCACTGGAGCCGTTATGAGTTTCCATAAAATACTGTATGAGATTTAAGGTAAGAGAAAGTTCAAATAATTTTGTAAAGGACAAAGGGTAAAAGAGTGTGCCACTTGTTCCAAATACGTACGATGACAGACTTTTACCGTTTAAATTTGACCAAGAAAAATTGAAGTAATTAATATCCCAGTCTGTGTATTTGAATATCCTTTCCAGAAACGGATCATACTTGTAACAAATTCTCTTGCTGTTACAGACACTTCTTTTAAATCCATGAAAAATCCGCCACATGAGCTTGAATATTGAAAGGAAGTCACAATCTAGACTGCCACTAGACGATTGTTTCATTGAAAGATTCAAATTTCCAGATTTTGTGTGTTGTTTTTGTAGACTCAAGTTGCAGGATCTGACATTATGGTTTGTATGGACAAAGAATATCAAGTTGTTCACCCCATTGAAAATACGATTGTCACGTAAATTACGAGTTCGGTGGAGCAGTTCATCAGATATATGTGAATCAGGTTTTAGCTCAGTTTCTGCGACGGATAAATTGTGATCGCAAAATCGGTTGAATTCTTTTACGGTCCTTACTCGTTCAGCATCTGAATTGAAATGAACGCAATAATTTGGCAAACGCGAGAAATTATGACTTTTAGAATTTTCAAAACTAAATTCAACTGGCTGCTCCACGTCAATAGTTTTTTCTCTTTCCGCGAGGTCAAAAATCAAACTCAAAATTTTGTGACAGTCGTTCAAAATGAAAATAACATTCTTTGCATAGCTTGTTGTTACACATTTTTCAAACATGTTCTGATGATTGATCAATATGGAAGGAATCGAATTTTTATTCATGAGCTAAATCAATTGCGAAACAAGAAAGTCAGGACTTAGATTCACGACATGAAACAGTGAGAATTCCGAGTTTTTCATGGTGAGGTTACACACCTTAAAGATAAACTTGAGATCAGGGTGAGTTGAACTAGAACACACCTGAAATGAGAAGACACTTTCTGTAGCCGATATAATTAAGAGAACCCAACATTAACGTAATTTTTGTAACACAAGCATTTTATACATTCACAGCCTTGCAAACTGTTTCGTTAGAATACTCTCAAGAACACTGATACTGAGTGCAAATAATACGAAAAACTGCAGCCAATATGATAGTTGGCGTTTTTCGTTGTCGTGTTGCTGTCAAACTAGTGTTTTCTTGTTTTGGTCCTTTCAAAGAAACTAAAGTTGAAAAAATACTGAATAGTTTAAATGATTATCGTTAGACTCTTATTGCAGAAAACACTCCTTGCTATTGGATAGAGAAATTCAAGATATATGTCAAGGGCATGAAATACTTTCGACGTTTATGCTCAAGACTGTTGAGTTATTCATGCAGTACTTTAGACTTATTTTTGTTCCAGTTGATTCAGCTTGACTGTAGGAAATCGAGGTTCGAAACTGAACTTGCAGAAGAAAACAAAATCGATAGTGTGAAAAGGACTTAAACTAGACATTTAAATACCAATGTTTTGAGCTTTCTTGTTTATTTCCGACTGACTTTATCACCTGTAAACGGAGCAGATTTCAAAAAGTTCCTTTTTTGCTAAATACAATAAGCCATTTTTGGTTGAGCCTTAGTTTGAACTTATCACATTGATACAGACAATCTTGAAATAATCGATTGACCATATCATTTTTCAATTTTGATTCTATTACGATCGTTCGTTGTAAAATTTATCACGCTTACAGTCGGCCGCGCGGATGAAACTAGTCATTCATTTTAAATTGACTTACATACATATTTGTACTTCAAATGTGTAATGAAAGGTAGCGCGCGAAAAGTAAACAAACCCTTTACCATTTGTATTTGCCTCTTGGGACTTTCTTGACAGCCTAAAACTGAGAGCTAATAAGAAATGGATTCTGACATGGCGCAACTCTCATTAACCAAAGAGGACTTTGAAACGAACTGAACATGCACAGAAACATTGTTTTATTTATTTTGTTTATTAGTTTTCGAAAAAGATTTTCAACACTGCTCAAATTTCTTCTAATCACGCAGCAGGATTGGGCAGACTTCGCGTGAAATCCTCATCAAGACCAAGGCATCATCAATAGAATTTAATCTTTGATCCGCACCCGACATTGTTCGCCGTTAATGTGGGGTCGTTAAAAGTCAGAATCGGTGCTCAAAAGCTCGTCATCGACTTTGTAGCCATCAAAGGGCCTTTATGTGAGCCGCCGTAAAACGTATTTTATGGCCGGTGAAATGAGAGCCGATATTTTGACACGACTTTTGACCCTGGACAAGCAATCAACCATAGACGCAGAGTTGGAGTTAACAACCCTTGGTTCCTATTTTCCTTGTCCTCAGCGTCGTGACTCGTGACACTACTTTTGACTACAATTTCAGCACCTGAATACGAAAGCGTCCAGTAGCGTCATTTGCGGGGGGCAGGGGGGGAGGCAATTGCCCCCCAAGGGTCGGCCAAAAGTGAAAAAGTGATGACTTTTTTTTTTTTTTTTTTTAGGAGAAGAAAAAAGTTTTGAACTAAAATTTGGTGGTCATTAACGAGTTTCAGGGTCGTAAATATACAATGTGCAGGACTGTAGAGTGTCTAAAATAACATTGATGAGCGGAAAAAAAAAAGAAAAATAAAAAGGTCATCACATTTTTGCCCCCCCCCCCCCCCCCCAAGCCGAACTCGAAATGACGCCCCTGAAAGCGTCCGTCGTGTCGCAGCGCACTTAATCACATTCTATCTTTTCGGTGGCAAGGAAAATTTATTTTTTTATTTTTTACCAACCCCAAAAATTTAAATAGCAAATAAGTTTATTATCCGGACGGGTCTGGACAAGGCACCATCCGGATACCGAAATATCCAGATAATCAAATTCCAGGTAAAACATGTGCTTGTAATTAGCAAAATGTGCACTATTGGGGATGTATTAACAAGAACAGACATTTGTAAGCACAATAGAATGCATTTACAATAGACCTTGCGTATCACCTTAATTATGTCCTTTAAAGAACGGGTCTATCTTTATTTGGACGAATATACCGTTTCTTTTTCTCGCAATCATATCCCTGATTTTTTTGAGAATTAAGAGTTCTTGTGGCATGTTTTTTTCTTAAAATCTAGATTTAGATAAAGTAATAAAGACCGATCGAGAAATGTTTCCCGATCACGGTCCCATTAGGTTTTCCCCGGCTTCTCTCGTTCGAGTTTTAAAAACCGTTTCCGGACCACGATCGGATAATCGAGTGTCCGGGTAGTCGATGTCCGGATAGTTTAGGATACATTGTACTGCAATGGGGAGCGTTCGCTAATATGGGTTTACTATAATTAGTATTCATATATTCAAATGACAGATTTGGCAACGCTTTGATCGGACTTTGGCCAAGTTCAATCTAAGCTGGACGCAAATCCAAAAGGAACAACTAATACCCCAATTTTGAAAATTTAATCGCATAAAAACAGGAGTGGTCTTGTTCCGTGATACCCTCCCGAAGGTTAGTCACTTAAACAGTCAAAAGCAGCTCAGGTGGAATTCCATTTAAAACATGTTTGGAATTTCGTTGAAAGTTTGAAACATTTCAACGTCGACAGTTTTTTTCGAGGAACCCAATTATTCCCATCGGTTATTTCTCTGTCACTCTCTGCACAAGCGAAATAAGCAGAATTGCATCAAAGATTCTGCACGCGCAGGAATTACTCATTTCTACAGTATCGCACGTATCACTTATCTATTTCCGAAGGGCAACTAGCTATTACTGGTATTCATCAGAGTCAGAGAGAAAGAGAGAGAGAGAGAGAGAGAGAGAGAGAGAGAGAGAAAGAGAGTGAGAGAAAGAGAGAGAAAGATAGAGAGGTAGGGATGGGGGATTGTAAATAGGGGGAGGACATCAAAGGAGGAAAGGATGACATTTCTTTCCGATTGCCTCAAAAAAATTCTCTACAGCCCTTATTATCACCGCACACTTAAAGCTCTGATGCATCCATGCTTGTAAGGCAGGCTTTGGAAGAGAGGGGGGGGGGGGTTACTGATTTTCAGAACGAGGCGAAGTTGAATGAGAAAGTTCCAGAAACAGGTGAAAAGGGGGCGGAGCAGGGGGGATACGGTGAAACGCGAGCACGGGTGCTGTATGTGAGTGGTGGGGGGGAGGGGGTTGATCGGATTCCCAATTAGTTAGCAATCGAGTTCGCATACACCACGTGCACTGCTCGCTTTCACAGAACACAAAACCGGGCGCTCGACAAAATTATACTCAAAAAGCCGAGGATTTCTATTCATTGGACTCGAAACTCCTCCCCCCTCATCGCGCGACTCTGCTTCCCTCTCTCTATCACTCTCTCTTTCTCTCTATCACTCTCTACCACTCTCTCACTTTTTCTCTCACTATTTCGCTCGATGAGCTGTAAGTCACATACAGAGAGACTTTAATACAGTCATTGAGGTGCGAGGAATTTGACGCCTCGCAAATGCATTGAAACGATAGGAAAAAGTAGGTTTAAAGTATGGGCGTAGCCACGGCTGCAGTGGTGCCACGTTGAAGACTCTTCAAAAATTAATGAGCCCTTTAATTATTTCGGGAATGTCGAAATCTTTGAAGATATACATACACACCCAACTAAAATAATGATTTAAAGTAAACGAGTCATGAATATCAGTAATTATGGAGTGCGATCCTATCAACAAAAATCACTCGATTAGGAATTGTGAAATCCTTCAAAAATTGCTTTCTAAGCTGCCGTTTGGGCTTTTTTTTGTGCGGGTACAGTGGAATTCAAATTTAAAGTCAGGTGTTCAAAATTCGTGAATACCGCAAGAATTTGATTTTTGACTGGGTGTTCAAAAAGACCCTGGTAAAAAGTTTCCATGTAATCTATTTAAATTTTTCTTGTGGATATGGCAATTGCATTGATTTCCGTGTAAATTTTTCTTGGAAAATAGGAATATGTTTCATGGAACATTTTTACCAGGGGAGGAGTGGAAAAAGTTCCGAACGACGAAGTGTCAAACAATCAATGTTGCCAATAGTAGACGGATTCGACAACACGTGGACTATATTCATGAGAATACAGCCACAGCTGACCAAAACTGTCCACAACTGTCCACACTCCCCCACCTCCGATCCTAGCCCTATCCACAGTGTGGACAGTTTTCAACTCGAATACTGTCCACGCGTGGACTATTCTACCCCGTTCAAACCTGGCAACACTGCAAACAATTTGTCAGATGACAATACGCTGGACTACAATGCCACGCTCGGCCACAATGTTGCAAATCACGCGCATTTTAATATTTTCGGTCGACTGCAGTCAAAAAGTGAAACAACCATAAATAACAAAAAATACTCTTAGGTTAGTTAAAAGAAAAAGAAATGATTAGAGAATGTAGCCTTTATGAAAATGCATCAACCAAAACCCGTTTACGCTCTTCTTTAACCTCGGAACTACCCCCCCCCCCCCCCCCCCCACTCCCGGTCCTGCACACGTTTGTCAAATACCTTGACCTCAAAAGGATGAAGGATTATATGTAAACAGGATCACTATAGGTACACTCAACCCTTCGTATCCTGAATCTACGAATTTGTACCACCAAATTAACATGGTTTTAAATGTCGTATTTTAAAAAAAATCACTATATACATCAAACTGAACGAGAAAAATTCATTCTATTTAATGAGATTGATAAAGAATTTTTGAGAAGGGTTTGTATTAGTGCCGGATATAAAGGGTAAAAGTATACCATAAGACCCGATTTTCCTCAACGACGCGATGCCATGTTTGGTCAGTAAAATCAACCGAGCTGTTAGAAGACAGTTTTGGTGCGCTTATCAAATAAGACGAGGCACGCTTCCCCTACTATCAAAAATATGTCGATTAACACATTTTGCCGTTTTAAATATACAATCACAATTAATGCACCGCAAAAATTGCTCATAAATACAACACGATTGAAGCAATACGATTGATCAATTAATGTTTACACTCTTGTTATGCTAATCGCATCCATTTTCGGTTAGAATCGAGTCACTCACTACTGATCCAAGATTACTCGGGATCTATACTTTACTCTAGGTACACTCATGTCGTAAGTAAGTAAGGAACAGAGATTATAAATCCACCATGGGCCTGTTGCAAACTTCTGCTTTATCAACGAACGCATTTATCCGGTCGATGAGTGGGTTTTCAGACTTGTCAATGCGTAAAGTCGATGTTGCTAAAACCCAAATTGTGACCCCTCTATCCATTCAGCATTGCAAATGGAGTCGATCGCCCTCAAGGGTTTTCATATCTTTCGAAACTGGAGCCGCATCACTGGCAACTCATGGCTATGCAACATGGGCAAAAAGTCGATGTTGCTAAAACCCACCTTGTGACCCGTCTATCCATTCAGCATTGCAAATGAAAGTCGATCGCCCTCAAGGGTTTTCATATCTTCCGAAACTGGAGCCGCATCACTGGCAACTCAGGATTATGCAACATGGGCAAAAAGTCGCTGTCGCCAAAACCCACCTTGTGACCCGTCTGTCCATTCCGCATTGCAAATGAAAGTCGATCGCCCTCAAGGGTTTTCATATCTTCCGAAACTGGAGCCGCATCACTGGCAACTCATGGCTATGCAACATGGGCAAAAAGTCGATGTTGCTAAAACCCACCTTGTGACCCCTCTATCCATTCTGCATTGCAAATGAAAGTCGATCGCCCTCGAGGGTTTTCATATCTTTCGAAACTGGAGCCGCATCACTGGCAACTCATGGCTATGCAACATGGGTAAAAAGTCGATGTTGCTAAAACCCAAATTGTGACCCCTCTATCCATTTAGCATTGCAAATGGAGTCGATCGCCCCCAAGGGTTTTCATATCTTTCGAAACTGGAGCCGCATCACTGGCAACTCATGGCTATGCAACATGGGCAAAAAGTCGATGTTGCTAAAACCCAAATTGTGACCCCTCTATCCATTCAGCATTGCAAATGGAGTCGATCGCCCCCAAGGGTTTTCATATCTTTCGAAACTGGAGCCGCATCACTCGCAACTCATGGCTATGCAACATGGGCAAAAAGTCGATGTTGCTAAAACCCAAATTGTGACCCCTCTATCCATTCAGCATTGCAAATGGAGTCGATCGCCCCCAAGGGTTTTCATATCTTTCGAAACTGGAGCCGCATCACTGGCAACTCATGGCTATGCAACATGGGCAAAAAGTCGATGTTGCTAAAACCCAAATTGTGACCCCTCTATCCATTCTGCATTGCAAATGGAGTCGATCGCCCCCCAAAGGGGTTTTTATATCTTTCGAAACTGGAGCCGCATCACTGGCAACTCATGGCTATGCAACATGGGCAAAAAGTCGATGTTGCTAAAACCCAAATTGTGACCCCTCTATCCATTCTGCATTCCAAATGGAGTCAATCGTCGCCCTCGAGGGTTTTCATATCTTTCGAAACGGAAGCCGCATCACTGGCAACTCATGGCTTTGCAACATGGGCAAAAAATCGATGTTGCTAAAACCCACCTTGTGACCCCTCTATCCATTCTGCATTGCAAATTAAAGTCGATCGCCCTCAAGGGTTTTCATATCTTCCAAAACTGGAGCCGCATCACTGGCAACTCATGGCTATGCAACATGGGCAAAAAGTCGCTGTCGCCCAAAACCCACCTTGTGACCCGTCTATCCATTCAGCATTGCAAATGGAAGTCGATCGCCCTCAAGGGTTTTCATATCTTTCGAAACTGGAGCCGCATCACTGGCAACTCATGGTTATGCAACATGGGCAAAAAGTCGATGTTGCTAAAACCCAAATTGTGACCCCTCTATCCATTCAGCATTGCAAATGGAGTCGATCGCCCCCAAGGGTTTTCATATCTTTCGAAACTGGAGCCGCATCACTGGCAACTCATGGCTATGCAACATGGGCAAAAAGTCGATGTTGCTAAAACCCACCTTGTGACCCGTCTATTCATTCAGCATTGCAAATGAAAGTCGATCGCCTTCGAGGGTTTTCATATCTTTCGAAACTGGAGCCGCATCACTGGCAACTCAGGATTATGCAACATGGGCAAAAAGTCGCTGTCGCCAAAACCCACCTTGTGACCCGTCTGTCCATTCAGCATTGCAAATGAAAGTCGATCGCCCTCAAAGGTTTTCATATCTTCCGAAACTGGAGCCGCATCACTGGCAACTCATGGCTATGCAACATTGGCAAAAAGTCGATGTTGCTAAAACCCACCTTGTGAGCCCTCTATCCATTCTGCATTGCAAATGAAAGTCGATCGCACTCGAGGGTTTTCATATCTTTCGAAACTGGAGCCGCATCACTGGCAACTCATGGCAATGCAACATGGGCAAAAAGTCGATGTTGCTAAAACCCAAATTGTGACCCCTCTATCCATTCAGCATTGCAAATGGAGTCGATCGCCCCCAAGGGTTTTCATATCTTTCGAAACTGGAGCCGCATCACTGGCAACTCATGGCTATGCAACATGGGCAAAAAGTCGATGTTGCTAAAACCCAAATTGTGACCCGTCTGTCCATTCAGCATTGCAAATGAAAGTCGATCGCCCTCAAGGGTTTTCATATCTTCCGAAACTGGAGCCGCATCACTGGCAATTCATGGCTATGCAACATGGGCAAAAAGTCGATGTTGCTAAAACCCAAATTGTGACCCCTCTATCCATTCAGCATTGCAAATGGAGTTGATCGCCCCCAAAGGGGTTTTTATATCTTTCGAAACTGGAGCCGCATCACTCGCAACTCATGGCTATGCAACATGGGCAAAAAGTCGATGTTGCTAAAACCCAAATTGTGACCCCTCTATCCATTCAGCATTGCAAATGGAGTCGATCGCCCCCAAGGGTTTTCATATCTTTCGAAACTGGAGCCGCATCACTGGCAACTCATGGCTATGCAACATGGGCAAAAAGTCGATGTTGCTAAAACCCAAATTGTGACCCCTCTATCCATTCTGCATTCCAAATGGAGTCAATCGTCGCCCTCGAGGGTTTTCATATCTTTCGAAACGGAAGCCGCATCACTGGCAACTCATGGCTTTTCAACATGGGCAAAAAATCGATGTTGCTAAAACCCACCTTGTGACCCCTCTATCCATTCTGCATTGCAAATTAAAGTCGATCGCCCTCAAGGGTTTTCATATCTTCCCAAAAATGGAGCCGCATCACTGGCAACTCATGGCTATGCAACATGGGCAAAAAGTCGCTGTCGCCCAAAAACCCCCCTTGTGACCCGTCTATCCATTCAGCATTGCAAATGAAAGTCGATCGCCCTCAAGGGTTTTCATATCTTTCGAAACTGGAGCCGCCATCAACTCAAAGGTTATGCAACATGGGCAAAAAGTCGATGTTGCTAAAACCCAAATTGTGACCCCTCTATCCATTCAGCATTGCAAATGGAGTCGATCGCCCCCAAGGGTTTTCATATCTTTCGAAACTGGAGCCGCATCACTGGCAACTCATGGCTATGCAACATGGGCAAAAAGTCGATGTTGCTAAAACCCACCTTGTGACCCGTCTATTCATTCAGCATTGCAAATGAAAGTCGATCGCCTTCGAGGGTTTTTATATCTTTCGAAACTGGAGCCGCATCACTGGCAACTCAGGATTATGCAACATGGGCAAAAAGTCGCTGTCGCCAAAACCCACCTTGTGACCCGTCTGTCCATTCAGCATTGCAAATGAAAGTCGATCGCCCTCAAAGGTTTTTATATCTTCCGAAACTGGAGCCGCATCACTGGCAACTCATGGCTATGCAACATTGGCAAAAAGTCGATGTTGCTAAAACCCACCTTGTGAGCCCTCTATCCATTCTGCATTGCAAATGAAAGTCGATCGCACTCGAGGGTTTTCATATCTGTCGAAACTGGAGCCGCATCACTGGCAACTCATGGCAATGCAACATGGGCAAAAAGTCGATGTTGCTAAAACCCAAAATTTTGACCCCTCTATCCATTCAGCATTGCAAATGGAGTCGATCGCCCCCCAAAGGGGTTTTTATATCTTTCGAAACTGGAGCCGCATCACTGGCAACTCATGGCTATGCAACATGGGCAAAAAGTCGATGTTGCTAAAACCCAAATTGTGACCCGTCTGTCCATTCAGCATTGCAAATGAAAGTCGATCGCCCTCAAGGGTTTTCATATCTTCCGAAACTGGAGCCGCATCACTGGCAATTCATGGCTATGCAACATGGGCAAAAAGTCGATGTTGCTAAAACCCAAATTGTGACCCCTCTATCCATTCAGCATTGCAAATGGAGTTGATTCGCCCTCAAGGGTTTCATATCTTTCGAAACTGGAGCCGCATCACTGGCAACTCATGATTATGCAACATGGGCGAAAAGTCGATGTTGCTAAAACCCAAATTGTGACCCCTCTATCCATTCAGCATTGCAAATGGAATCGATCGCCCTCAAGGGTTTTCATATCTTTCGAAACTGGAGCCGCATCACTGGCAACTCATGGCTATGCAACATGGGCAAAAAGTCGATGTTGCTAAAACCCACCTTGTGACCCCTCTATCCATTCTGCATTGCAAATGAAAGTCGATCGCCCTCGAGGGTTTTCATATCTTTCGAAACTGGAGCCGCATCACTGGCAACTCAGGATTATGCAACATGGGCAAAAAGTCGCTGTCGCCCAAAACCCACCTTGTGACCCGTTTGTCCATTCAGCATTGCAAATGAAAGTCGATCGCCCTCAAAGGTTTCCATATCTTCCGAAACTGGAGCCGCATCACTGGCAACTCATGGCTATGCAACATTTGCAAAAAGTCGATGTTGCTAAAACCCACCTTGTGAGCCCTCTATCCATTCTGCATTGCAAATGGAGTCGATCGCCCCCAAGGGTTTTCATATCTTTCGAAACTGGAGCCGCATCACTGGCAACTCATGGCTATGCAACATGGGCAAAAAGTCGATGTTGCTAAAACCCAAATTGTGACCCGTCTGTCCATTCAGCATTGCAAATGAAAGTCGATCGCCCTCAAGGGTTTTCTTATCTTCCGAAACTGGAGCCGCATCACTGGCAATTCATGGCTATGCAACATGGGCAAAAAGTCGATGTTGCTAAAACCCAAATTGTGACCCCTCTATCCATTCAGCATTGCAAATGGAGTTGATTCGCCCTCAAGGGTTTTCATATCTTTCGAAACTGGAGCCGCATCACTGGCAACTCATGATTATGCAACATGGGCGAAAAGTCGATGTTGCTAAAACCCAAATTGTGACCCCTCTATCCATTCAGCATTGCAAATGGAATCGATCGCCCTCAAGGGTTTTCATATCTTTCGAAACTGGAGCCGCATCACTGGCAACTCATGGCTATGCAACATGGGCAAAAAGTCGATGTTGCTAAAACCCCCCTTGTGACCCGTCTATCCATTCAGCATTGCAAATGAAAGTCGATCGCCCTCGAGGGTTTTCATATCTTTCGAAACTAAAGCCGCATCACTGGCAACACAGGATTATGCAACATGGGCAAAAAGTCGCTGTCGCCAAAACCCACCTTGTGACCCGTCTGTCCATTCAGCATTGCAAATGAAAGTCGATCGCCCTCAAGGGTTTTCATATCTTCCGAAACTGGAGCCGCATCACTGGCAAGTCATGGCTATGCAACATGGGCAAAAAGTCGATGTTGCTAAAACCCACCTTGTGACCCGCCTATCCATTCTGCATTGCAAATGAAAGTCGATCGCCCTCGAGGGTTTTCATATCTTTCGAAACTGGAGCCGCATCACTGGCAACTCATGGCTATGCAACATGGGTAAAAAGTCGATGTTGCTAAAACCCAAATTGTGACCCCTCTATCCATTCAGCATTGCAAATGGAGTCGATCGCCCCCCAAAGGGGTTTTTATATCTTTCGAAACTGGAGCCGCATCACTGGCAACTCATGGCTATGCAACATGGGCAAAAAGTCGATGTTGCTAAAAAAAAACCCCTTTTGACCCCCCTATCCATTCTGCATTGCAAATGAAAGTCGATCGCCCTCGAGGGTTTTCATATCTTTCGAAACTGGAGCCGCATCACTGGCAACTCATGGCTATGTCACATGGGCAAAAAGTCGATGTTGCTAAAACCCAAATTGTGACCCCTCTATCCATTCTGCATTCCAAATGGAGTCAATCGTCACCCTTGAGGGTTTTCATATCTTTCGAAACGGAAGCCGCATCACTGGCAACTCATGGCTTGTCAACATGGGCAAAAAATCGATGTTGCTAAAACCCACCTTGTGACCCCCCTATCCATTCTGCATTGCAAATTTAAAATCGATCGCCCTCAAGGGGTTTTTATATCTTCCGAAACTGGAGCCGCATCACTGGCAACTCATGGCTATGCAACATGGGCAAAAAGTCGCTGTCGCCCAAAACCCACCTTGTGACCCGTCTATTTCCCTTCGCATTGCAAAAGAAAGTCGATCGCCCTCAAGGGTTTTCATATCCCTTTAAAAGGGGCCCCATCACTGGCAATTTTGGGCCCCAAAAAGCCCATGTTTCTAAAACCCCAAAATTGTGACCCCTCTATCCATTCAGCATTGCAAATGGAGTTGATTCGCCCTCAAGGGTTTTCATATCTTTTGAAACTGGAGCCGCATCACTGGCAACTCATGATTATGCAACATGGGCAAAAAGTCGATGTTGCTAAAACCCACCTTGTGACCCCTCTATCCATTCTGCATTGCAAATGAAAGTCGATCGCCCTCGAGGGTTTTCATATCTTTCGAAACTGGAGCCGCATCACTGGCAATTCATGGCTATGCAACATGGGCAAAAAGTCGCTGTCGCCAAAACCCACCTTGTGACCCGTTTGTCCATTCAGCATTGCAAATGAAGTCGGCCCTCAAAGGTTTCCATATCTTCCGAAACTGGAGCCGCATCACTGGCAACTCATGGCTATGCAACATTGGCAAAAAGTCGATGTTGCTAAAACCCCCCTTGTGACCCGTCTATCCATTCAGCATTGCAAATGAAAGTCGATTGCCCTCGAGGGTTTTCATATCTTTCGAAACTAAAGCCGCATCACTGGCAACACAGGATTATGCAACATGGGCAAAAAGTCGCTGTCGCCAAAACCCACCTTGTGACCCGTCTGTCCATTCAGCATTGCAAATGAAAGTCGATCGCCCCAAGGGTTTTTATATCTTTCCCAAAATGGAGGCGCATCACTGGCAACTCATGGCTATGCAACATGGGCAAAAAGTCGATGTTGCTAAAACCCACCTTGTGACCCGTCTATTCATTCAGCATTGCAAATGAAAGTCGATCGCCTTCGAGGGTTTTCATATCTTTCGAAACTGGAGCCGCATCATTGGCAACTCAGGATTATGCAACATGGGCAAAAAGTCGCTGTCGCCAAAACCCACCTTGTGACCCGTCTGTCCATTCAGCATTGCAAATGAAAGTCGATCGCCCTCAAAGGTTTTATATCTTCCGAAACTGGAGCCGCATCACTGGCAACTCATGGCTATGCAACATTTGGGAAAAAGTCGATGTTGCTAAAACCCACCTTGTGAGCCCTCTATCCATTCTGCATTGCAAATGAAAGTCGATCGCCCTCGAGGGTTTTCATATCTTTCGAAACTGGAGCCGCATCACTGGCAACTCATGGCAATGCAACATGGGCAAAAAGTCGATGTTGCTAAAACCCAAATTGTGACCCCTCTATCCATTCAGCATTGCAAATGGAGTCGATCGCCCCCCAGGGTTTTCATATCTTTCGAAACTGGAGCCGCATCACTGGCAACTCATGGCTATGCAACATGGGCAAAAAGTCGATGTTGCTAAAACCCAAATTGTGACCCCTCTGTCCATTCAGCATTGCAAATGAAAGTCGATCGCCCTCAAGGGGTTTTTATATCTTCCGAAACTGGAGCCGCATCACTGGCAATTCATGGCTATGCAACATGGGCAAAAAGTCGATGTTGCTAAAACCCAAATTGTGACCCCTCTATCCATTCAGCATTGCAAATGGAGTTGATTCGCCCTCAAGGGTTTTCATATCTTTCGAAACTGGAGCCGCATCACTGGCAACTCATGATTATGCAACATGGGCGAAAAGTCGATGTTGCTAAAACCCAAATTGTGACCCCTCTATCCATTCAGCATTGCAAATGGAATCGATCGCCCTCAAGGGTTTTCATATCTTTCGAAACTGGAGCCGCATCACTGGCAACTCATGGCTATGCAACATGGGCAAAAAGTCGATGTTGCTAAAACCCACCTTGTGACCCCTCTATCCATTCTGCATTGCAAATGAAAGTCGATCGCCCTCGAGGGTTTTCATATCTTTCGAAACTGGAGCCGCATCACTGGCAACTCAGGATTATGCAACATGGGCAAAAAGTCGCTGTCGCCAAAACCCACCTTGTGACCAGTTTGTCCATTCAGCATTGCAAATGAAAGTCGATCGCCCTCAAAGGTTTCCATATCTTCCGAAACTGGAGCCGCATCACTGGCAACTCATGGCTATGCAACATTGGCAAAAAGTCGATGTTGCTAAAACCCACCTTGTGAGCCCTCTATCCATTCTGCATTGCAAATGAAAGTCGTTCGCCCTCGAGGGTTTTCATATCTTTCGAAACTGGAGCCGCATCACTGGCAACTCATGGCTATGCAACATGGGCAAAAAGTCGATGTTGCTAAAACCCAAATAGTGACCCCTCTATCCATTCAGCATTGCAAATGGAGTCGATCGCCCCCCAAAGGGGTTTTTATATCTTTCGAAACTGGAGCCGCATCACTGGCAACTCATGGCTATGCAACATGGGCAAAAAGTCGATGTTGCTAAAACCCAAATTGTGATCCGTCTGTCCATTCAGCATTGCAAATGAAAGTCGATCGCCCTCAAGGATTTTCATATCTTCCGAAACTGGAGCCGCATCACTGGCAATTCATGGCTATGCAACATGGGCAAAAAGTCGATGTTGCTAAAACCCAAATTGTGACCCCTCTATCCATTCAGCATTGCAAATGGAGTTGATTCGCCCTCAAGGGTTTTCATATCTTCCGAAACTGGAGCCGCATCACTGGCAACTCATGGCTATGCAACATGGGCTAAAAGTCGCTGTCGCCCAAAACCCACCTTGTGACCCGTCTATCCATTCAGCATTGCAAATGAAAGTCGATCGCCCTCAAGGGTTTTCATATCTTTCGAAACTGGAGCCGCATCACTGGCAATTCATGGCTATGCAACATGGGCAAAAAGTCGATGTTGCTAAAACCCCAAAATTTTGACCCCTCTATCCATTCAGCATTGCAAATGGAGTTGTTTGCCCTCAAGGGTTTTCATATCTTTTGAAACTGGAGCCGCATCACTGGCAACTCATGATTTGCAACATGGGCAAAAAATCGATGTTGCTAAAACCCACCTTGTGACCCCTCTATCCATTCTGCATTGCAAATGAAAGTCGATCGCCCTCGAGGGTTTTATATCTTTTGAAACTGGAGCCGCATCACTGGCAACTCAGGATTATGCAACATGGGCAAAAAGTCGCTGTCGCCCCAAAAAAACCCTTTTGACCCGTTTGTCCATTCAGCATTGCAAATGAAAGTCGATCGCCCTCAAAAGGGTTTTCCCTATCTTCCGAAACTGGAGCCGCATCACTGGCAACTCATGGCTATGCAACATTGGCAAAAAGTCGATGTTGCTAAAACCCACCTTGTGAGCCCTCTATCCATTCTGCATTGCAAATGAAAGTCGATCGCCCTCGAGGGTTTTCATATCTTCCGAAACTGGAGCCGCATCACTGGCAACTCATGGCTATGCAACATGGGCAAAAAGTCGATGTTGCTAAAACCCACCTTGTGAGCCCTCTATCCATTCTGCATTGCAAATGAAAGTCGATCGCCCTCGAGGATTTTTATATCTTTCGAAACTGGAGCCGCATCACTGGCAACTCATGGCTATGCAACATGGGCAAAAAGTCGATGTTGCTAAAACCCAAATTGTGACCCCCCTTCCATTCAGCATTGCAAATGGAGTCGATCGCCCCCAAGGGTTTTCATATCTTTCGAAACTGGAGCCGCATCACTGGCAACTCATGGCTATGCAACATGGGCAAAAAGTCGATGTTGCTAAAACCCACCTTGTGACCCCTCTATCCATTCTGCATTGCAAATGAAAGTCGATCGCCCTTGAGGGTTTTCATATCTTTCGAAACTGGAGCCGCATCACTGGCAACTCACGGCTATGCAACATGGGCAAAAAGTCGATGTTGCTAAAACCCAAAATTTTGACCCCCCTATCCATTCAGCATTGCAAATGGAGTCGATCGCCCTCAAGGGTTTTCATATCTTTCGAAACTGGAGCCGCATCACTGGCAACTCATGGCTATGCAACATGGGCAAAAAGTCGATGTTGCTAAAACCCCCCTTGTGACCCGTCTATCCATTCAGCATTGCAAATGAAAGTCGATTGCCCTCGAGGGTTTTCATATCTTTCGAAACTAAAGCCGCATCACTGGCAAAAACAGGATTATGCAACATGGGCAAAAAGTCGCTGTCGCCAAAACCCCCCTTGTGACCCGTCTGTCCATTCAGCATTGCAAATGAAAGTCGATCGCCCTCAAGGGGTTTTTATATCTTTCCAAACTGGAGGGGCATCACTGGCAACTCATGGCTATGCAACATGGGCAAAAAGTCGATGTTGCTAAAAACCCCCCTTGTGACCCGTCTATTCATTCAGCATTGCAAATGAATGTCGATCGCCTTCGAGGGTTTTCATATCTTTCGAAACTGGAGCCGCATCACTGGCAACTCAGGATTATGCAACATGGGCAAAAAGTCGCTGTCGCCAAAACCCCCCTTGTGACCCGTCTGTCCATTCAGCATTGCAAAAGAAAGTCGATCGCCCCCAAAAGGGTTTTTATATCTTCCGAAACTGGAGCCGCATCACTGGCAACTCATGGCTATGCAACATTGGCAAAAAGTCGATGTTGCTAAAACCCACCCTTTTGAGCCCTCTATCCATTCTGCATTGCAAATGAAAGTCGATCGCCCTCGAGGGTTTTTTTATCTTTCGAAACTGGAGCCGCATCACTGGCAACTCATGGCAATGCAACATGGGCAAAAAGTCGATGTTGCTAAAACCCAAATTGTGACCCGTCTGTCCATTCAGCATTGCAAATGAAAGTCGATCGCCCCCAAGGGTTTTCATATCTTCCCAAACTGGAGCCGCATCACTGGCAATTTGGCTATGCAACATGGGCAAAAAGTCGATGTTGCTAAAACCCAAATTGTGACCCCTCTATCCATTCAGCATTGCAAAGGGGTTTATTCGCCCTCAAGGGTTTTCATATCTTTCGAAACTGGAGCCGCATCACTGGCAACTCATGATTATGCAACATGGGCGAAAAGTCGATGTTGCTAAAACCCCAAAATTTTGACCCCTCTATCCATTCAGCATTGCAAATGGAATCGATCGCCCTCAAGGGTTTCATATCTTTCGAAACTGGAGCCGCATCACTGGCAACTCATGGCTATGCAACATGGGCAAAAAATCGATGTTGCTAAAACCCACCTTGTGACCCCCCTATCCATTCTGCATTGCAAATGAAAATTGATCGCCCTCGAGGGGTTTTTATATCTTTCGAAACTGGAGCCGCATCACTGGCAAATCAGGATTATGCAACATGGGCAAAAAGTCGCTGTCGCCAAAACCCACCCTTTTGACCAGTTTGTCCATTCAGCATTGCAAATGAAAGTCGATCGCCCTCAAAGGTTTTTCCCTATCTTTCCCAAACTGGGGCCGCATCACTGGCAACTCATGGGTATGCAACATTGGGAAAAAGTCGATGTTGCTAAAACCCCCTTTTGAGCCCTCTATCCATTCTGCATTGCAAATGAAAGTCGTTCGCCCCCGAGGGGGTTTTTATATCTTTCGAAACTGGAGCCGCATCACTGGCAACTCATGGCTATGCAACATGGGCAAAAAGTCGATGTTGCTAAAAAACCCCCAAAATTTACCCCCCTATCCATTCAGCATTGCAAATGGGGTCGATCGCCCCCCAAAGGGGTTTTTATATCTTTCGAAACTGGAGCCGCATCACTGGCAACTCATGGCTATGCAACATGGGCAAAAAGTCGATGTTGCTAAAGCCCAAAATTTTGATCCGTCTGTCCATTCAGCATTGCAAATGAAAGTCGATCGTCCTCAAGGTTTTATATCTTTCCCAAACTGGAGCCGCATCACTGGCAATTTATGGCTATGCAACATGGGCAAAAAGTCGATGTTGCTAAAACCCAAATTGTGACCCTCTATCCATTCAGCATTGCAAATGGAGTCGATCGCCCCCAGGGTTTTCATATCTTTCGAAACTGGAGCCGCATCACTGGCAACTCATGGCTATGCAACATGGGCAAAAAGTCGATGTTGCTAAAACCCATTGTGACCCCTCTATCCATTCGCATTGCAAATGAAAGTCGATCGCCCTCGAGGGTTTTCATATCTTCGAAACTGGAGCCGCATCACTGGCAACTCATGGCTATGCAACATGGGCAAAAAGTCGATGTTGCTAAAACCCAAATTGTGACCCCTCTATCCATTCAGCATTGCAAATGGAGTCGATCGCCCCAAGGGTTTTCATATCTTCGAAACTGGAGCCGCATCACTGGCAACTCATGGCTATGCAACATGGGCAAAAGTCGATGTTGCTAAAACCCACCTTGTGACCCCTCTATCCATTCGCATTGCAAATGGAATCGATCGCCCTCGAGGGTTTTCATATCTTTCGAAACTGGAGCCGCATCACTGGCAACTCATGGCTATGCAACATGGGCAAAAAGTCGATGTTGCTAAAACCCACCTTGTGACCCGTCTATCCATTCAGCATTGCAAATGAAAGTCGATCGCCCTCGAGGGTTTTCATATCTTTCGAAACTAAAGCCGCATCACTGGCAACACAGGATTATGCAACATGGGCAAAAAGTCGCTGTCGCCAAAACCCACCTTGTGACCCGTCTGTCCATTCAGCATTGCAAATGAAAGTCGATCGCCCTCAAGGTTTTCATATCTTCCGAAACTGGAGCCGCATCACTGGCAACTCATGGCTATGCAACATGGGCAAAAAGTCGATGTTGCTAAAACCCCCTTGTGACCCCCTATCCATTCTGCATTGCAAATGAAAGTCGATCGCCCTCAGGGTTTTCATATCTTTCGAAACTGGAGCCGCATCACTGGCAACTCATGGCTATGCAACATGGGTAAAAAGTCGATGTTGCTAAAACCCAAATTGTGACCCCTCTATCCATTCAGCATTGCAAATGGAGTCGATCGCCCCCAAGGGTTTTCATATCTTTCGAAACTGGAGCCGCATCACTGGCAACTCATGGCTATGCAACATGGCAAAAAGTCGATGTTGCTAAAACCCACCTTGTGACCCCTCTATCCATTCTGCATTGCAAATGAAAGTCGATCGCCCTCGAGGGTTTTCATATCTTCCGAAACTGGAGCCGCATCACTGGCAACTCATGGCTATGCAACATGGGCAAAAAGTCGATGTTGCTAAACCCACCTTGTGACCCCTCTATCCATTCAGCATTGCAAATGGAGTCGATCGCCCCCAAGGGTTTTCATATCTTTCGAAACTGGAGCCGCATCACTCGCAACTCATGGCTATGCAACATGGGCAAAAAGTCGATGTTGCTAAAACCCAAATTGTGACCCCTCTATCCATTCAGCATTGCAAATGGAGTCGATCGCCCTCAAGGGTTTTCATATCTTTCGAAACTGGAGCCGCATCACTGGCAACTCATGGCTATGCAACATGGGCAAAAAGTCGATGTTGCTAAAACCCAAATTGTGACCCCTCTATCCATTCTGCATTGCAAATGGAGTCATCGTCCCCTCGAGGGTTTCATATCTTTCGAAACGGAGCCGCATCACTGGCAACTCATGGCTTGCAACATGGGCAAAAAATCGATGTTGCTAAAACCACCTTGTGACCCCTCTATCCATTCTGCATTGCAAATTAAAGTCGATCGCCTCAAGGGTTTTCATATCTTCCGAAACTGGAGCCGCATCACTTGCAACTCATGGCTATGACATGGGCAAAAAGTCGTGTGCCCAAAACCCCCCTTGTGACCCGTCTATCCATTCAGCATTGCAAATGAAAGTCGATCGCCCTCAAGGGTTTTCATATCTTTCGAAACTGGAGCCGCATCACTGGCAATCATGGTTATGCAACATGGGCAAAAAATCGATGTTGCTAAAACCCAATTGTGACCCCTCTTCCATTCAGCATTGCAAATGGAGTCGATCGCCCTTTAAGGGTTTTCATATCTTTCGAAACTGGAGCCGCATCACTGGCAACTCATGGTTATGCAACATGGGCAAAAAGTCGATGTTGCCAAAACCCCCTTGTGACCCGTCTATCCATTCAGCATTGCAAATGAAAGTCGATCGCCCTCAAGGGTTTTCATATCTTTCGAAACTGGAGCCGCATCACTGGCAACTCAGGATTATGCAACATGGGGAAAAAGTCGTGTCGCCAAAACCCACCTTGTGACCCTCTTCCATTCAGCATTGCAAATGAAAGTCGATCGCCCTCAAAGGTTTTCATATCTTCCGAAACTGGAGCCGCATCACTGGCAACTCATGGCTATGCAACATGGGCAAAAAGTCGATGTTGCTAAAAACCCCCCTTGTGACCCCCCTATCCATTCAGCATTGCAAATGGAGTCGATCGCCCCCCAAAGGGGTTTTTATATCTTTCGAAACTGGAGCCGCATCACTCGCAACTCATGGCTATGCAACATGGGCAAAAAATCGATGTTGCTAAAAACCCCAAAATTTTGACCCCTCTATCCATTCAGCATTGCAAATGAAAGTCGATCGCCCTCGAGGGTTTTCATATCTTTCGAAACTGGAGCCGCATCACTGGCAACTCATGGCTATGCAACATGGAAAAAGTCGATGTTGCTAAAACCCAAAATTTTGACCCCTCTATCCATTCAGCATTGCAAATGGAGTCGATCGCCCCTAAGGGGTTTTTATATCTTTCGAAACTGGAGCCGCATCACTGGCAACTCATGGGTATGCAACATGGGCAAAAAGTCGATGTTGCTAAAACCCACCTTGTGACCCCTCTATCCATTCTGCATTGCAAATGAAAGTCGATCGCCCTCGAGGGTTTTCATATCTTTCGAAACTGGAGCCCATCACTGGCAACTCATGGCTATGCAACATGGGCAAAAAATCGATGTTGCTAAAACCCACCTTGTGACCCCCCTATCCATTCAGCATTGCAAATGGAGTCGATCGCCCCAAGGGGTTTTTATATCTTTCGAAACTGGAGCCGCATCACTGGCAACTCATGGCTATGCAACATGGGCAAAAAGTCGATGTTGCTAAAACCCAAAATTTTGACCCCCCTATCCATTCTGCATTCCCAAAAGGAGTCAAACGTCGCCCTCGAGGGTTTTCATATCTTTCGAAACTGGAGCCGCATCACTGGCAACTCATTATGCAACATGGGCAAAAAGTCGATGTTTCTAAAACCCAATTGTGACCCCACTATCCATTCAGCATTGCAAATGGAGTCGATCGCCCCCAAAGGGGTTTTTATATCTTTCGAAACTGGAGCCGCATCACTGGCAACTCATGGCTATGCAACATGGGCAAAAAGTCGATGTTGCTAAAACCCCCTTGTGACCCCTCTATCCATTCAGCATTGCAAATGGAGTCGATCGCCCCCAGGGTTTTCATATCTTTCGAAACTGGAGCCGCATCACTGGCAACTCATGGCTATGCAACATGGGCAAAAAGTCGATGTTTCTAAAACCCAAAATTTTGACCCCTCTATCCATTCTGCATTCAAATGGAGTCAATCGCGCCCTCGAGGGTTTTCATATCTTTCGAAACGGAAACCGCATCACTGGCAACTCATGGCTTTGCAACATGGGCAAAAATCGATGTTGCTAAAAACCCCCCTTGTGACCCCTCTATCCATTCTGCATTGCAAATAAAGTCGATCGCCCTCAAGGGTTTTCATATCTTCCCAAACTGGAGCCGCATCACTGGCAACTCATGGCTATGACCATGGGCAAAAAGTCGCTGTGCCCCCAAAACCCCCCTTGTGACCCGTCTATCCATTCAGCATTGCAAATGAAAGTCGATCGCCCTCAAGGGTTTTCATATCTTTCGAAACTGGAGCCGCATCACTGGCAACTCATGGGTTTTGCAACATGGGCGAAAAGTCGATGTTGCTAAAACCCCAAAATTTTGACCCCTCTTTCCATTCAGCATTGCAAATGGAGTCGATCGCTGTCAAAGGGTTTTTATATCTTTCGAAACTGGAGCCGCATCACTGGCAACTCATGGTTTTGCAACATGGGCAAAAAGTCGATGTTGCTAAAACCCACCTTGTGACCCGTCTATCCATTCAGCATTGCAAATGAAAGTCGATCGCCCTCGAGGGTTTTCATATCTTTCGAAACTGTAGCCGCATCACTGGCAACTCAGGATTATGCAACATGGGCAAAAAGTCGCTGTCGCCAAAAACCCCCCTTGTGACCCGTCTGTCCATTCAGCATTGCAAATGAAAGTCGATCGCCCTCAAAAGGGTTTTTATATCTTCCGAAACTGGAGCCGCATCACTGGCAACTCATGGCTATGCAACATGGGCAAAAAGTCGATGTTGCTAAAACCCACCTTGTGACCCTCTATCCATTCTGCATTGCAAATGAAAGTCGATCGCCCTCGAGGGTTTTTATATCTTTCGAAACTGGAGCCGCATCACTGGCAACTCATGGCTATGCAACATGGGGAAAAAGTCGATGTTGCTAAAACCCCCCTTGTGACCCTCTATCCATTCTGCATTGCAAATGAAAATCGATCGCCCTCGAGGGTTTTCATATCTTTCGAAACTGGAGCCGCATCACTGGCAACTCACGGCTTTGCAACATGGGCAAAAAGTCGATGTTGCTAAAACCCAAATTGTGACCCCCCCTATCCATTCAGCATTGCAAATGGGGTCGATCGCCCAAGGGGTTTTTATATCTTCCGAAACTGCAGCCGCATCACTGGCAACTCATGGCTATGCAACATGGGCAAAAAGTCGATGTTGCTAAAACCCACCTTGCGACCCCTCTATCCATTCGCATTGCAAATGGAAGTCGATCGCCCTCGAGGGTTTTCATATCTTTCGAAACTGGAGCCGCATCACTGGCAACTCATGGCTATGCAACATGGCAAAAAGTCGATGTTGCTAAAACCCACCTTGTGACCCGTCTATCCATTCAGCATTGCAAATGAAAGTCGATCGCCCTCGAGGGTTTTCATATCTTTCGAAACTAAAGCCGCATCACTGGCAACTCTGAATTATGCAACATGGGCAAAAAGTCGCTGTCGCCAAAACCCACCTTGTGACCCGTCTGTCCATTCAGCATTGCAAATGAAAGTCGATCGCCCTCAAGGGTTTTCATATCTTCCGAAACTGGAGCCGCATCACTGGCAACTCATGGCTATGCAACATGGGCAAAAAGTCGATGTTGCTAAAACCCACCTTGTGACCCCTCTATCCATTCTGCATTGCAAATGAAAGTCGATCGCCCTCGAGGGTTTTCATATCTTTCGAAACTGGAGCCGCATCACTGGCAACTCATGGCTATGCAACATGGGTAAAAAGTCGATGTTGCTAAAACCCAAATTGTGACCCCTCTATCCATTCAGCATTGCAAATGGAGTCGATCGCCCCCCAAAGGGGTTTTTATATCTTTCGAAACTGGAGCCGCATCACTGGCAACTCATGGCTATGCAACATGGGCAAAAAGTCGATGTTGCTAAAACCCACCTTGTGACCCCTCTATCCATTCTGCATTGCAAATGAAAGTCGATCGCCCTCGAGGGTTTTCATATCTTCCGAAACTGGAGCCGCATCACTGGCAACTCATGGCTATGCAACATGGGCAAAAAGTCGATGTTGCTAAAACCCACCTTGTGACCCCTCTATCCATTCAGCATTGCAAATGGAGTCGATCGCCCCCAAGGGTTTTCATATCTTTCGAAACTGGAGCCGCATCACTCGCAACTCATGGCTATGCAACATGGGCAAAAAGTCGATGTTGCTAAAACCCAAAATTTTGACCCCTCTATCCATTCAGCATTGCAAATGGAGTCGATCGCCCCAAGGGGTTTTCATATCTTTCGAAACTGGAGCCGCATCACTGGCAACTCATGGCTATGCAACATGGGCAAAAAGTCGATGTTGCTAAAACCCAAATTGTGACCCCTCTATCCATTCAGCATTGCAAATGGAGTTGATTCGCCCTCAAGGGTTTTCATATCTTTCGAAACTGGAGCCGCATCACTGGCAACTCATGGCTATGCAACATGGGCAAAAAGGTGATGTTGCTAAGACCCACCTTGTGACCCCTCTATCCATTCTGCATTGCAAATGAAAGTCGATCGCCCTCAAGGGTTTTCATATCTTCCGAAACTGGAGCCGCATCACTTGTAACTCATGGCTATGCAACATGGGCATAAAGTCGATGTTGCTAAAACCCAAATTGTGACCCCTCTATCCATTCAGCATTGCAAATGGAGTCGATCGCCCCCAAGGGTTTTCATATCTTTCGAAACTGGAGCCGCATCACTGGCAACTCATGGCTATGCAACATGGGCAAAAAGTCGATGTTGCTAAAACCCAAATTGTGACCCCTCTATCCATTCAGCATTGCAAATGGAGTTGATTCGCCCTCAAGGGTTTTCATATCTTTCGAAACTGGAGCCGCATCACTGGCAACTCATGGCTATGCAACATGGGCAAAAAGTCGATGTTGCTAAAACCCAAATTGTGACCCCTCTATCCATTCTGCATTCCAAATGGAGTCAATCGTCGCCCTCAAGGGTTTTCATATCTTTCGAAACGGAAGCCGCATCACTGGCAACTCATGGCTTTGCAACATGGGCAAAAAATCGATGTCGCAAAAACTGTTAAAAAAAGAAAAAACAAAAAACCGTTTTTGAAGATAAAATTTGAATGAAAATGTTACAAACTGCGAACTCGTAAGTCATGAAAACGGAGGAGGTCGTAATAGATAGGAAAATGAACCTGAAACCGTCTTCTAATGTACTTATATCCGCGAAAAAGCAGAGGGCATGAGGCTCAAGCATGTTTGTAGGAGGATACGAATATGAATACAACGCGACGCCTGACAAGACGCTTTGCGATGCCGGCGCGCCGCTCAGTGGCCAAAAAAAACCCAAATTTGGCGGTCAAATATCATGGAGTTGAAATTGCCTGATATTATGGCTTAACAGCTCTCATGAATAAATTTTACTCATACTTGAACAACTTAAAACATAATTTTTTTGCTGAAAATTATACACAGAGAGTCTAAAATTAGTTCCGTTGCAAAATTATAACTATTGTTGATGATTTCAACTTGCTGATTTTTGGCCGGCAAAAAGAAAATGTTTGCTTACTGTGCGGCGCTCATAGGAACGAGTCAACGGGATGGGTCGGACTAGAGTCCCTATATACTATGAGAGCTGCGCCATTGATGAATCCATTTCTGATTGGCTCTCAGATTTAGGCTGTCAAGAAAGCCCCGAGAGGCAAATGCAAATGGTGGAGGATTTGTTTACTTTTCGCGTACTAGCTTTCATTACACATTTGAAGTAACAGTGACCGCAGCAATGGGGCAGTTGCAAGGGTCTGAAATGTTTTGTTTTTTATGCAGAAAATGAAAGTACTTGATGAGCTGAGAACAAAGATGTCTTTGGTTTCTCATAAAGTCCCATTGTTCCGGAGATGAAATTTTGACCCGAAATACATTGTTTTAAATGGGAATTTCGCGTAGTGACGTCACTACGCCCACGATTTTTTACAACTTCACTCGTGTTTATCTCCAAAACCGGAACACTTCGGAAAAAACCAAAGGCACCATTGTTCTCAACTCATCAAGTACTATAATTTTCTGTATGAAAATCACAACATTTCAGACCTTTGCAACTGCCCCATTATTGTTACTTTCTCCTCTGCTCGAATGTTATTCTAAAAAACATAATCTCCTTCAATAACGACCGTTATTGTCGAGAATCTGAACCTAACCTAGAAGAGATATATGGGTATAACGGCAACAGCGCAGAGGCAAATGGTCATCCGCCATTTGCAATTTTCCTCTTGGGGGCTCCATTGATCTGCTTTCTCTGCTTCATTTTGAGAGACTTGGCGCAACTCTCATTGTATACAGGGTGGTCCGAAAGTCCCGGGACGGCCTCATAACTTTTGAACGGCTGCAGATAAAAAAACCAAACATGGGGGGTGTATATAACTTAATGGGAACTATTTTTTGGCGTACCCAAAAATTCCGGGGGGCACCCGTAAAGGGGGGTTTCGCCCCCAACTCAAAATTTTCAAATGGCAACCCCCATCTTGTGATACCTTGTTTGAAAGGGCATAACATTCTAAGACTTTTGAGCAAACCGGAGGTCGATATCGTTTTTTGTCTTCGATATATCGATAGTCAAAGTTCGATCTTGACCCATTTTCAAAAAATCAGAACTCCCATTTGAAAAGTCGGACTTTAGAAAACTAGGAGTCAAAAATACTCTGAAAACCAAGTACTTTTCGGAAAAAAATACGGTTTTGATATTTGTCAAGTCTTAGGGCCCCCCAAAATTATTTAAAAAATGACCCCTCGGGGGGGGGGGGGCTATCTCAAAAATTCCGAGCCACGACCCCTATCGAGTGATACATCGCTTGAAAAGGCACACAGAACTGAGCATTTTGGCGCAAACTGCAGGTCGATATCGTTTTTGGTTTTCGATACATCGAAATTTGCCAATATGAGTAAAAATCTAACTTTGTCATTCGATGTATCGAAAACCAAAAACGATATCGACCTGCGGTTTGCGCCAAAATGCTCAGTTTTGTGTGCCCTTTCAAGCGATGTATCACTCGATAGGGGTCGTGGCTCGAAATTTTTGAGATAGCCCCCCCGAGGGGTCATTTTTTTAAATAATTTTGGGGGGCCCTAAGACTTGACAAATATCAAAACCGTATTTTTTTCCGAAAAGTACTTGATTTTTAGAGTATTTTTGACTCCTAGTTTTTTAAAGTCCGACTTTTCAAATGGGAGTTCTGATTTTTTGAAAATGGGTCAAGATCGAACTTTGACTATCGATATATCGAAGACGAAAAACGATATCGACCTCCGGTTTGCGCCAAAAGTCTTAAAATGTTATGCCCTTTCAAACAAGGTATCACAAGATGGGGGTTGCCATTTGAAAATTTTGAGTTGGGGGGCGAAACCCCCCTTTACGGGTGCCCCTTGGAATTTTCGGGTACGCCAAAAAATAGTTCCTATTAAGTTATAAACATCCACCAAGTTTGGTTTTTTTATCTGCAGCCGTTCAAAAGTTATGAAGCCGTCCCAGGACTTTCGGACCACCCTGTATAGGGACTCTAGGTAGGACGTGAAATATGACTAAAAAAGCAAATTTGAATGGTTTTACTGACAAAAAGAAGACTATAAAGGGTGATTTTTATGAAAAAATGTTTTTTAAAACCAATAAAACCACTTTCAAAATTCTACTTTGCGTTTAGTAAAGCAATGATGTATGCATTTTAAAGTACTACGTTATGTCCTGCCTGTTCCATTGACTTGCTCCACTGTGCAGCGAGGCGCTGCGCTGGCGCCTGGTTAATGACAAGGCGTCGTTGAAGGGAGCAGCAGCAGCTAGGGCTAAAATCCCACATACTTTCCTGGAGCCTTTGCATCGGTGGGTGCGAGAGCGCTGAGTGAGCGAGAGGGATAAACTGGATGGGAGGAAATCTTAATAATTTTCTGCGGCTTTATTAAATCGTTCGATGGGCTCCATAATCACAATCGAGGACTAGGATCTGAGTGTGCGATTGTGAGCCAAACTATGATTTGTGCGGCCTTTGAGACGAGCAACGTTGCCAAATCAGGTCTTTAGAATAATACATTAAATACAAAATGAAACTTAAATGTCACCAATATAAACTGTTTTTATACTTTGCAGCCATATGAATGAATGGTTAATACTAACTTCAAGGTGGTTAAATAAAACAGGACTTTTCTCTTTTATTTACAGTCATGCGGTTGAAATTTACGATCAGATAAATAGTTCATTCGTTAACCACCCAAACTGCTACGCAATATAAAGACCATATATGGGATTCAATCACTACGCACAGAAAAATCCATGAAACAATCAAACAAACGCCGCGCTTGGAATGCTATATACCGTCATATTGTATGGATCAAAACTATCATAGAAAATAGTGAAATCTATTGTGTAATCTTAGCTTGAGTTTAATTATAAAATTTATACGAGATATGTCACCTAAATGACGTTTTTCGGCGTCAGAGCCAAGTCATATTACTGTGAAACTCAACAATCTATGTAGCGATAGGAAGGGCTTCGTGGTTATTTTTTTTTCTCTTAGCCTATTTGGTTGATTCCACCATCGAGCTATAGAGAGAGAGGGGACCATACTTGTTAAAAGTCCTATCTCAAAGTGTGACAGCATGGACAATCTGAATCTGGTTTGTTTGCCTCACTTTTTTTTTACCAAAAATAGAAAAAATCCTGTGGAAAGCGGTTTTAAACAAAAGAGCACAAGTGTGTAAAAGTAGCTATCTGGACCCAGAATTCTAATAAAAGCTACCCAGGTGAGACAATTTTGTATATTGATGTTAGGTGTCAGTTTCTTTATCGTGCAAATCCTTGCAAAAGAAACACCCCTTGTATCGATTTCTGTGTTCAGATGACCGCTCTAAAACACTTGCTTTTTTGCTTATAACCACTTTTAAATGTATTTGTCACATTTTTTTTTTTTTTTTTTTTTTTTTTTTTTAATTCAAACGTCAAAAAAAGTGAGGCGAACAAACCGAGCACGCGAGGAAATGTCCTTGAGATTTTTCCATCATGACTACCTCCTTGAAGTTTCAATATCACGGCCCACAAACCCTCCCTATCACTATATAGCTTGTTGAGTTTCACAGTAATATGACTGTTCTCTCTGACGCCGAAAAACGTCATTTAGGTGACAATTCGTGTAGATTTTGTAATGGGTCTGTTGCAAACTTTTGCTACAGCGATAAAGAGTGCTTATTCTAATGTAAAATCGCCTGTAAAGTCTGGGTTTTGTATGCTTGATATTTCGTATCAAAGATATTATTAATATCTACGTATATATACAATTTGGCCGGCATTTATTAATTTCGATGACGAAACTGAGCTGATGGCTCATTGAAAAAAGCTCAAGTTATTTAACCAATCCTCATACTGACACATTTTCGGAATCATTTTATTGATCGTAAAATGTATAGCGCGTTTGTGGAGTATTTTTTTTTTAGGGGGAAAATCTCTAAAAAAAAAATCCTTTGTCTCATTTCATTGAATGGATAAGTAAACTTTCTCGATAAAACAGATTATTTAACTATAATGGGTCTGTTGCAAACTTTTGCTACAACGATTAAGAGTGTATAATCTAATGTAAAATCGCCTGAAAAGTCCATTGGTGGCATCATAAAGTCATGAAATACAACATTAAACTCACAAGAGGCGTTTATTGAAATCCAAGATGGCGGCAAAATATCGAGGAATCTGAATGTATGCACGTGATCATCCAATGATTGCCAACGCTGACAACCTCACAGCTTCAGGGGTTTATGTGTTTATTTACGTTGTGATTGGGTGTGATCGATATTGTGAGGTTGGCTACCCTTGAATGTTCGTGGTGCATGCATACATATTGTTCAATATTTTGCCGCCATTTTGGATTTCATTAAACGCCTCTTGTGAGTTTATTATTGCATTCATGGCTTTCTGATGCCACCTTTGGACTTTTCAGGCGATTTTATATTAGATTGTACACTTTTTAGCGCTGGAGCAAAAGTTTCCAACAGACCCATTAAACTCAAGCTAAGATTACGCAATAGATTTCACAAGTTTCTACAATAGTTTTGATCCACAAAATGACGGAAATATCATTCCAAGCGCGGAGTTTGTTTAATTGTTCATGGTTTTTTTTGTGCGTAGTGTTTGAATCCTGTACATCAGGGGTTTCCCCAAACCCTTTTTTTGGTCGCGAACCACCAATCGGATGATCGGTGGATGCTGTGGACCACCACTTGAAAAAATGAAAAGTCCTACCTAACCTAACCTAAAAAGTTTATTTAAAGTCATTATTATTTTGAAATTCTGCATGACCCCAACTAGGATTTCAATCCAGGTTACGCTCAAAACCTTGCGAACAATTGAGTAATTAGTGCAAAATCATTCTACCGCAAAGAGAAGAAATGAGAATTTTCACGCAGAGTTACTCGTCGTAAATTTCCTCATCGCTTCTCGCCTCGTTTTTACCAACCGAATACATTGCATGATTGGAATTTGTCTAACTTATCAATAGATACATTGTTGATTTTTAAACTTGAAGGGATCGCCGGAATTTCAATTCTTAATATTTGTGTGTAGACTTGTGAAATGTAACGTCCATGGATAAATTTACAGTTATATACATGAGGTCAAACGGATGTAGTTTTCATCGGACTCACCCCTATTCGTACTTTATGGTACATCTCTTTAAATCTTACATCTGATTTGAGTAATCAGGCGGTGATTACTTTTGCATGAAAAATGCTATTTTTCTTTTTCTTGGATTAGAGCTCAGATGAAGATGCTTTTCTTGAGATTTTTTAAAAACCTCGTGCCACGCCAGGTAGAGTCCAAATTTTCTTGTCACTGGTGACCAAAGTGCCCCGTGACTACTCGTAGCAAAAAATCACGACAGCTGATAGAGCTCTATCTATTGTAGAATATCGGTCAAGAAATCGTTTTCCCCGTCAGTCCCTTTAACCGAATTTTTCAAATGGTATTTGAGGTTTTTTATTTATATTGAGGTCCTAGAGCCCAAAAAATTTTGCAAGAGTTTTGATTCCAACCGCATCCTTAAGTAGGTTCCCCAAAAAAACGTGAAGTTTCTTTATCCTCGAACCTGAAAAGTACAGTCAGACTCATTTCTGAATTTTTGGGGTTTTTTAAATGAAGTCTGAACAAAAAATATTACCTCCGGGCCCCAAATTTATCAAGACGTTTATGGTTCATAATGGTTATCGCTATTCCAAGAAAACCATACATATTTTAAAATTTTGGGTGGCTGTGGTTCAAATATGGGGGCATCTTTGGATTTGTTTTGGGTAAAACAATGTTTTATTTTGGCCTCTAAAATTTGTCAGTGGTTATAAGGACGACATGTGTTTCTGAAAAACCCTGTATATACGGACGTAAAATATCACCTCTTTAGTGAGGAAAAAAGATTGGGCCAAGTGGTCACCATTTACTGCATGAATTTTTCTTCAAAAAATTTCGGGAAAAAAAAGTATTATTTTCACCTTTGAAAGAAATGTGGTTACAATGACGACGTGTGTTTCTGATACACCCTGTAAATCAAAGCTGCCGATTTGCGTAGATCTAATCCCATCAAAAACCTTTCCAGGTGCAAGCAGACGGCATCAGGTAATTATGTCTGTCAAAAAAAGCCGTTCCAATGCATCCACTCAAAGATATGATATGGGGAACGGCAAGCCTCCTCCAAAAAGGGGATCCAGCAGGGCAAATGTTAAACATTTTTCAAAACAAACTATCCATCTGCGGCGAATTTTGTGAAGGAAAAACTTTGAGGGATGTATTTTTTTTTTTTTTTTTTCAAACGCAAAAACTTGCCGCCGTTCATCGCCTTAAAAAAGAAAAATATTTAAATTTTTATTATTTTTTTTTTTTACGGCGATGAACGGCGGCAAGTTTTTTGGGTTTTAAAATAAAAAAAAAAGAAATACATCCCTCAAAGTTTTTCCTTCACTAAATTCGCCGCAGATGGATAGTGTTGATTTTTAAAAAAGATTAAATTTTCCCCTGGATGCCCTTTTAGGAGGCTTGCCGTTCCCCTCATATCATATCTTTGAGTGGATGCATTGGAACGGCTTTTTGTGACAGACATAATTACCTGATGCCGTTGCTTGCACCGGAAAGGTTTTTGATGGGATATACTCTGGTTTTTGCTTGTAAAATTCCAGTTTTTCATTCCACAAATAAAAACTACAGTTGTTATTCATCAGCTGATAGCCAGCAGTTATGAATGTTTCCGGACAAATTCACATAGACTCTCGAGTGCTCATTTTACGATAGGGACAACAGTCTCATTTCCCTTTCTTTTCCCTGATCCATATGCTAACCTACAGTTCCGTTTCCACTGGCGTCTCACCCCTGGCCGTCCCGCCGGGGGCCGGTCCACCGCTGGCCTCCGCCACTGGCCGGGCCGCCGCTGGCCGATCCGCAACTGGGTAGTCCCCCGGTGGCCGATCCGCCCTGGGTAGTCCGCCGGCGGCCGATCCGCCACGGCTAGGCCGCCGCTGGCCCAAATTTGCCACGGCCGGTCCGCCTCGGGGCCCATCCGCCACTGGCCGATCCGCCACTGGCCGGTCCGCCTCTGGGCGATTCCCCCTGGCCGACCCCAATGGGTAATCCGCCGCTGGCCGGTCCGCCTCTGGCCGATCCGCCCCGGTAGGCCGCCGCTGGCCGACCCCACTGGGTAGTCCGCCGGTGGCCGATCCCCACTGGGCGATTCGCCCCAAGATCCGCCCTGGGAACCGCCGCGGGCCCATCCGCATGGCCGATCCGCCACTGGTATCCGCCATGGCAGGGCCCCCGCTGGCCGATCCGCCACTGGCCGGTCCGCCGCTGGGCCCATCCGCCACTGGGGTCCACGGGGCCGACCCCCACGGTGGCCGCCGCTGGCCGATCCGCCACTGGCCGATCCGCCCTGGCCGGTCCGCCGCTGGCCGGTGCCCTGGGATCCGCCCGTGGGCCACCCCCACTGGCCGGTCCGCCTCTGGGCGATTCGCCAACGGCCGATCCCCAATGGGTAACCCCGCTGGCGATCCGCCACGGCAGTCCGCCACTGGCTAGGCCGCCGCGGCCGATTCGCCACGGCCGTCCGCCCTGGCCTCCGCCATGGGAGCCGCCCTGGCTAGGCCGCCGCGGCCGATCCGCCATGGCCGGTCCGCCGCTGGCCGATCCGCCATTGGGTAGTCCGCCGGTGGCCGATCCGCCACTGGCTAGGCCGCCGCTGGCCGATCCCCACTGGCCCATTCGCCACTGGCCGGTCCGCCACTGGCCGGTCCGCCCCTGGCCGGCCGCCCTGGCTAGGCCGCCGCTGGCCGCCGCCCTGGCCGGTCCGCCATGGGGTCCGCCGTGGCCGGTCCGCCCTGGGGGACGCCCTGGCCGATCCGCCAATGGGAAACCCCCACTGCCGCCGCCACTGGCGGCCGCCCTGGCCCTCCGCCACTGGCCGGCCGCCCCTGGCCGATCCCCCACGGCCGGCCGCCCTGGCCGTCCGCCATGGCCGGTCCGCCGCTGGCCGATCCGCCATGGGTATCCGCCTGGCCGACCGCCACTGGCTAGGCCGCCGCTCCCATCCGCCACTGGCCCGGGCCGCCGTTTGGGCCCATCCGCCACGGGGTCCGCCGGTGGCCCATCCGCCATGGCTGGCCGCCGCTGGGATCCGCCCTGGCCGATTCGCCACTGGCCGGTCCGCCACTGGCCGGTCCGCCGTGGCCGGTCGCCCTGGGGTTCGCCCTGGCCGATCCGCCAATGGGTAACCGCCGCTGGCCGGTCCGCCCTGGCCGATCCCCCACTGGCTACTCTGCCGCTGGCGTCCGCATGCTCAAACTGTAATTTTGGGGAAAAAAGGTACTGCCTACCGTTCTCATCAAATAAAATATGAGGGGTTTTAAACTCTACAAGTACACAGCAAAGAACTTTTGTCACTACTTTCTTATGAATAATTATACTAAAATCACAGAATATTACATTGTATAATTCTGTGCTAAAATCACAAAGGTACTGTAACACATCAGAAACTACTCTCCCTCCCGTGATCAACAGTATTACGGTACTGCTGTTTCATTTGCAAGCAATGAAGTGGAAAATGAAGCTCCGCGGTTTGCCCAAATTCGAAAACTTTCAGCTTCAGAGCTAGAATAGTTTTAAGTAAATGAATATGCAAAAGTACCTAACTGTGAGAGCAAACCAACCTTTACTATACGCGTGCATACAGCAAATTAGAAGCACACAAAAAAAATGACTAGAAAAAATGTTTGGTACATTTTTTTAAAAAGAAGAACTGAGGAGGACAAATTTCGTAATTCACGGCCTCCGTTGCAATTGAAACAATAATCACTTGTATCACTCATGTATTTGTAACGAGTTTATTTCAAAAGTGTCAAAACAGGGGGAAAAGTTTTTGTTTTGAAATGATGTGCAGTTTTGTTGACTGACGATGAAGCGTCGATTCTCGCAGCGATCTCAAATACTAAAAGGCAGTAGCCAATGAGAGTAGAGTTACCGCGTAGTTTGAAATAGCCGTTATAATAAGAAATTCAGTTTTTTTATCATTTCTCAATAAATATTAGACGGATTGCGTTAAAACAAAAAAAAGGCACGAGCACAGAACACGCTGGTTAAAATAAGACCAAGTTTGATGATTTTGGTTGCGTAGTTTTTTCGCTACAGGATCATATCAAGGCACGGTTTGGGGGAATGAAATAATTTTTGTAATTATAAGCGTTTACGCAGCGCAGACTTGTCAGGTCGTAGAGAGGGTGGTAGTAGGGTGGGGTTACCTGACTTGCCGTCTGCGTCTACCGACGCTTATGATGGCACTTTGAAAGTCACCGAAGATTCCACCGGTTGAGAAAAGATTGCAGAGTTGAGTTCAGTAAAGGGCTGTAATGCATGAAAAAATTAGCGTTTTTTTTCTTTTCTCAGCCGGTATATTTTAATTAATGAACGGCGTTTCCACCGATTGAGAAAATTTACGGATCAGAGTATTTCCGTGCATTACAGTCATCCACTGAATTGAGCTTAGTAATCTTTTCTCAACCGGTGGAATCATCGGTGAATTTTAAAAAAGTCAGTAAATCTACGCAAATCGGCAGCCCGCTGTAAATAGTCAGAGAATTAATTTTGAACGTCTGGAAGAGGGGAGCTGCTGAGATTCCAAACTGCCCCTTCTGACAGCACCGCGCCACTTCGACGATGGTAAAAAACCTTTCGGAAAGGGGGGGGGGAAACCCTACGGCCTACATACATACATACTCCGCACCAATCCTCTAATTCACCACCACGCTCTTAAGCGTTTCGATGTAAAATAATTTTCCCTCCAATATTTCATAACTCCCGCCCTCCCTTTCCCCTTTTCCCTCATCCCATCTCACCACCCGCAGTGATTCATCTTCACCTCCTCCCCTACTCCGTTCTCCAATTCAATGCACATCGACCATTATTTCGATTTCAGAAGCCCCCTTCTCAAATGAAAAGGGACGTTAAGGAAAACCCGCCGCGGCCAGTAAATAGTGACTCCCGCAAACTTTCCCACTACCCCGAAAAGGAGAGCTTTTAAGAGCCGTTAAAATTCTCGAGCCGATTGCGTTTTTTGTCTAGGGCCTCGTTTTTTGGGGGGGAGCTTTTCTTCTTTCGCGCTGTGGTCTGAGATTGTGAAAAATTGGCCAAAAATCAGAAATAGTTTTTCTTGTAAATCTATTATTTGAAAACTTTTAAGACCAATTTCAATCAAAGGGAACACTTTTGAAGAAGTAATTTGAACCAATAAATGTCGTTAGAAAGTTTCAAATCAGGCTTAGAAGGTCGAAAAAGATGATTTTCAGTGGATTTTTTTCAACTGTTTTTGGCCACTTTTTCGATTTTAGATCAAAATGAAAATGCTTCGGTGATGCGTTCGCGGATAAATCGTTTGTGATCTGAGATCGTCAAAAATTGGTCAAAAATTAGAATACTTTTTTTTTATAAATGTTTTATTTTAAAACTTTTAAGACCAATTTTTACTAAAAGGGAACACTTTGAATAATTAATTTGAACCTAGAAATGTCATTAAAAAATTTCAAATCAAGCTTAAAAGGTCAAAAAAGATGATTTTCGGTGGATTTTTTTCAACTGATTTTTGGCCACTTTTTTTTTCGATTTTAGATCAAAGTGCTTCGGTTATGCTCTCGCGGAGAAATCGTATTGTCTTGTATAGTTCCTACCATAAAACTGTGCGTTCTCTCTAGTGGAGAGACCTTCAGATCCTTTCTATATACACCCTCTTGTCATTTCGTTCCGCTCAAATGGAGACCGGTATTCAATTCCCCATTCACCATGCACGCTCAAGTTCTCGGATATAATATTTGTCGAGTGCCGAGGCAGATGGGGGTGTGGAGTAGGCGAAGCACTCAATGCAAATTGCCTATGACGAATGAGAAAGTCGAGCTAAGGCAGGAGCATCTTGACTACGGTCGACTTGTCATCCCCTGACTCCGCGCGTCCCGGAGTATGAAGAGTCTTTTAAAGAAAATCAATTTTTAAACTTTTATTTTTCGAAAAAAAAAAAAAACTGTAGGTTTAATTATAAGGTTGTTTCATTAGCAGCGGCTCTCTCAACCTTTCGATGGTCACGGATTCTCTGAGCAGTGGTGGCCGCAAACCGTCTTGAAACTTAATGACCTCCTTTTAACCCTTTCCAGCACGCATTTTGGAAGTTGAGTTTTTTGAGATTTTTTAGACCGTTCAAAAGAGGACAGTTCTTTTGTCAAAAAAGACTTTTGATGGGTTACACAAGTTTTTGCAAAATGTCCATTGAAACCCATGTTACATAAAATGGTACACATGTGTACCACCACTTTTCTGGAAATGGTTAACTTCTGGTCATCAATGAGAACTCGGGTGCGAGGAAAGGCACTTCTTCATTGCCTAGTGTTTCATTATCTCATTTCCCTACTTTTTTTTAAAAGAATATGGAGACTTAACTTTTCTTAAAGATTGCTCTAAAAACATCATAAATCGTGAATGATTTTCAGTAAAAATTTCAGCAAGGTACAAGTATTTGCTTTCCTTGGAAAGATAGAATAAACTGGGGAGAAAACGAAACACTGTAATGCAGAAGTGCTCTTTTCGCACCCAAGGACCAATAAATGTTCGGTACAGACGGTCCTGCACCCAGATGATTGGTGTGCACCTACGGCTATTTAAAAGGACACGTAAACGCTCACCATCCAACGTCTTTCGGGGACCGTCTGTACCGAACATTTATTGGCCCCAGGTCCTCAATTCTCAAGGTTCTCTATCAATCTTCTTTTTTTTTAAATGATTCCGCAATAATTTGAAGTTTTTGAAAGGTGTTTTTGCTCAGCTTAACTTGAGGCTATTTTCAAGGGGCATCAACCGCTTTCCCTTTTGAACAACCTCGCCTATGTATGTTCGTTTTCTTAAACCTTTTGTTACACAGAAAAAAAAGGACGTGCTCCAGACACAAACTTTCCGTGTTCTAGACACGAATGTACACACCAGTACGGGAACGAGTTCTGAGCGCAATCTAATTAGGTTGAGTTTGCGTCTGAAACGCATCCCGTCGTGTCCAGAACCTGAAATGTTTATGCTCTGAGCACGTTACGTACTGGTGTGTATATAGATCGTGTCTGGAGCACATTCTTTTTTTTCTGTGTACTAAGGTGTTCTGCATCTTCTGATAACCGGGGGAGGGGAGATTTTCCTCCCAACTTAAAACCATTGCTGATGGCTTATTTTGTTAATGTTTTTTTCTAAATCAAGGTCTTTTTACCACAAAGCTCTCGTTATTTCACTCGGTATTCATGAGTTCAAACCATTGGAATTTTGCTTTTTTTTTTTTTTTTTTTTTTTTTTTTTTTTTTTAGAAAAAGGGGGTTGGGGGTCCACCGTTGAAAAATTGGTAGACTCAATGGACCTTAAATCTACTCTCCATAGGGAGATAGTATCCAAAATATCAAAACTTTATCGATTTTTCCAGCACAAAACCTAATTTGACTGTACTTTTAGAGGTGCAAAACAACTTAGCGCCGCAATAGTTTTAAAAATCAAATTTTCTCATAGTCTTACAGCTTGCCCTACAGACAGTGTAATTCAATAATCTCTGAAATCCAAGCGATTTTGACACAAGGAAGAAAATATCGCAGGCTAAACATCAAAAAATGTGCTCAAAAACGTAAAACAATACATAAAGTGGCGACTCGATTTCCCGGACAATTCTCAAGGAAATAAAACTGGCTTTCATCTCGGAGATTTTATCATAGTGTCTGTAGTATCTTTGTTTACTGCTTATTTCTCTTGTTTGCAACTGGCAGTGGCACAAGCAGAATATCTTTTATTTCTTCCAATTTTCCCCAGGAGTGCATGAGTTGGAAAAAGATGGAATGAGGAGTTTCGTCTCTTTATCTGTTCTTGTCTAACATTTATTTTTTTATGGAGAAAAAGAGAGATTGCAAAAATCTCGTTCCGGCTGTACCATGTACCGCAATCAGTGGCGAGGCGTACAATTTGGCAACGTTTCTTTTTTTTCATTTAAACACATTAGAAAGGTCGAAACATCTGGTCATCGCCGATGACCGAAGCATTCAATTCTTTCACTGAGTTTAAATGGAGAAAGTGCATCGTTGTCAAATTTCACGCCTCGCTACTGACCGCTATAATTTTCACTTTGCATCTTGCACCCTCTCCGTCTCTTCAGCGGTGCAACGAGAAATTGACCAATCTTTCTCTGTCATTTATTGAATGTTACTTACATATTCTAATGGACAAATAGAAAGAAAGCAAAATTTAGGCCTTTAAAAATTCGCCTCGATGCGCGGAAAATGATGATTTATCATGTCCATGAATTCAAATTTTTACCAATTAAAATTACTTACATTACACGTTCCTCATTCAATTGTGAGTTTTGTGTTTGTGAAAAGAAACAAATTTTCATTATTTAATTACAGTTTACTGGGCAGTCCCATTTGCGTTAAATGTAGGATGTGATTCACCCAAATTTCGGTGAAGTCCTCGTGAATTTAAATTAAACACTCAAAATTGCTGATCGCTTGAAAATTATTCATTTTTTTTCGTATTTTCTCTCTCCTTGCACCAACAGTGTCGACAGCGAGAGAGTACATGGACTTTGAACTCGAAAGTTAGCTCAATGATTCAAAGATGGATATTATTTTCTGCATGGCTGGAGCTCGTAATGAGTTCTGTCATTCAAAATTACAAACGATTTAAAAAAAAAAAGAATGCGATGTCGCCAGATGTTGGGTAGAAACTTTTTGAAGGGTGGTGCGTTGTCTGAAATCCATTTTTTCCAGCTATTTTGCTTATTTGGTCGATGACTTTAATAGGAACTCTCATTACTTTTAAGTCACTAAGCTTTACTCTGAATTTGATTCCATGATAAGCACCTTTTTTTAATTAGGGCACCAGTCTCGGTACTATTGGGACGATTAGCTTTGTATTATTAGAAGCACTGGCGCAACCAGAAGCTCTTTCATCTCTCTCATTTTCCATTGGAATGTATGAGTAGGAAAAGGAAAGAAAGAGGGGGTTTTATCACCTTGTCCATCCTTGTCTAACATACGGTTTTTAAAGGAGAAAAGAGAGAGAGGAAGAAACTTTCGGTGCGCTACTGATTAGAAGCACAAAGATAAGACAGCCTAGGCATTCATTTCTATCGCTTTCATCAGCCAATGGGGCTGTTGCATACTCTTGCTACAAGCGCTTTAAAAGTAGATTCTGGTGTCAAAACGTACCTTAAAAAAAACAAAACAAAAAACAAAAACAAAAAGCAAAAAAAAAAACAAACAAACAATGACAGCACTAAAACTACTGAAATCCACTCCTAAACTCATTAAACGATTTTATTTGCGCGATCGTAAAGATGGTGTAGGACAGTAATGATGGGAGATTCAGGTTCTGATTTCGTTATTTCTCTCTATTTACGCTGACAACCCTGGTAAAAATGACAACCATAACCGTTCCAAAAACGACTATAAACATAGTTGGCCAAGTATAGATTATAGTTGGCCAACTATAGATTATAGTCGGCAACTATGTTTATAGTCGTTTTTGGAATAGTCGTACAGTCGTCATTTTTACCAGGGAAAGGTAATTCACAGAGTAATTATAGTCAGCCATCCACATCCGATGAATGGTACCGTTACACCAGGTGACACCGGTGTCAAAGGAAAGTCGCCTCTTATTGGTCCACTTCTTGATGGAGTTGCAATATTATTAGATGGGAATCTCCCATGATTACACCGTCCTACGCCACCATTACGCTCGCGCAAGTCAAAGCATTTATTCAGGTTAGTAGTGGATTTTGGAAGTTTTTAGTGCTGCCATTGTTATTTATGGAGGTTTTTACACCAGAATCGACGATTAAATCACTTACAGCAAAAGTGTACAACAGCCCCATTATGGGGTTTCTATCAGAATGCATTTGGTCACATTATCAGAACTTCCCTCCATACTGTCAAGAATCGTCGATCTGAAACCAGGGCTCTAGTAATAGCGCACCATGAAATTTTTCTATGGAATAAATCGCTGTGTTTCTGCGGTACTATCCCTTCTTTCAGTGCAGAAAAATCTTGATAACCCGAAAGTTACAGGTCTATAAAATATACAGAATATGAAATACAAACGGCTAAAGACGATGATTTAAACATATAGATTATACGGTCGAACCCAGTACTGTCAGATTTGATAAAAATGTGCAAATTTTCAATAGATAGTACTCATCATACTTTGAAAATGTGTTCATTCTTTTGCCAAATCAAGCAACACCAGTCTCTCACAGACAACAATAAGCTATAGCGGAATAGACATGATTTATGGGACTTGATTTTGAAACTTGAAAGAGGGAGCCATTATTTTAAAACTCTTATGGACATTTTACAAGGGCTCAGTTGGTTTGCCTCATTTTTTTAACCTTAAAAAGAAACAAGCAGATAGTTCTGACACTACAGTGTCAGAGAAGGCGCACCTTGAGCAAATTTGGTCCCTCATAAATCAAATTCCATTTCCATCATCTCAAAAATAATCTGTCCAGCAAAAATCCGGGTCCAAACAAGGGTGCGGCGAGTGAGTAGGGGTTAGGACCACTACGTGCGATCTGAGGACAAAACCCTTCGAATATTCCACCATCTCAAAAAAAAAACTGTCCAGCAAAAGATTAGGTACGAACCTGTGTGCGATGAGTGGGGGGGGGGGGGGTTAGAACCACTACGGACAATCTTAGAACAATCCCTCCGAATTTTCCACCATCTAAAAAAAAAATTGTACAGCAAAAGTTCAAGTTCGAACCTGAAAGCGGCGAGTGGGGGGGGGGGGGCGGTAGGACCACTCCGGACAATCATAGAACAATTCCTTCGAATTTCCCACTGCACATCACTAAAGCACGTAATAAACAATCAAATACTCATAAAAAAATTTTTAAACCCCCCTTTTAGTAAAAAGGTAGTCAACAATATAGTATGTCCCGCAAAATAGGGAAATGAAAAAGTGATCAGTAGTAAGAAGAAATCGGACCATGCCGAGTCATTGGTTATTAGTCCAGCCAGTCAGACCTCAACGCTCTTAACAGCTTAGATCAGCTCCAAGATGCTCATGAGACCGGAAATGTTTCTCGCAGTTTCTTGAAAGTAATCTTGGAGTCCACTGAAGGCATTATTTCCATGCAAAAATTGGTCTGCAGGTTAACTGGCAGTGACGGCTCTATCAATTTGGCAACACTGTTTTTGTCTCTATTGATTTTATATGTAAAATTATCGATTTTTGGGTAGGCGACTGGCCTTGCCAAGAATCGATTATTTTTCATGATGTGTTAAAGTAGAGAAAAACAATGTTGCCATATTCCATTAGCTGGCACCGTTCTTTGGTTGCCCGGTAAAAAATTTGAACGTGAAGTGTGATGCCAAGTAAAACAAAGAACGCCATGGCAAAACGTAAGAAAAGATGAAGAAGTTACAGTGAGTCAAAAGACATCTCTCCTAAATGTCCCCATGACGTCCCACGACTGGTGACAGGCATTCGATCCGCGCACAATGGCCGAAATACGTCAATCAAATCTCGAAATGATAAAAAAAAACAGTAGGGAATACCCTACGAACACTTTCTCACACCATTTTTATCTGAGGAAGACCCCCAGACCCCCCTCCCCCCACCACTAAAGAATTCTGGAGGAGACCCCCTAACCCCCTAAAGAATTCTGGGGGAGACCCCCCCCCCCCCCCCCCCCCCCCCCCCCCCCCCAAATTTCAAATATTTTCACCTCCGGACAAAACCCTCTGCCTTCAATCCGAAGAGTTTGCAATTTTGTAGAGAAGCTGTAGGAGTAGTTGCCTATTTTGTTATTTGAAGGCTAATTGAGAGCCTTAATCTGATGTTGCTTATAACGGGGTCAAAAGGGTAATTCCAGATTCCAATAAGTTTTTATTCTTTGAGCTGCATTCATTATATTTGCTCTTTGTTCTTTTTTTGGGGAGTTTCTTTTTCCCTTAGTTTTTATACCTAGCAGGTCGAAATGTACTGATTCTTGCATTTCCTCCATTGAGTACTATGTTTGGTTTCTTCTTTCAAACTGTGGATCTTCAAAATAATTTTTTTGTTTAATAGATTAACCCCCCTCCAAAGATGTACTTAAGTAAGTCGTAGATTGCGCAAACAGAATTTCAACAAAATTCATTCAGCCATTTTTGATTGACTTTTCTTTAAAAAATTAAATTTTTCCTTGAATATTCTTTTTTTTTGGTGTGATGAAACCTATATTGCTTTTAAACAGCTTTAGATTTAAAAGGTTGTATATTGTAGTAATACTTTGGGAAAAGAAATTTCTGCCTAGGCTGGTTGCAAACGTTTTGATGCAATTTTCATCGAACTTAATTGAGTCATACTTGAATTACTTATTCCAATCATTATGTTTGTCTTCATATTTGCTTAGGTACAATTATAGTTTCAAAAAATTTTTTCTCGATTGTACCTATATTGCCCCTCGAAACGGTCTTAAGGTTTTTATGAGGACTGTACCAGAAAAAAATTTTAGTGCACACAGTGCAGTGTTTAGTGTATTTTTTTAACACATTATGTTTGTGAAAAGTTTTGTCAAAATCCATCCCATTAATGATTAACTCCAAGTTTAAAATTAATTCCTCACTTTCATTTTTTCTTTTTTTTGGACAAACACCCTATTTTGATTTTTTTTAAATCTCTTAAGGGTTGTATATTTAACTGTAAGGGCTACTTTCTTTTGTAAACTAATTGTAGATTATATTTGCCAGATTTTGTCAAAATTCATTGGACCAAACAGGAATTATCTGAAATAATAAGATTATGTTTTTATTTGCTTATATACCCAAATTTTTTTTTCAATCGCACCTATATTGCCTCTTGAAAAGATCTAATCGGTTTTTTATGGTGATCAAGAGAGGAAAGTATGTTAGTACTTTGATAGTAGATTGTGTGTAAAAAGTTTCATGAAAATTCATCCAGCCATTATTGATTGATTCCAAGTTTTAAGATTACTTAATTTCTCACGATAATTCCATTTTTTGGCTCGAGCGCACCTATTTTGATTTTTTAGACGGTTTTGAGGGTTGAATATTGTAACTATGAGTGGTTTATTTTATAATAGGCTGAATGTAGATTTTTTTTGCTAACTTTCATCCAAATTGATTGAACCAAACCTGAACCATCCCAAATAATAGGATTATATTTTTATTTGCTCATATTCCCATATTTTTTGCTCAATCGCACCTATATTACCTCTTGAAATGGTTTTATTGGTTGTTTTTGGTGACACAGAGAGGAAAGTATGTTAGTACTTTGATAGTAGATTGTGTGTAAAAAATTTCATGAAAATTCATCCAGCCATTATTGATTGACTCCAAGTTTTAAGATTACTTAATTTCTCACGATAATTCCATTTTTTGGCTTGAGCGCACCTATTTTGATTTTTTAAACGGTTTTGAGGGATGAATATTGTAACTATGAGTGGTTTATTTTATAGTAGGCTGAATGTAGATTTTTTTTTCTAACTTTCATCCAAATTGATTGAACCAAACCTGAACCATCCCAAATAATAGGATTATATTTTTTTTTTCTCATATTCCCAAATTTTTTTCTCAATCGCACCTATATTACCTCTTGAAATGGTTTTATTGATTGTTTTTGGTGACACAGAGAGGAAAATATTTAAGTTTATTGATAAGATAGTGTGTACAAAGTTTTATCAAAATTCATGGAGCCATTATTGATTGACTCCAAGTTTTAAGATTGATTTCTCACGATAATTCTATTTTTTTGGGTCGAGCGCGTTTATTTTGATTTTTAATCAGTTTTGAGGAAAGAATATAGGAACTATAAGTGGTTTATTCTATAGTAGGCTGAAAATAGATTTTTTTTTGCTAACATTCATCAAAATTGATTGAGCCAAACTTGAATTATTCCATTTTTATTCATTTTTATCCATTTTACCATTGATTTTAATGAAAATAATTTTTTTCCCCCTAACTACCCTAAAAGTCAAAATTTTAAAAAAAAAAAAAAAAAAATGCCTCTGGGGAATCTAAAACGCAACAACTGTGCAAAATCTGGATGCATAATGGATCAATGGTTCAATAGTTATGCCTAGGTACGGAGTGACGGACAACCGGACTGACGGACAGACGCCACAGAATTTTTTTACCTAAATCTCTCTAAGTCAGAGAGGGTTAAGAAATATGAAAATATGAAAGGGAAAGGGTGTTTTTATGGATGGTATTACACATGATGAGAGGCCAATACTTTGACTAAATCATGATTGACTTTGTTGTGAGAGGCCAACTATCGTAACAAAATACCTTGAAAATCTCTGCACCATCAGAAGAAATTGACTCGCTAACACAATTTTCAGAAAGAAATGGATCGCTGACTCATATTTCAGCATAAAAGACGCTAACTTACTTTTAACCAAATTGTGAGGCGCAAACTCAATTTACTACAAAAATCTAAGTGCGAAACTTTTAGGCATGACTGATCAACCTCAAAACACCTAATCAGTCGCTAATTCTGATCATTAGCGTTAAAAATATTTAAATATTAAAAGTGAACACTGAACAGTCATCAGTTCAACCAAAGATAAATAAGAATTCTGAGCATTGAGATAGTGAAAGTCTTGCTGCTTGGACTCTCCGTTTTGCGTTTGACCAAACGCTATAATTAATTATAATAATTACATTTACATGAAAAAAAAACAATCACTCAGAACGGCAAATGATTGGTTCACTTGATCAACTAGAATAAATACCGGGACAATTTGAAATCATCACTAATCAGAAAGTGAGGTTAGTAATAATTTTTGAAGTAGAATAACTTTAAGAAAACGTGAATCAATGAACATCTAATTACTTCCAACACACTCGAAATTCAGTCGTGATTGGGAAAGTATTAACTTTTCAAATGAAATTGGCATTAAAAAAAAAAACAGGAAACAACCTAAAAATCACGACATCAAAAAAGCTCATTTTGCCATTTGACCACAAGGGGGTGTAGTATACTCTATTGAGTAGCAGACCGATTTCAATAGGCGCACGTAGTACCTACGTTGCGCCTAAAATGTGACTAATCCACTTTCAATTAGTTTTAAACGAAACTGGAAATATTTTAGAGTGGTTATCTGCATACAGAAATCGATATAACTGCGTTTCTCATGGACAGATTTTTACGATAAAAAAACGGACACCTGTATCCTGATTCTGCTCACGAGACGAGATAGCAAGAATCGACCAATCCCATTGGTTTAAATGGCGTCACGTGACAGATTTGAAGTCATTCAACCGGGTAATGAACGCGGGTTGAATGACCCGTTGAATGACTTCAAATCCGTCACGTGACGCCATTTAAACCAATGAGATTGGTCGATTCTTACTATCTCGTCTCGTCTCGTCCAAACGAGCAGAATCAGCCTGCTGAAAGAAACACGCCAAATTTTCTCATCTGGATAGTAGTTTCACAATTCTATGTCCAGATAGCTACGCCTAAAACGTACTTGCATTTGCACTTAAAACCACTTTTCACTAAATTAATCACACATTTTTTTGTAAGGTTACAAATAATGAGGCAAACAAACGAAAATCAGATCGTCGATGCTGTCCCACTTTGGAATGATACTTAAAACATGTATTCTAGCCTCTCTATCAGTGGCGGCTCGTGCAATAAGGCAACCGTGCACTTTTGCCATTGAACCCCTTTACGGACCGAGTCCTAGTATACTCGTTTTTCTCATTTAGTCTATTTCACATTGATTTAGTATTCATTTCGGATAAATGCAAATACATATAGACAAAAACACTACAATAGTTAAGGTCTCGTCGGGCGCCTTCAATTCTTTGCATAGGCAATTCCAACTCCCCCTAGTACGAACAGTTAACTACCTCCCTTATGTAAACGGAAGAGTGGCTTCCTTTTGAACTAACCTCGCCTTCAATGTATCGTATAGGCAATTCCAACTCCCCCGTGTACGAACAGTTAACTACCTTCCCTGTAGAAATGGAGGAGTGATGTCCTCTTGAACTATAGTCCGTTTCATTTAAATAGAAGCTTGAGCTCGACTCTTTCCCCTACGAGTTTTACCCTCTCTCTCGTACCTGTGATGACTCGAAACCTGCCCCATCGGTCGGGGATTCCGTCCGTCACAATGGACAGTCAGATATCCAAAAGACAGTCCATTGTGACTGACGGAATCCCTGACCGATGGGGCAGGTCTCGAGTCATCACAGGTACGAGAGAGAGGGTAAAACTCGTAGGGGAAAGAGTCGAGCTCAAGCTTCTATTTAAATGAAACGGACTATAACCTGGTCCTTAAAGGGTTAAACGTATGCAAAAAGATCGATACTACGTGAGGCGCTGCGCTTCACCAAGTAATCGATTATTTTACACAGTTTTAAATGGAGGAAATCCATTGTTGCCACATTACACGAGCCGCCGCTGCTCTCTATTGGTATACTTTGTTGGTTTCCGTAAATCTGGCAACAACTAGAAGATCATCACACAAGTTTGGCACCAGTGATGGGACCCCGCAACTCTCCTCGGTTAATATTCCTCGGGTGTTGTATGTTTGTTTGCACCATTGCCGAATCGCTCGATTTACTCCGCACGAAAACAGTTACAAACGCCCAAGTCAAAAAACAAGTTTCTCATTTCGATAAATAATAGATCTGCTCGTAAGCTCGAAGAAGAATTTCTAATAAAAATCAGTGAAAAATTCTTTCAAATGACTACTCACTAGCTGACACATTATTAATAAACTTGGGGGCTTCGCGGCCCAACCCCCGGAGGTGCTGCGCATTGCCTTTATTGTCAGGGCTGCCGTATTGCGTATAATCAATGCTATTTTTCTATTCACCGATGATTCCATTGGTTGAGAAATGATTACACAGTTTGGATCAGTGCATGACTGTAATGCACGAAAATATTCGTATCTATAATCTTTCCTCAATAGGTGGAAACGCTGTTAATTAATTAAAATATCCGCAAGTTTTTAAAAGTCATCGACGACTCCACTGGTTGAGAATAGATTACAGATGCGAGTATTTTAGTTCATTACAGTCATACAGTGAACTGAGCTATGTGATCTTTTCTCAACTGGTGGAATCATCGGTGAATAGAAAAATAGCATTGATTTTATACGCAAAACGGCAGCCCTGTTTCTTGTTACATATCAACATGCCAAATAAAATAGTCGTATAAAATTGATAAAAGAATAGGGGAAAGGTCAGTTACGCAAGACAACAGGAAAATAGATCAGTTCAAAGACAGAGCGATGAGAGGGGGAGCGTAAATTCAAGGGCTCGCCGCGCCGATCGGGCTGGCGGAGAAATGAAGAGGCTCTCCCCCATACCTCTTAGCTCATATGTATATCACCTCCTGTCGCCACGTCAGCAATTAGTCACAGCACCCCCTGGCGTACACACAGAAAATAAAACAATACACAAAATCTGAAGATTTGAAGATTTTGAAGATTTTGAAGAGCATTGGGAGAATCTGGAGGTTTGGAAGACCCAACCCTTAGATTTTTATACCATTGTGAGAAACGTAGAAGGTCTATCATCCAGTGCAATTCAGTTGTATTCCATCAGCACAAAACTAGGTTTCAACTCATATTGGATCCGTAAAAATTAAACTGAGAATGGAAACAAGTAAAATAACAAAAAATATCAGAAAAATAGATGTTAGTAACATAGAGGGAAAGAGAGAGAGAGAGAGAGAGAGAGAGAGAGAGAGAGAGAGAGAGAGAGAGAGAGAGAAAGACAAAATTCTCGGGTCCTTTTATGGGCAAAGCTGTCTCTGGAATCCGGCAACACCGCTCGCTCAACAGACTTTAATATGTTTCGTATTCCGCAGAACACTTTTTGTTGTGTCATTGCGTCGCGTCTCTCTTTTTCTCTCTCCCATTCTCTCTCTCTCCCTTTCTCTCTCCTTCCCCTTCCTCTTCTTTGCACCCCTCTTCACCACCCACAACCGACTGTTTTGGTTCAGTTGTGTTTTTCGTTCCCTCGTAATTAATCAAGTGGAGTTACCGCGGCGAAAATTTTAGTTCCCGAATGCGAGGAGTAATAATGAATACATGCACTCTCCTCTCCTCTCCTCCCCTCCCACCCACTCCTCCATCTATGATGGCGACTGATACTGTGCCGCAAGCAAATCGTTTCGGAATTATGAGGTTTCCTGTAGAACAAAAGTCGATAGAGAGAAAGTTCAGTGGCGTAGCCTGCAATTTGGCAACGTTGGACTGTGTTCGTTTAAACTCGTGTAAAAGGTCGGATGTGAAGGTGTTCACCGAACACCCAATAGTTCGATTTTTTCATGGGTTAAGATGGACGAAATGCAACGTTGCCAAATTACACGCTAGGCCCGCGTCACTCTGAGGGAGAGAGAGAGAGAGAGAGAGAGAGAGAGAGAGAGAGAGAGAGAGAGAGAGAGAGAGAGAGAGACCAAGTTGCAAAGCAATGATTTTGGCAACTTAACGTTGTCTGCCTCTGAACTATTGTGTGGGGCTTGGTGGTCAAGACACCTGACTTCCAATCCATAGGTCCAGGGCTACATCCGAGTTCCGCCCCGCGGTCAATTTCGCGCACCCTAGCATCCGAGTTCCGTCCCTTTGTTCAGCCAATTTCTCTATTAAATGTAAAATTCCCATTAAAATGTGCTATAAATGGCAACTATGTAGGAGTTCTGGACCAGCAGCACTGTAAAGCACGAGACGAAATTTCTCCCGATCAGCTGTAAGATTTGTAACACTCGATCGGAAGATCTGTTTCTGATAAGCGATGGGAAAGAGGGTAATGAACTTCGTTTAAATTTTCATCCTAATATTTTTCTCTTAAAGGATGCGTTGATTGGTTTACGCAGAGCGATACGTGTACATGAAACTTCAAAGTCTCCATTTACAACGGCAAAATGCTCCAAAACCATGAAGCAAGAGGAAGAAATGGACATTTTAGTGCGAGATTAATCTTTAAAATCTATTGGGCGTCATGAATATTAAAAAAAAAAAAAAAAAAATGTTTCAAATTCCTACCCGAAGCTTTTAGATAGTTCCTGTTATGTGTACTTTCATTAATTTGATGCTAGCGTTTTCGGCTTTAAAAGTAAAACAAATTTAATATTAAATTTACATTATTGACGCGAGTGCCGAATCAACTCCAGAAATGTCATAAACCACAGATCATAGCATGCAGATTAATTGTAAGTTTTTCACCATTCATTGCGATTTCTAGATATTTATTTTGATGCGATGTTGCCATTTTTTTTTTAGTGCAGATCTATATATCTTCTTACCTATTTCTACGGGACGGAACTCGGTTCCTGGTTTGGGACCACAGGACGGAACCCGGATACTTTTTTGACCGCGGGACGGAACTCGGAAATTGCCAGGTCCAGGTTCGATTCCTGGTGGAGGCAACAGATTTTTCACAGGTCTTGTAGCTCGGTCTCTTTGATAGTGGATCCACGGCAAAGATTACAGCGGAAATCTAAATACTTAGTGCATGGATGTTTCGCAATAAGTTTCTGGTGTCATCCACCAATAAACAGACAAACAAACAAACTTTCCTTTTATTAAATTTGTCTATAGGTATAGCTGCAGGCTCAGATCAGGAACAGAAGCCAGTAAAACTCACAAAAAACAACTTTTGAGTATTGTGTGCCGGAGGGGAGGGGGGAGTTTAACCAGACCAGTCTTTAGAAGATAAAAAGCTAACATTTCCACAAATCACTCCAAGCTTCCATGCATTTCTCGACGAGGGTATTTAGAAAGAATCTAACAAAACTCGGAATTTGCATCAAATGTGATGTGGTTCCTGAAATCAAAATTAAAATGTAGTTATTTTTGAAGAGTGTCCGTGGTTCCTGCCTCGTTTAAGGTATGATGTTTGAGATTTTGCTGTGTCAAAAGTTCTGTAACTGGTTTCAGGACATTTCGTCAACGACTTTTTGTCCGCGCGCATGTTTCGTCCAACTGTTTACGTCACTGCGTTTTTTCGGCAGCAACATGTTGGTCCACTTAGTAAATAATGTCCAAAGTTTATTGGTCCACATAAAAACACCAGCTCCATACAGGATATATTGCAAAAATTGAGAAACATCCTCAAGGATATTGTAAAAGGAAATGTTGCAAAAATTGGGAAACATCATAGTTTTGGTATAATTTTTGATAAAAACACATGATCATTTGTTAGGAGCCTTATGAGCGGCAGCTGCGGCGGGTTTCACAAAAATTGTGACATTTTAAACAAATTTTGGCAACAGAAAATTCAGAAAAAAATAAAGAAAAAAATAGAATGACATCGGTAAGTCAAGAATTACTTCACACGAAAATGAAGTCACCATAGCAGCACCTTCATCTACCTTCCATTTTCTCATTTTCAATGTTTCCGTAATTCTTTTCGTTGCAATATGATTATTTTTCATACATGTCCTTAACTGTTGTCAATAGCTTTAAATGCTCAGTAAAATCAAACGTATGTACCAAAATTAAAAACATGGACCTATCTTTTCTTGCCTTCAAACATGCGTGGACGTAAAACGCATAGACGCGAATTTGTAACCGGACAAAAAGTCGTTGACGAAATGTCCTATAACACTGTAACTTGTAAAATGTCGAGCAATTTTACTTCAATTTTATCCTTAAGCATCTGGTGGAAATGCCATTTCAGTGTTCAGCTATAGACACCTGAAGCTTGGAAAGATTTTACGAAAATACTCAGCCACGAGGAATTATGTTTTAGAAGCCATCGCAGCCCGTGACATGCGTGTAAAGGAATGATGAACCTTTATGAAGCACTAGAACGCCATATTTGCAAATGTTTGCCCATCCATCTTTCTTTACTCTTCTGTGGGATAGGTCAAAAAGCTCTTTGATGGAATGACAGGTTTTTGTTGCTCCGCTCACTGCTAAAGGGATCCAGAGAAAGAATAAAAGAATAAGAAGTGAGAAACTGAAAATTAATCCTTTCTTTGCTGAAAGGGCGTAAGTTCATATTTTAATAAGAACCATGTAATACATTAAGAAGCATAGATTGCAGAGCTCATGTTAAAATGGACTTACATCTTTTCGGCAGGAAGCGATTCAATGAGAAATGAGGAAGTTGAGGTCAATAAAACGCCCTGTGTGACCCCCAGGGCCCTGACTCTGATGGTCGCGTTGCCTTTATACCGTAACGCAAACACAGACTTTTATCAATGTAAAAAGGAAATTCATAGCAAAAGTGTTTTCATACGGAATAAAAGATAAGATGAGAAACGGAAGCTTTTTTCCTTCCGTATTCGCGGATATCTCGCATTAAATAGGGATGAAAATAGTGTACTGAAAAACAAGTATGAAGAGATGAAAAGATATGAATAATTAAGTCTTGGCTAATGAATCTTTCCCAGAACTTAAGCTATTTTTAGCTTTTCCACTTATTACTTTTCAGTCTGGCCAGCCTAATGACTGTTTACTCAAAACTTTTCATGATGCTATCGCCACAGCCCATCCACTTGTCTGTTGGTAATAGCCTCCTTTCATAATTTAGACGTTATCACCAAAGGATGTGGGTCCTGCTTTCAGAGTTGCTTTTTTATCCTGTCGTTCTATCTTTAATTTGACTTATTATACTTTGAAAATTAAAAAAAAAAGAAAAAGAAATTAAAAAGAATTTCATACATCATGTCTATAAGTTGTTGAAAATCTTAACGCCTTTCATGTACTTTTTATTCATCGTCTTTTAAGTAGATTCCATGAATCTACTTATTGCGGAGGGTGCGATGTTGGATTTTTCGGGAAATTTTATCAAATGAGCACGTTTCATGGTCCCCTGAGTGAGAAAATACCACTCGTTGAAAATTGTATACAGGGTGTTGATTAAAATATGTACCATCTCGAATTTCTCGCGAACGGCTTCGAATTTCATAAAACGCCGAAACACGTCTAAAATATTTTCGAGGGGGACATCTTTTTTGGGGGTCGCCGATTTTGTGGGCCCCCCTGGGGGGCCCCCGGGGGGGGCCCAACGACCCTAAATCCCATACTTCAAATGGGGACCCCCAATTTTTATTTAATATTTGGAAAGGAAATAAAATTCTAAGACTTTTGGTGCAAACCGGAAGTCGATATCGTTTTTTGTTTTCGATATATCGAAGGTCAAAGTTCGATATGGACCCATCTTCAAAAATCCGTAACTCTCCTTTGAATGGTCCAAATTGAAAAAACTTTGGGTCTAAATTGCTCTACAGAGCAAGGTCTTTTCAAATAAAACCACACATTTTCCAAAAAATTATTTTAAGGGGGGTTTTGGGCCCCTAAATTTTTTTGAAAATTTGAAAATTTGAAGAGGCTATAAAAAAGAAAGGACTTCAATTTTCAAAAAACGCTGAAACACGGGTCCCATTATTTCAAAGGATACCCCTTTTCTTGGTGTCGGCGATTTTCATACCCTACAGGGGGGGCGGGGGTGGGGGTCACATTCCTCAAAATTTGAAAATTTTAAATGATAACGACCCAGACCCCTGCTTTGTGATATATCGTTAAAAAGATCGTTACAAGCCGAACATTTTGGTGCAGACCGCGGTTCGATATCTTTTTTCGTTCTCGATTAATCGAAGGTCAAAGTTTCATATCGTTCATATCATACATTTGGTCGATATGAAACTTTGACCTTCGATTAATCGAGAACGAAAAAAGATATCGAACCGCGGTTTGCACCAAAATGTTTGGCTTGTAACGATCTTTTTAACGATATATCACAAAGCAGGGGTCTGGGTCGTTATCATTTAAAATTTTCAAATTTTGAGGAATGTGACCCCCACCCCCGCCCCCCCTGTAGGGTATGAAAATCGCCGACACCAAGAAAAGGGGTATCCTTTGAAATAATGGGACCCGTGTTTCAGCGTTTTTTGAAAATTGAAGTCCTTTCTTTTTTATAGCCTCTTCAAATTTTCAAATTTTCAAAAAAATTTAGGGGCCCAAAACCCCCTTAAAATAATTTTTTTGGAAAATGTGTGGTTTTATTTGAAAAGACCTTGCTCTGTAGAGCAATTTAGACTCAAAGTTTTTTCAATTTGGACCATTCAAAGGAGAGTTACGGATTTTTGAAGATGGGTCCATATCGAACTTTGACCTTCGATATATCGAAAACAAAAAACGATATCGACTTCCGGTTTGCACCAAAAGTCTTAGAATTTTATTTCCTTTCCAAATATTAAATAAAAATTGGGGGTCCCCATTTGAAGTATGGGATTTAGGGTCGTGGGGCCCCCCCTGGGGGCCCCCCAGGGGGGCCCACAAAATCGGCGACCCCCAAAAAAGATGTCCCCCTCGAAAATATTTTAGACGTGTTTCGGCGTTTTATGAAATTCGAAGCCGTTCGCGAGAAATTCGAGATGGTACATATTTTAATCAACACCCTGTATATATATATATATATATCTTTATATGTATGTTTCAGCCAGTTTTACCGTTTTTATGTACCACGATCCTGTTCGTAATTTTTGGTTTTTATTTTTGAAATTTGTCTCAACTATTCGTTGGGTTTAATTCTTGGATGAGTTCGAAGATGGAGTAAATCCGACAGTTAGTTTTCGCGTTATGGGCCGTGTTTCAGTCGTAAAATGTGTTTTTGAGGTTTATTTTTAGGAGTGTTTGTTTTGAGTGTTTTTTTGGGGGAAATTTATGTTGGCCGTTTTGTTACGCAACTTTTTTACTCGAGTCATTTTTTTGTGTTTTGCGTTGTAAGCGAGTTATAGTGATGTGTTTTTCGGGTTTTTTGGCAGTGTTTTTATATGAAGAAATTGTTTTTTTGTATCGTAAATTTTAGTATATATCGTGGAGGATGTTTTTAGTTCATATGCTCTTTTCCTTGAATTTTCCTTGTGTTTTACGTGTTTTACGAGCTATTTAGTTTCTTATGGGATTTTACAAGTGAAAGACAAGGATGGTGTACTGGTATAATTGCTCTTTCTTTGTTTTACACGTACACTGTTGCTTAGGTACGTTATTTTTTTATTTTCTTGTTTTATCAGCTGCTCTTATTCAGATTTATTTCTCATTACCGTTACAAAGATTACACATTTTTCTATCTTGGTACTATAATCTTTTTCTTATTGGCATTTTTATTTAAATGCGTTGAACAGCTGATAAAAAAAAATTTAATAATCCAAAGAAAATCAAAACATAACCTATTTATTTTTATTTTTTTTTTTTTTTTTTTTTTTTTTTTTTTTTTTTTTTTTTTTTTTTTTGCTTGTTTTATGGCTTATACTCCAGTCAAGGAGCCTACAGCCAACTATAGACTAATGTCAGTGTGTGAATGTTTGTTTAATGTCAGAAGACAACAGGGGACTTGAAACATCCATGCTCAAAGCACTCAGATTTCCACTGTAATCTTTGCCGTGGACCCACTTTTAAGGAGACCGAGCGACAAGACGAGTGAAAAATCTGCTGCCACTACCGGGATTCGAACCCGGGACCTATAACCTATTTATTAAAATTTGTGAAAAACTTATATAACCTAGCTTTTATTTCTCACTTGCATTGAAAAGATTACGCATTTCTCTATTGCTAATATAATCTTTTTCACAATCATATTTGGATTTTGAGCAGCTGATATAATAAAAAATAAAAAATCAAAGAAAATTATAACCTATATTTAAATTTGTGAAAAAATGATTTAACCAAGCATGGAATCTACTTCGTCTTACCGGCCTGCCGGGAGGCATTTTTCCTTTTTGTCGAGGGGGTGTTTTTGAGAAATGAACACTGAACAGGTAACCCTTCATTTCTCTTGATTTATTTTCAATTAAAAAAGTTTACTTTTCCTTGTAGCATCTATATTTTCCGAAGTAATAATCACGATAATGATCATACAGGTCTTTTTACTTTCTCACTGCAAACAAAGTCAGAAATAGAGGAAGTATTGCAATGCCGCAGAGATTTTCAAGGTATTTTGTTTCGATACTTGGCCCTCTACATTTAAATAAATCATGATAATTAGAAAAAAATTGACTCTCATCATGCTTTTGTTAGTACTATCTTAAAGAATATCCATCCATGAATTTTTAATATAATTTAACCGTGTATGGCTTGGAGGTATAAATGCACAAACTTTCTGTGTCGTCTGTCTGTCCGTCTGTCTGTCTGTCTGTCTGTCTGTAGCCATAAACATGAAACCCTGCGTAACTTTTCAACTATTGATCCATCATATGCATCATCATTTTGCAGAGATGTTCCTTTTAACATTCCCTAGATGGACCTTTTTTATTTTTTTGAAATTTTAATTTTTAGGTTAGTTATGTATGAAAACTGGTTTTCATTAAAATCAATGGGGAAAAAATGGGTCAAAAAAAGGAATAATTTAAATATTTCAAAATCGATCTTTGGATTTTGATAAAAATATCAAAGGGGGCCGGGGGGTCTGGGGGTCTCCCCCAGAATGTCAAAGGGGGTCTTGGAGTCTCCCTGAGGATATTAAAGGGGGGTCAGGGAGTTTCCTTCAGAATATTGAAGGGGGTCTGGGGGTCCGTCCCAGATTAAATTTGATGTGAGAAAGTGTTCGTACGGTATTCCCTGGAGCGCCACCCACCGCACCGTTGCGTCCAATGAAAATCAAATGGAAGATTTTAGTTTAACCTTCCGACCACCAGGATGGCATCCTCCAGTTTTTAAACGTACCTAATTCTAGGTACGTTTATTGTAGTGGGTCGGCCACCCAGCCGCCATTTTGCCCCATTTAAGTCTGTTGTTTGTATCGAATAATCGAAACGAATTTCCCTGAAAATCGGACGTTCGATTGCTATTTTTCGATTCCCATAAGTTTAAGGGGTTTCGACTTTCGAGATATATCTAGCATTTGTGACGTCAATTATTCTGTGCTTCCGAATATAAATTTGAGCACTAGAGGGTCTATGTGCTTCGTGAAGATTGAGGCTTTCTTTCTGCAGTGTGTGTTGCTTACCCTGTGTATTTACGTGGGCGGCTGTAGATTGCGAGTGGCCTTGAGTGGCTCACATTCTAGTTATTGTGTTCGTTGTTATAACATGGAATCTCCTCTGTATATCTCTATGTCTATTGTAGATTGTCGATTGGTTCATCGACCTTCGTCACCTCGCTTTTTTTTGTCTCGGTGGGTTTGGTTTTTGCGATCGGTTTCGCGAATTTCAGTGTGTTTGTCGTGTTCTGTGTGTATCCAATTATAAATTTTGAAATGGGGGTCTAGTTTTTTTATAATCTGCACGAAATATGCCGTTTATATTGACTTTGAGGTTATGTGATATCGAGTTGTGTTTACATATCGAAGAAACGCTGTTGCGAAATTTCGCAAGGGCTATAGTCTGAGATTAGTGCTTTCTTTCAATCATCGGTAGTAATCGAGTCATATCTGGCAATTGCTTATTTTACTTCGGTAAGTTAACTTTGTGGAATGTGGAGAAAGAAGTAAGAACTATTATGTATGGCATGTTTTAAGCGTGCCCAGACAAGATTACTTGAAGAATTCTTTTTTGTGTTATTATTAATTGCTAAATTAGTTTTATGGTGGTCACTTATTAATCCCTTTGCTCAGGAATAATCATATTATGGTTGGTTACAAATAGGTATCCACGATTTTTTACAATGTTGAATGCAACGTTTCTACGTTTCTGTTTGCATACAATATTTTGCGAGATTCATCGCAAATTAACTCTTTTATCTGTAAAATACCGTTGGTAAACAAAACGAAAGTGCAAAATCGCATCCAATGGCGGCGTCCGTAGAGCATAAAATTCATCGACCAATCAGAAGTTGACTACCCTCTTGTCTTAACTCTCTACATAAAGGGACTCTAGCTTCAATCATGCTCCGCGAAACTGAGGGCGAGGAGGACTCTCGGCCAACGCGGCGCACTATGGTCCAGAAGTCCGGTTTAGGAAGACATTAGTTTGCATTAAAATCGCCACATATCTTGAAAACGGCTCATCTAACACCAAAACTGGTAATTACAAAAAAGATCGAACATAAAGCGTTTTAACTTTTTTGTAATAACCATTTTTGATGTCAGATGAGCCGTTTTCAAGATATTGGGCGATTTTATTGCAAACTCATGTCTTCGTAAATCGGACTTCTGGACCATAGTGCGGCGAGGCGCGGCAGCTTCAAGTTCATTGCATGACTATTGGCGTAGGTAAAGAAAAGGAATCTGGGGCCCCACCGTCGAATATTCACCGGGGGGATGAGGCCTTCTTTAGTCACTTCAAGTGGTGCTCGGGGGACTCCCCCCCCCTTCACCGATCATACATAACCCAAATAAGTGGCTAAGAACTTGTGTTACACCCTAATAACTTCAATGACATATTTGTTCTTTTCAATTTTCTTTTTACTCTCCGATTGGAAGGCAAAACTTATTTTCAAAGGAAAGGTCACAATCAATTTTCTCTCCCGCACTTGGTCAGATTTCCGCCCCCCCTGGGGGAAGGGGCGGTGGGGGAATCGTATGTAAATACTAATAATCGCTATTTCTAAGAGAGAATATAAACAACTATGAAACCAAAATATTTTCATCCACATTATTGCTCGCGCCTTTTTTCTATCCTCGGGTTGCATTGTTCACCATTCGCGGAAAATCAATTTTCCGGAAAACGCAGAAAACACCCGGACTGGCCGTTATATCAGTCGGAAGAATATACCTTGAGGTAACTTTCCCCCAAGTCAGGCCCGTTACCAGGGGGGCAGGGGGGTGGGGGGCTCAGCCCCCCCTGGAAAATTTTGAGACCAATCTGGAAAATTTTGAGCCCCCCCCAGGAAAATTTAGAGCCGCTCATAATTTTCTTTTACTATATCGCCTAATAAATCCAATTAATCAGAAGGAATATTCGGATAGTTTGTCCTTAGATCACACGTAGTGATCCTAACCCTACCCACTCGCCGCACCCAGGATCGGTCCCGGATTTTTGTTGGACACATTTTTTTTAGATTATGGAAAATTCAGGGGGTCTACCTTTGATTGCCTATAGTGGTTAAACCCCCTTACTATCGACAGGAGCCCCGGAAGTTCGACTGTCGATGGGAGCCATGCCTAGGTATCGAGTGACGCTGGACGTTGCGGCGAGTCGATTGGTTTCGAAAGCGAGCACGGTGTGTGCTCCGGTGACTTTTTCAGCCGAAAAAAGCATACACGCAGTGTCAGTACTAACTGCTCGTTTATATTTCGTTATTAGTATTTTTGACCTTTAAGTTGCATGCCTCACTACACATGTCCCGTTCGACTGTGCGCCGTCGAAGTGTCGGTGTGTTTTTCCTGGCTGTTTTAGCTCGTTAAAATCTCGCGACAATCTTCAATTCGTTGATAGTACATGAAAAATGGGCCGGAGAACAAAGAAGAGATTCCAAAGTCTTTAGGTACGTTTGCCCCCATGTTTCCGCGTAGGGGGGTTCTCCGTCTTGTTTAACATTGAGTTTCGCTACTATGTAGATGAATTTACTATGCTGTTTAGTCTTTGCTTGATAGAGATTCGTTTCATTTTTCAGCGATGATCTTTTTCACTTTCAGCAACATCTATATGAAGGCGTTACACAGTTAAGCGGTAGAGTCGAAACTATCATGAACACATGCTCCACCGTTAACCCTTGTGGTTGTGAGCCTAAGGGGGGTGGGTAGATTTGTACCCCAGGCCAGTTTTTTTGACGCCATTTTGTCAAAACTGCTCAAAATTTTTTAGGACTTCATGACATTTTAAGTTAGGATACTTAGAACACGTCCACCAAATTTCATTAATTTTTATGACTTTCTGTGGATATTATAGAAATTTAAAGTGTTGGGGTACAAATATACCCCCCTTGGTCCTGCCAGTTTTAAGTTTGGAACCATCTATTACAGTGAATTTTACGGAAATTTTATGTAGATTAAGAATATTGAGTCAGATCATTGAAAAAAAAATTGGAAATTTATCAAAAATGGAAAAATAAGATGTTACCTCATTTCATTTTTTCCATTTTTTTTATTTTGACTTTTTTTTTTAAAGTAGGTGTAAATTTGGCTACATAGCAAAACTTTACTCAAATTTCACATAAATTACTCTCTTAGGGTACTAAGTACATAATTCATCCATTAAAGTTTCAAAATTATTGATACTGACTGTGCTGTATGAAAATATCCTTGGGGTACAAAAATACCCCCCCCCCCCTTAGTCCTTTGTGTTACCGAAATACCTTAGGCTCACAAGGGTTAACCTGTGGGAGCGCCACCGTCGCATCCAATACAAACGAAATGGTTTAGTTCAACCCTCCAACCACCAGGGGGACATTCGCTAGGTTTTTATACAGTGACTGGATAAACCACAGTGCGGCCATTTCGGTCGTCTTCCTGATTGGTCGGATTTCTTAGATCGCGAATTTGGTTTTATAGGGTTCTCGTACGCAAGTTAGACACGACAGAAGGTCATCTGTCAAATTTGAAACATATTGGTTCGCAAAATTAAGAGAAATCAACGATTCCCCGTAACTGACCCCCCACGGATGCGCACCCAACTTAACACGGGCGCCATCATAGGGAGGAAGTGTGTTCCTGAGTTACTTGCAAAAAATATCGCAACCCCCCGCCCTAATAATGGTTTATACATAGCATTAATGACTATTTTCAGACAGGGGGTAGAGGAAATTTCATTCCGAAACCCAAGAGCAATCATTCTCCCCATGCTGCCCATGCTAAAGTGGGTGCACTTTTGAGGAGTGGGGGGGCAAATGGCCGCACTGTGGTTTATCCAGTCACTGTAGGTTTTTAACATTAAGTTTCGCTAGTGTGTAGATGAGTATCTACTGTGGTGTTTAATCTTTCTTTGCAAGAGATTCATTTCATTTTTCAGCGATGATATTTTTCAGTTTCAGCAACATCTATATGAAGGCGTTACACAGTTTAGCGGTGGAGCCGAAACTATCACGAACACATGTTCCACCCTTAACCCGAGCGTAAAACCAATTCGGAAGAATCTGAGCGCACAAGTTAAATTAATTCGGAGGATGTTGCAAAAGCGTCGCGTCGCGTCACATCGCGAACCGCTCTGCACTTTGTGAAGTAGCTCCTCTCTCTGGAACGGCGGTTCTTGGAAAGAGAAAATATACGTTAAACTTAGTTTGACAGATGTTATTAGTACACAATGATTAAACGATCCAAAACATAACTCGCAATCAACGCCGTTTCCTGCACGAACCCCGTTGCAAGTTGCAAGTTGACAGCAACGCCGCGGTCGGCAGCACCGCTTTTCGTCAAACGTATACAGTGTGTCTCGTAAATCCACCGCCGGACCCCCTCAAATTGATTTTTAGAGTTTAACCAAAGACATTATATCATATAGACGGAGTGCATAACAAGATCCTTGAGGCAAACTTGCGGTACTTCGCATGTTCACCAAAAATGATCACCAGTCATCAGTCTGCTCAACAGTTGCGTCAAAACTTAAATTGGTAATCTTTTTTAGGTATAATCTTTGGCAAAACTGGTGACAAAAAAACCGACGCCATTTTGAGAGTGAATGAAAGCTGCACACTATCTCCAATTTTGTGAGTTATTTGAAGCTTTTTTTGATCTTATATCATACTGTCGTCAAAATGATGGTCATTAAATAGTGTTTCATTCATCTTCGATCTCGATTTTTATAAAGTAGTAAGTTTGGATTCAGAGGTTATGTTCGTTTGTTTGTCATCAGTTGAAGGTTCCTCCCCAAATTTCGAAAGTGGACTCGCCCGTCTGCCTACTGTAGTGCACGCTAAGTTTGCCTCACCCAGCTCAATGTTACGGTATAGGATGCTCTCCGTCTATATGATATAATGTCTTTGAGTTTAACCCTGGTTAAAATGGTCCATGCAGGTCCAAAGCCAATTCCTTATACAGAGTATGGAAATGTGTGGATCCATATGGATATGTATTATGTATGGATCCAGTGGCGTCGCGTGCAATTTGGCAACAATGTATTCTATCCATTTACACTCGCATGTAAAATATCGAATTCATAGGGTGCACAGTGCACATAGGGAAAATTCGATATATTTAATGAGTTTAAATGGAGCTGTTGCATTGTTGCCAGATGGCACGCGACGCCACTGTATGGATCCATAAAGATATTTATGGATATTGGATGGATATCAATACGTATAATAATGAGACAGAAAATGGGAACTAAGCCAGAAGGGAAATAAAAACCCGATACGTTTCGATCAAATTACAGGATTTTCATCAGTCGGATGTATAACACACATAAAAACTACGTTTCGTTTAAATTACAGGCTCTTTATCAGTCGGATGTTTAAAACACATAAAAAACCACATTTCGATCATATTCTAGGATCTTCATCAGTCAGATGTATAAAACACAACAAAACAAAGACCAAACAAATGTGAGTCTGACCCAAATCACAGTCTTGTATTTGATGTGATTTGGGTCAAACCCACATTTTTTTGTTTTTTTGTTTTCTGATGTGTTTTATACATCCAACTGATGAAGATCTTGTAATTCAATCGAAACGTATCGGGTTTTTATTTCCCTTCTGGCTTAGTTCCCATTTTCTGTCTCGGAAAAACAACAGTTATGTGCGGCCGATTTAGTTTTAAAATTCTCAATATGCATATCTATCCATATCCATACGATATCCATATTGCTCTTCCATACATATCCATACTGTATAGGGAATTGGTTATGGACCTTTATAGGACATTTTTACCAGGGAGGCGAGAAGTCATTTAATTTTTAATTTTAATTTTAAAGGATCTTTCCCATTAAGGGCCGCTTACTGCCCACCTTTTGGTCAAGAATTAAAAGTCTTAAAAAAGTAAACAAGTTGGAACTTGCAACACTGGAACAGTGTTAGCAAAGAGAGCATGAGTGTCGGCCGTAAATCATTGTAAGTGTGGAGTTCCATATTGATAGTACAAAACTGCGACAAAGTCAATCGCAACGCTGCATTTGTGTTTGTATAACAGTGATCGCTGTAAAAATAACTTGATAGGTCAAAGTGGGAATGAAAATTTACTTATAGCGTGTTGAAACAGTTGTTCACGAGGCGAGGTGAATACTGTGGTTTTGAAAATCGATTTCGATAGTGATATTTCCTTTAAAATCGGATGACGCAATACCAATCCTAGCAAGCCGCAAAGTCTAGTTTAGTTATTTGGGACTTTTTTAGATTTCTCTCGCCTGAACCAAAGTCATCAGGAAGGAAATTCTTAATACCAATCCTAGCAAGCCGGAAAGTCTAGTCTAGTTATTTGGGACTTCTATAGAATTTTCCTCGCTTGAACCAAAGTCATCACGATGGAAATTCTTCGTCTTTATGGTTTCAGCTCTTTTTGTCTCAGATTAAAAAATGAATGTTAATATTGATCAAATGTCATCCGACACTCATCAAGGCCCTTAAGGAACGTAATATGAATTTGAAAAAAGCTCATTCGATTTTTAAGGGAGCTTAAACGGTCCATGAGAGACGAAATTCGCGGATACAGAGTATCCACAGCTTATTTCAATGTTCGATCTGACAAGACCGTGCGCCTTTGAAAAATCGATATCTCGATAGTGAATCGATGTATTGCAATTCGGTTTGCACCGGTCGAAAGCGCTTGCTTGTGACTGACAACCTCGAAAATTTCAGATCCATCCGAGTTTATTTAATGACCTTACAGGACCTCTCGCGGCCGCAGTTAGACATTTCTTGTCAGAGTTACGCTGAAACGGGGAGTAGTTTGATATTTTTAATAAGTCCCCCTAAGATGATATTTTTTGGCTCGAAACTGCATTGAGCCCTCTCGGGACATCATTGGGACCCGAAAAAAAGCGGAACCGATATAATACGGCACACGACTGGTTCGTGAGAGACGAAATTCGCCTTTTTCCAGCCTCCAGCGCCCCTCTAAGGTCGATCTGACAAGACCGCACGCCTTTGAAAAATCGATATCTCGAGAACGAATCGATGGATTGCGCACTGCGGTTTGGATTGGGCGGTAGCTTCAGCTTTTAGATAATTCTTGAAAAAAATTCAGATCCATCCAAGTTTTTAAACGGATCTTATGGGACTTACGCTGGAGTTGGGGCCACGCCCCCCCCCCCCCCCGATATAGACTTTATCGGTCCGACATTTGTCAGGGCCCTTAATGAACTTCATGTGAACTCAAAAAACTCACATATGACTTCTAACGGCGCATGCTAGGTCCATGAGAGTCGAAATTCGCGGATTTTAGAGAATCTTAGATTTCTGACCCTATACCGCGCGCCTTTGAAAAATCGATATCTCGAGAGTAAATCGATGTATCGCAATTCGGTTTGGACCGATCAAAAGAGTAAGCTTACCGGTACTCGCCGTTAAAATTTTGGATCCATCTGATTTCATTTTGAGACCTTACTTGAGTTACTTGGACCCCAGTTGGAATTATTTTTTCGGAGTTACGCTGGCAAGGGGGTCGCTCCCTCTCTTGGAAAACTGTGGAGGGGGCCCTTTGCTGGGGCATACATTCTATTTTTCACTTTTTTTTTTTTTTTTTTTTTTTTTTTTTTTTTTTTTTTTTTTTTTTTAATTTTATATTTGTGTCTAATCTAAGTTGGGGGAGGAGGAGGAGAGTACCTGCAAGTCAACCGGCAATTTACTTTTGATAGTGGCTGCGGGTCGAGGGTGCGGATTGCGGACTTTTAACTTGTTGTGGGGTTTACAGGGTGGCCGTGTCTAAACTTATGAGAAAAGAAGGCAACCACAGACCGAAAGAACGTTCAATTTCTGGTTCAGAGACCATGGACAAAGACATGGGCACCCGCAAAACAATTGCCCGGAGGGGCAACTTTTTGAATGTCAATGGAAGGTCTAGGGGACACCACCTAGAGACGGGCAAGTCTAGAGAACCCCCCCCCCCCCCACTTCCGCCCAAAATAGAAAATAAATCAATTATCCTTCCAAATGGTAGAAATTGTAAGTGATTGTAGCATGTAGTTGTATCAAAAGTAATTCTATTTTTGACGTGTTTGATATTATGAATAAAGTGACAGCATCAGATGATAGAAATAGTAAAAAGCTGAGTACAACTATTCCTTCTTTATTTTCATTGTCCTGATGAATTCTAAGAGTTAACCTATTTAAATTAACAAAACCAAAACTCTTGCCTATACATTCTCTAATCATGTAATTATCGACCAGAGGATTCTGAATTTTCAAGGAAGTTCGCAAAATTCTCGTTGCCAACGGTAGTTGCCAATGTAGACACGTTCATACTAGTAGATTTTAAAACTTCTTTCGGCGAGGGAGATGACGGGTGGGAAGGATGATGTCGTCTGAATCAGGAGGGGGTGGGGTAAAAATCAGGGGGAGGTCTAGATCTGGGGGGAGAGGAATCCTGAAACTGGGGGGCGAGCTGTATAGTGGCAAGGGGTGGTTGGGCACCACTGCTTAGGGGGGGGGGGGCTACTTCCCGCCCTGCACAGTGCTTTGACCTTATGGGAGATACGGACAAAAGTCATAACTTTTTAACGAAAGCAGATAAAGACTTGAAACTTGGGCAAAATGTAGGTAATTTATTAAGCTAAACACTGGGAAAAATACAATTTTGAATGGTATCTCAAAGGGGGGCAGGAGGGCCGCAGAATCACCAAGAATCTACAAGCATTATTTTGACGCCTTTTTCTGTCATAGTAAAATACCTTTTTTCTATCGGTTTACTTGACGAATTGGTGGGATGGTATCAAAAATATATTTAGGCTAACACAATGAAATACTACACATATATACATTATTTTTCTCGAAAGAGGGATGATCATATGGCCTAGAAAAATCTCACGGTACCTCCTGCCAATGTACATGCCACTTCAATCTTGAAAACACTGTTGAATTGCAACTCCCTTTTTTTTCTTTTTTTCTTTTTTTTCTCTTTTTTCTGTCGGACTGACAAGAAATAAAAACTATACTACTAGTTATCAGAAATCAGATATCCTTGTTGAGGATGCAACTGGATTATTTATTAGATAAAACATAATGTGAGCTTGGTAGTAAAACAACGAGCTCAAAAAAAAAAAGAGAAAAAAAACTCACCAAATGAGTTTGATAACAACGATAAAAATATGTTAAGTATTAAAAAAACGTGAACAAAGTGTAAACGACTTCTCTAATTATTAAGGAAAGTAAAATTTAGTCTTCCTCAAAAGATATTGAAACAAATTATGTAATAAATATATATTGATTCAATTGTAGCGAGAGTGTTGAGGCGCGAACGTGGATGTAAGTGGCGAGGCGACTGTATTCACACAACTTCAACCTTCACCTATTGAGTTTCACCACTGTGGCAATGCATTGTCAAATGAAATTAAAGGGTTTTTTACGGCCTTTTCTCAGGCAGTAGAGTGAAATAATTCTCTTCTAGATTAATCTGTATTTATGCTAAAAGTATCAAAATGTCAAACATATTATAGATACTTTCCATTTTG
>VMOF01000001.1:11823413-11902097 GCA_011764245.1 Trialeurodes vaporariorum | reverse complement strand
TTTGAGTGTCCTAAGAATTCAATTTCAGTAATAAACTCTCAGGTCTATCAATCACCAACAGCATCAGTGTAGAACTATGTGAAGAGTACATATTGTTTCTTGACAGCATTCATTTTTGTTAAATTTAGAGGCCTTTTGATTTTCCAGTCTTCTGAGAAATCCGGCCTGTTTTTTTTTTGTTTAGGATTTCTTAACAAGTCAGGTATACAAATTTATTCTCTTAGCTATCCACTTTATAAATACGTGAATGTGATTATCGATTATACATTCACCCACGCTTTTTATTTATTCAGCTATTTATTTGTTTATTCATTTTTTATGTGTATATTTATTTTAAATAATTCATTTATTTACCAGCCGTTCAGTGTTCGCTTCGCTCATCCTCACGTCTAGCGGGGACTATGTCGGATTGAATCGAACCAGGGCTGAGTTCCATGCAGGTTTGATCAGTTGCGTTTTTACGAATTTTCCTATCCGAGTTCGGCATTCTAACTAACCTAGGTTTATACTCTAGTGTAAATGCTCGTATACGAGCATACATATATGTACATTGTACGCGGTCGCGGCTTTTCTATTTTAACTTTTGTTCTTTATTTTATTTTTCAGGTTTCATCCAACAACGGGTAAAGAAAAATTGTTGCAAAGATGATTGGCTTCTACAATCTTACTACTCTCATACTCTTATACAGTTCAATTGCAGGTAGGTGACCATAAAGGGTGTCTCTGGATTAACACGTATAAATGCAGGAGGTGATTTTTCAAGGAAAAATAAGCCTATAAACATCCTATAAACCTCCTGTTTATCATCCTGTTTATCTCCTATAAACCTCCTGTTTATCATCCTGTTTATCTCCTATAAACATGGGTTCGAAAATTCTCCGCCCCCCCTCCCCTTCACTTTTCAGCTACAGCTCCCTAAAGTTTCGAAAAAAATGTCTTGTTTTTCTGGAAAAGTGACCGCCATTATGAACCAAATATCATGAAAATTGGTTTTTTGTGGTTATTTTACGTGTAGAAACTATATTAATGATCTCAAAAAAAATCAGCAATTAAGTCTAAGGGTCGGTTCAAATAAGATTGCATTTTCGAGGCCTCTTTTTTTCGAGAATCTCAAAAATTGAAAGACGTTAAAAAGCTTTGCTGTGATACTTTTTATGATCCTTAAGGGTGTAATAATCAGGTTTAAGCAGTGGGGTCGAAAGATATTTGCCCAATATTTAGTTTTTGAATGATTAAAATTGAGTTCTGACGATTTCCGTCATTACCGTAACCTCAATATTTTATTGCGAATTTTTGCTCCCTGGATAAGTAAATGAGTCATTAAGTACATTTTTTGTTTTAGATCAAAAACATGTTGTATAATCATACATCGTATCGAAATATAATCATTTCTAGGTGTAAAAAATAGTAATTTTTTGTGTTCCTTAACTAAACTTGCTGAAAATGTTGCAATTGGCTGCTCATATTTTGTTCTCACAATCTTAAAAAAAAACTGAGCTGGTCAAATGATATTTTTCTGTGAGGAATACATCGTAAATTAGCCTTCTTACAGCATTTTTATGGTTTTGAGATCATTTACAGTCATTCAGCAACAAAAAATCGGCAGGTTAAGGTAATGATTTAGAGGTTACGGTAATGATCATGTACACAGTTTCCAATGTATTACACAGGTATTTTTTGGACTAAACCTATGCAGTTTGTGAATGTACCTTCTTAAAAGTAAAATAAAGTTTGGAAGATATCTGTAAGCAAAATGTATTTTATTGTTGAGGAGATACATGCGAACTGCACATGCGTTATGTACTGGAACTGGAATAATTCAAAATGCAAACTTTATAAGCATGCTGCTATTAAAATTGTATGAATCTGAGGGTAAATAAAAACAATGAAAACTAATTTTTCAGTGATAAAGTTGTATTGAACCGGAAAACAAAACGCTTATCAAATAATAGTGCCTTTTTTATAATGATATTGCGGTGCTTCAATTTATTTTCTAAAACCTTCTTGGTAACGTTTGAGAACCATTAAAAAAATAGGTAAATACTTAAATATACATAAACAAATAAACAACATAAAAAATAAAATAAAAAGATAAATAAACGAATCAATAAACAAACCAACAAATAAGAGAACAGATAACAAACCTTTGAATAAAGAAATTCAAATTAAACGAAAAAGTCGCAGGACACTTAGGTACTAACATGACTTAAATCTTTAAAAAGAAGGAAAAAAAGTGACTTTTACAGTAATCGGAAAATAGAAAAATTTGCTCGAGATCATTCATCTTAAATACATCATTAATACATACATATACATACCCATACATATACATTTTAATTCATTATCGTATACCACCAGCATTCTTGACGAAGGTTACGGTAATGATAGGAGGTTACGGTAATGATGGTTACGGTAATGAGGAACACGCTAGTTTTTTGCGGTAAAACACAGAAATATCAACGGATTGTAACGAAACTTCATATTTGAGGTCAGACACATTCCTTACGTAGGAAAAAGAAATCATTTCAAGAAAAATTGAATGCTTACCCAATTTTTAGTCAGTTACGGTAATGACGGTAATAAGTTACCCTTTAACACCAAGTTCAATAAATTTGACACTAAATTTGCCAGAAATTTAAAACAAGAACGGATAAATACTCACCATGCGTGCTCCTGCCAGAAAATTGTCACTCAAATGTAAACAACCTATGTAAAACAATCGATCTTCAGGAGGTGCAATGCACCCCCAAGATATCGATACTTTTGCATAGGTTTAAATGGTAAAAAAGCATGGTTGCCAAATCGCACGAGCCGCCACTGAAAGGAACCAAGTCGGAGTTGGTTCCTTACGTGACTCGGATTAAGGTTTAACCTAATCAGCCAAAGGAACCAAGTTCTCATTTTATTTCATCATATGGACAATGACATCAATGAGGCTCACCAGCTCACTTTTACCTGGAATTTTGACGGGAAATAGTTGTTATTACAGAAGAAGCACTTGTTGCTTCGAGATTCAGTATTGCTAGCTCTATCAATCAATAACTCAATTTTATCAAAAATGTCACTCGGTTCTTTTGTGACAAGTGCTGTCCAATTGAGCTTGTTTGGTGAGCAATTATGAAAAAAATAAATTTAGATCAGATGTATCTATAAGGAGATGAGTCAAAGGCGTTGTTTTTTTGTGTTTGTTTTTTGTTTTCAAAACTTTGGAGGGATCTAGCTCAGAAGAGAAACAATTGCAGCACATACTCATGTAGGAAAATAAAGTCTTATATATATATGTATGTTGACCCCAAAAATACACTCCATAAGTTTGGTACTCAAGTTTTGAAACACCCTGTTCTTGATATTTTGCTCCCCCGCCCCCTTCACAAAAGACAACATCTTGACCATGCACATTTTTAAAATCACAGTTTGACTTTAGAGATATTTCTCTCTCCCCCCCCCCCTTAACGAAAAAGGGGAGAATGGGTCACCTATCTCTGATGTTCGTCGTGCGCGTGCACAGATTGTTCGGCTTTACGACTGCAATTTTGGCTTTCTTTATAATGCGTTTTTTGGGTTTATTAGTGAATTTTATGACTATTTGATGCCGCCAATCTAATTTTCAGACAATTTTACATCAGAATCAAAACTCTATAGCACTGTAGCAAAAGTTTGCAACAAACCCATTGAAAGCTGAAAAGAGAAAATTATTTGATAAGGCTCGATCTTTTTTACCCACATAAACTATAGACAATAGATATTTCTAAATCCCTCCACCTTTTAAACGGCTTGTTCAGGGATCAAACATGAGGTTGCGTTCTTTTGAAGTCAAAAAGTGTCATATTCGGAAAAGCCGTGATTCTAAATAATAAACAGTTTTTTTTATCTTTTTTCCCGTTTTAGGTGCTGTCAGCACTTGTTGCGATTGTCACGATGTAGATACGTAATATGCATAAATGGAACACTTGCGAATTCATGAAACAATAATGCTTTAATATACAGAACTAACCATTTCAAGTGCCCTTTACACATCAAGCATTCTAGGGGTATAGATTAGTAGGTGTGGAGGTTTAAGACGTTTGTGGATTTTAATTCCCCCTCTCCCCATTTATTTTCTTGAAAAGTATCGAAAGTTTACAGTTAAAACTATGCCATTATTCACTATAACGCATTGTCATATTATTTCTTTTTTTTTTCTGTTGCCGTCGGTCGATATCATTTTTCGTGTTGGAAAAGCAAAGTTCCATATGGACCTATAGTTTCCAAAATTTGAAGAAGCTTCCAGTGAAAAATTTTGTACACGCAACGAACTTTTTAGGATAGGTAAATAAGTTATTCCAGAGTCAATTCCATAGCCGCAGCGAGGAAGCTGTCCAGGGGTGGAAGACACGTGACAGCCCCTCTCACTTTTTAGAGCAATTAATGCGAATTTTACCCCTCTGGCTCCCTGTGTTCTGGATTTTAAACACCTATTTTTCAACAAAACGCCAAAAATGTCCTCAAAAATCCGTTGATTCCGTCGACGCTCATTGAGGGGCTTTCAATTTGCCGATCCCCCAGAATTTCAAATGTTTCGATGCAAAGACCTGTTTAGTGTGACGTCATGAAAAAAATTGGTTCCAAACAAAGGCTCCGTCTCACTCGCTCTCGTGGGTTTTCCCATACGAAACACAGTCCAAATTTTCAAATACAAGTGCTAGTAAACAACACGTTCTTTACACGTTGTGTTTATATATCACACCATTGGGTTCCACGTCCCTTATAAAAATTTCCGATTGTTTCAAAAAATTTTCCGATTGGATATATATTCCCGCGCTTTATTTCCCATAGAAATAATCGAAATTCCATAGAGACAATCAGAATTCGTGTAGATTCAAGCGCGCTGACTACAGCAACGATAGGTCTCATGATTGAAATAAGGCGAAATCATCTATGGTTCTATTCTTACAGTTTTAACAGCCACTTTTTTCTCAGTGATAAAATATGAGCCCGCTATCACAAACTTTTTGAAACATCGCGCATCGATGCACAATCACAGTTATATCGAAGAAAGTCCTATGTTTTGTCCTTGTCACACTCACAGTTTCTTAAGAGCACAAAATTCTAGGATATAGGCTCATCAGCACCATCACGGCATGTGTTGTACCTCGAACAATAGCTTCGATACGAAGAGAAGTTAGAATGATTGAGTGTCATGCCGGTGATACTACCATAAGAGACCGTGAGTAAGACAAGGACAAAACGTAGAACGTCTTTCGGTATAACTGTGATTGTAAATTCGCTTGTGATCTTTTAGGAATTATGTTACAGTGAAAAGATACTTTAAGGCAAGTGGAATCTAATGGTGCAATAAAATTTGAGAAAACTGTTGGTTAACTAGCATGAATTTGCGTTCGAAAATTTGGATCTGGTAAATCCACGAGAGTGAGCGAGATAGAGCATTTGTTTGGAACTAATTCTGATCGTGACGTCATCACTAAACAGGTCTACTTAAGGATATGAACGAGCCTCTCTCTTTTCTATACCCCTCCCGCTCTTCATCAATACCTCGTCGCTTCTTATCGATGTACCCTCGTCAAATAGATTTTGACACTTATACGATGCGTTTCCTGAACGCTTAATGCACCGTGAAGAAATCTTGAGACCGGTGGAGCCCAAAGGCGAGGGCCAAAGAGGGTTTCTGTGAAGGGTGTTTCCACCCCCCTCCTGCCTTGGAATTTCGACTCATAGGTTGGCACAAATGACTTAGGTTGCTGGACCTGTATGGAATTCTCGTTTGAAGGAATTCGACTTTGACGCTTAATAACTTATTGAAATTAACAGGAATACCAAAACTTTTACAATTTTAAGAAAATAGACGCCGAGACCTCCTGGATTGCAGCAACAAATTAACGATTAATGAAACCAGTTTTAAGAAAACACGTTTTTAATTTTTCAAACCTTTCCCGCCAAGGTTTTGCCATAAGCAAGGCATTGGACTTATATATTAGATATGAAAATGAAAACAAGAAGCGCACCGTATATATACGGCACGCTTAAAAAGTTGAGTGCGCCCTCACTCATTCTCGCAGGGGCACCAAAACTTTGACCCCCCTAATGAATAGTTTTCATTTTTCTAGGAAAGTACCCAAAGTTTGATTTTTTTATCTGCATATATAAAATACTTAAAAACTTGCCCAGCCGTTCCTGAACTTTCCACCCACCCTGTATGTACTATGAATGTAATATTGTAGTTTGAACTATTTATACTTGCTTATGTATTAGAACTGTTAATTGCTTTGACCCATACTATAACCTGCTCTCATGGCTCTCATGTATCAGAATAAATAAATAAATAAATAAATAAATAAAATAAAAACCGGAGCTTGGAAAAAATTTTCCTTCCGGAGACATGGCGCGTCAAACTGGCATACACCCCGAATTCAACGCAATCGTTTTAAGCGTGCCGTATATTTTATATACGGTACGCTTTTTGTTTTCGTTTTCATATCTAATATATGTGTTGCATGTCTTGCTTATGGCCACACCTTGGCGGGAAAGGTTTGAAAAATTAAAAACCTATTTTCTTAAAACTGGTTTCATTAATTGTTAAGTTATTGCTGCGATCCAGGAGGTCTCGGCGTCTATTTTCTTAAAATTGTAAAAGTTTTGGTATTCCTGTTAATTTCATTAAAATATTAAGCGTCAAACTCGAATTCCTTTGAACGGGAATTCTATACAGGTCTAGCAACCTAAGTCATTCGTGCCAACCTATATTCCACTAGTATTGATTTTTTTCGTCGCACCCAGGCTCGGACCCAAATTTTTGCGGAACAATTTTTTTTTGAGTTGGTGGGAAATTCGAAGGGTTTGTTTTAAGATTGTCCGTAGTGGTTCTAACCCCCCCCCCCCCCCACTCGCCGCACACAGGTTCGGACCCGAACTTTTGCTGGACACATTTTTTAAGATGGTGGAAAATTCGAAGGAATTATTGTTATAAGATTGTCCGTCGTGGTCTTACCACCCCGCCCCCCCACAATCGCCGCACACAGGTTCGGACCTGAAAATTTGCTGGACAATTTTTTTTGAGATGGTGGAAAATTCGAAGGGACTGTTCTAAGATTGTCCGTAGTGGTCCTACCCCCCACTCGCCGCACACAGGTTCAAAATTGAACTTTTTCTGGACAAATTTTTTTGAGCTAGCGGGAAATTCGAAGGGTTTGTTTTAAGATTGTCCGTAGTGGTCCTACTCCCCCACCTACCCGCCGCACACAGGTTCGAACTTGAACTTTTGCCGGACAATTTTTTTGAAAATTCTAAGGGTTTGTTCTGTAAGATTGTCCGTAGTGGTTCTCTCCTCCCCCCTCGCCGCGCATAGGTTAGGACCCGAACTTTTGCTGGACAATTTTTTTTAGAGATGGTGGAATATTCGGAGGGTTTGTCTTTAGATCGTACGTACAGTGGTCCTAACCCCTACCCACTCGCCGCACCCAGGTTCGGATTTTTGCTGGACACATTTTTTTTGGAGATGATGGAAAATTCTGGGGGTCTAATGGAGTGTATCTTTGGAGTCAACATATAAGATTTTATTTTTCTGTATAAAAATGTGCTGCAAATGTTTCTCTTCTGAGCTAGACCCCTCCAAAGTTTGCAAATGTTTCTCTTCTGAGCTAGACCCCTCCAAAGTTTTGAAAAAAAACAACTCCTTTGCCACATTTTCTCATAGATACATCTGATCTAAATTTTTTTTTTCATCATTTGTCACCAAACAAGCTCCATTGGACAGCATTTGTCACAAGAGAGCCAAGTGGCATTTTTTTTGTAAAACTGAGTTATTGGTTGTTAGGGCTAGCAATACTGAATCTCGAAGCAACAAGTGCTTCTTCTAATAACAATTATTTCCCGTCGAAATTCTCGGTAAAAGTGGAGCTGATGAGCTTCGTTGATGTCATTGTCCGTATGATGCAATCAAATGAAAACTTGGTGTAACCTTAATCTGAGTCACGTAAAAAACCAACTCCAACTTGGTTCCTTTTATATAATTTGGAACTGACTTAATAATCAACAGTGTGAACCAACTGCCTCTTGGTTTCTTTTAGAGATTCCTTTTTCGTGATTATGCTAAAAAAAAAAAAAAAAAAAAAAAAAAAAAAAAAAAAAAAAAAAAAAAAAAAAAAAAGTCACTTTAAACGCTAAAAATTAAATACCTCTCGTGCATGGGAAATTCCACTTTGCCGGTGTTAAAATGCAAAAACAAAACACTGTAATTGAATGAAATCATAACGTTAGTAATTCCAAGCTTATTGTTTAAATGCTAGCTCTTCAACTTTGGACTCAATTTTCTCGAGATCAGCTCCATGTCACTTGGTTCTTTTCTGATGAATGGTGTCTAAATATCATTACTAGCAAAAACATTGAAACTGTTCAGACTTTAGTGGCACGCTTTTCCAACACCTGCGTGTTGGAATTTTCCCTGCTTGTTTTCTCTTGTTTTTTTTTTGTTTTTTTGTTTTTGTTTTTGTTTGTTTATTTTTTTTGGTTTGCTTTTGTTTTTTTTTTTTGGACTAAGACTTCACTTTTTTATGCTGTTCTGACACAATACGTATCTTTTTATTCACAGGTTAACATGGGGGTAACTGACTATCGGAGGCTAGTTTTATCAGGCTCTGCCCTCATAGACAAAACTGACCTAGTATCTACCATCATGGCACATAACATAAAAACACTGTTGGTCACGAGACCACGAAGATTCGGCAAATCAACGAGTCTATTGATGATTAATTATTTCTTGAATAGGGTTCATTATGATCCCACATTGCAGAATTCTTTTATGTCCTTGAATGCATGTAAAAACAAAATATTTTGTGAGAGACACATGCATAAATATGCTGTTATCCATATTGATTTCTCTGGAGGCAGTTCTCATAGCGACACACTATGGGACGACCGGGCTAAAAATGGGACATAGGACGTAATTATGGATTTCGACTTTTTCATGTTTTTTTGGCCTAAGGGGACTCTAAAGGATGTATATGAATCATAATGAATCATTTAAGATAATTTAAAATCTTACATCCTCGCCAAAACCACCTCAAAATCATGGTATGCAACGAGAAGGCCAAAATCTGAAATTTTTGACTCTAACTAAATAATGCTCAAAAATAATCAGAATCGATTCAAATTCTCTTTCCTCTTTTTCATCAGTTACTATATGACTAAAACTTACAATAAAAGTTAAAAACTCGATTAAATTATTTTATTTATGCATTAAATAAGACTCGGAAGTACGCACCAATACTAAATCTAAAATTTTATTTTCAGATAGACTTTTAAAAAAATGGCTCAAAATGGCGGCAAAACTATTTACACCATGTTATTCTACACATCCTTAGCTTTAAAATGAGTCCACAATCAGCTGCACAAGTTTGCACGTTTAGATTTTATTGACGAAAATGTATAGAATTTCTATAGGAAATGTGTGTTAAAAGCAGTAGTCCGGGCGACCAGCGCGTGCGTTGCCCGCCGCCGCACTATGGGGTGCATGGGCAAAAAACGGGACACCTGTGAATTTTGTGAGATGATGATGTGTATTTTCGTGAACAAAAATTGATGAGTGGTACTCGATGACATAGTAGCAAGACTCAGACATTTTTTGTTTCAGATTTTTGAATTTCAACCCTTTTGAGCCCAAATTTTTGTTTGAATTCAAAAGACAGGGTCTAGACTTTATGCGGTCCGTCAAACTTCTAACTTCCTGATATGTTTGTAGCATGGTGCAATCTGTTTTCCTGAGCACATCACACTTCGATAATAGCTTTGTCAAATTGATGACTGCCCTTCCATAAAAATAGGCTTAAAAGAGCCATTTACTCTCACAGTGGGCTGGGAAAATGTACGATAGGATGAAAAGAAAAATGATGGAAACATATAAGATAGTATGTTAGTAAGATCTATGATTTGGAACGAAAATTTATGATTTTCACTGTCTATGGTAATCAGGAAGAGAGACTTATTTATATTTTTGTTTGCTTTTTTGAATTTTCTCCCTTTTTAGGCCAAATTTGTGTATGAATTCAAAAGGAAATGTTCTAGACTTCTAGGTTAGCCAACCCTTTTCATCCTAATTTATTATGATTGTAGCATTGCACAAACTATTTCATTGCGCAAACGACTCTTCAATTATAACCTCATAATATTAATAACTATCCTATCAGCAAAATGGGCAAAAGAGAGCCAATCCACTCCCACAGTGGGCTGGCTAAAATTGACAATAAGATACGTAAGAAAAACGATGGAAACATGTACTACTTTATTTGGACTCAAAAGGGTTAAAATTCAAAAAGATGAACAAAAATATGAATGAGTCTCTCTTCCTGATTATTATAGACGGTGCCCATCATAAATTCATGTTCCAATTTATAGATCTTATAAACATAATACCTCTTATTTCCATCACTTTTCTTTTCTATCCTATCGAACATTTTCCCAGCCCACTGTGCGAGTGAGATGGCTCTTTTAAGCCTATTTTTTTGGTAGGATAGTCATCAAATTGACAAAACTGTTATTGAAGTGTAATTTGCTCAGTAAATTGATTGCACCAATACTGCGAACATATCAGGAAGTTAGGGGTTGGACTGACCAAAAGTCTAAAATCTGTCAAATGAATTCAATCAAAAATTTGGGCTCAAAAGGGTTAAAATTCAAAAATCTAAAACAAAAAATGTCTGAGTCAAGCTACTTTGTCATCAAAGAGTCATCAATCATCAATCATCAACTTTCGTTCGTGAAATTGCAAGTTATCTCACAAAATCCACAAATGTCCCGTTTTTAGCCCATTCGTCCCATAGTGCGACATAACTAGCATGCTTGAAGGCATTAGAAATCAAATTTGGCGTGGAATATTCACACATCGAACGCAATTATTAAATTTAATAGAAAAAAATGATATTCATTACAAAAGATGGTTAAATATGTTCTCTAATTTTAAAAATGAACGCGGTTTGGCCACAGTATATTTACCAAGAATAATACTAAATATTATAGATGCATATGCATTCGTTAATGTTTCAACTATCGTCTTAATCGACGAATACGATGTACCATTCCTAACAGCGTATGAGAACGGATATTTCTACAGTAAATTTTTGAAAATAATGCTAGATTTTTACTTATGTTCTTTCAAGTCGTCGGGTAGTAGATTAGGAGTTATTACTGGAATTGCCACTATAGCAAAATATAGCGTATTTTCAGATCTCAACCATTATGAATCATCTGTGTTTTGTCCCGGTATATATGAAAGTTTTTTGTGGATTCTCCGTAAAGGAAGTCCAACAGCTCATTGAACAGACGAACCAGAAGCTGGATATAAATGAATTAAATAAATGGTATAATGGTTACCAAATAGGAGAGGCTACTTTATTGAATCCATGGTCTGAAATCAATTGTATTCAAACCGGGAAATTTGACAAATATTGGGCGGATACAGGATCAGTAGACGCATTACTTGGTCCACTAGTTCATGGAGGTGGATCGGATATCCAGATAAACTTCGAGAAGTTGATGAGTTTAAAAACAGTGAATTTACTAATTCATGAAAATTTAAGATACAATGCAATAGGTAATGAAACGGAATATTTTTGGAATCTGTTGGTCCAAACAGGATACTTAAACGTTAAGTTGCTGCAGAGAAAGAAGTTTAATACCTATGAGGACATCAAATATTACGATGTTACAATACCTAACCTGGAAGTGCGACTAGCTTTGAGAACTATCTTAAGGGAATGTAATGTCGCACGTTTAAGTGACGCAACTAAATGGGCTGTTGCTTTACTTGATGGAAACATTTTAGCTGCTAATTCATTAGCAAAATGTGTGTTTGCAGAGCCTCATATTAACGTTAATTTTACTTAAATATAGACGCAGCTTCTCCTATGAAAAGTGTTACGCAGCATGTTCAAAATATTGTCTCAGTCATAGATGAAGAATATAAGGTAAGGTACAAACTGGGACATTCCATCAGCATTATCCATCTGACACCCGTACAGACCAACAAGACTTCAGTGGTAATATTATTGTGTTGTAATTTGACAGAGTCCTATACGACACTAGAGCCAAATGAAGACGAGCCAATAGTTGATAAAGCGATAAAAGAAATAGAACAAGGGGGTGCATTAAGAGTAGTTGTTTGGAATACAGTGAAATCAGCTACGCCCATAGTAGTAGGAGCGCTAAAAGGTCATTTACTCAAAATCGGTGCTTTAGGATGGAATTACATTCGTAACCATTTAAATTAGATCACGAGAACATTATTTTGGTGCCTACCCAGATTGATTAAAGATTGATGATATCAGAATATCCTGAGAATATCCTGGAAAAAATTAGAATATTTTGAAAATATCTTTAGAATATTTTGAGAATATCCCACGCTAATTTCAGAATATTCTCAGAATTTTTCGGTTAAATAATTTTTTGGTCTGCAGAATATTCTCAGGATATTTGAAAAATTCTCCGATTATTCTAAGGCTGGATATTGCAAATATCCTGACTTGAAGACCGTCATTTCGAATGAGGAACATAAAATAGTGAGAGTTTTCATCTGGGACTTACATTAAATTAGCATGAAAAAAAAAAGAATAATCCAACTCAGTGAATGTAACTTACATTCACTGAGTTGGATTATTCCTTTTTTTTCATGCTAATTAGTTTTTTCTTAAATATTCTAGGGGAAAAGAAACTTCTTAAAATAAATGTTAATTAATATGTGATAACGACGAATGTCGAAAGTTCAGCGTGCTTATCAAGATCGACTTGATTCCTAAATTTGTAAAACAAGTTCATGCACTTCATGGTTTAAGCTTTTGCAAAATTTTGTGAAATTTTGTCTCAACTAACGTGTCTTGTTACTCGTTTCTTCAATACTGGAAGAAACCCATGTTTTGTACTAATTAGTTTATAAATTATTATTTATGTGCATCAATAATGAGGTAGCATAAGACCTAAGGACTACGTTTGATGATCTTTAACCCGCCGTCAGTCGCGCCCTAAAAACTTCCGCGAGTAGTCGCGCGGGGTCGTTTTCGACCCCAAAGTTCTTTCGTCCCATTTTACCACCGTCATTAAAAATTTTGATTTCAACCATGCAGAATGGTAATGAGTATGTATTTTTAAAGCTTTTTACGTGAAAACTCGATTTGAAAAAAATAATTTTTCGTTCAGTAATTGATATATTGTAATCTGTGTCGGAAAACCCTCAAAAATGTGACTTTTCCCAGATTTTTATCAGTCAGCTGCCTTTAACTAGTTTTGAAACTTATAAATCGAGGTTTTTTTACTTCTAGGCACTATAGGATATAATTTCATGAAAAAAACGTATGGGGTTGTGGGGGCAAGTTTTTGAGGTATCCCCCCCTCAATACCCCTCCTATATTTAGTCCTAAAATTTTGGATATGAAACAAGTAACCAGCTGAAAAACTTTATTTTTTACCGAATGAGATGGAAAAAACGCCAATTAAGGTTAGCAAGATTCCATCAACCAAAAAACAGAATCGAAATTGAGGATTTAGGGGACGGCTGGAGGGGAAAAAGGGGTGGGGGTAGCAAAGTGGAGATACTTAAATTTTTTTGCTGTGATCTTTTTGGTTTTCGTACTTGATTCCTGGTACCCTTTTACACCTCCCTTCCGCTTTCCCCCACCTTCCCCCTTCATTTCCCATCTCATTCCCTTTTTCCCCTCCCCACTTTCCGCCCCAATGTGAAATAATCAAACTTTCGCGGAAAAAAACAAAAAAAATTATGATCAGTGGCGTCGCTTGTAATCTGGCAGCGCCGCATTTCGTCGATTCAAATGCATGAAAAAGGCCAAACTAATGGAGGTGCGAAGTGCACTCCCTCGAATCGACACTTTGTGCGGGTTTGAATGGACAAAACGCGGTGCTGCCAGATCACAAGCGCCGCCGCACTGATTTATGTAAAAATTGATACCTAACAAATTGGTATAAACGAGTAATTTAGAAAAAAACAGTAAGAGCAAACATTAGATTTGCTAAAAGTGTTGTAGTAAGTACAGAAAAGTAAAAAACCAACGGCAATCACATCACGCGAGTGCAAACACCGCACAGAATTCACGTTTACGTTATGTTCACTCGGTCACATTTTATGAACGTGAGTAGTCGCGCGGGGTCGAAAAGGACCCCAAGCAACTTTGGCGCGTCCGTGCTTCAAAACGAATGATTGAATTAAGTTCATATTTACAGAGTGGATAGTCCAAACCCTCGAAGGAAGGTACTGAAACGGACGAGCTAAAACCTTCAAATTTTCATGGACGAAATTGCATTTTCTGACCCCTGGGGTCGTTTTCGACCCCGCGCGACTGACGGCGGGTTAAGCAATTGTAAATATTATGTGATTGTATTACCTATCTTTCGACTCATCAATGTGCTACCTAGCACATTTTCTTGTTTGTAGTTTTAAGCAGATTGCTTATAATGTTTCAAATTTACTCTTATATTTAGTAAAATTTATTTAAGAGTTTTACTCTTTTTTTTTTTTTCCCACCTCAAAATATTCATGTACCCAAATTTCTCGCAAATTGGCGCCGTGGGAAAATGACGCGGAAACACGCCACCTCAAAGCGGCAATATGGCAATTTGAGGTTGTCGCTTAGCATTAATGAACATTTTTTACTCAATATCTTACTTTGTTTTGGTACAAGTAGGGGGGGGAGAGGTGTCGAATGGGCCCTTGTCCTAACCCCCTAACCTCCCTTCTCCCATAGGTTTCCTAATCTGATTACTGAGTACATAGGTAATTGAGAAAATATCATCGAACAATAACCGTGCATTAACGTGAAACAGGGACAATTTCGGTCTGAAAAATTTAAAAATCAAACTTAGGCGTTGGTACAAGAGCTGTGCTCTTTAGATATTCTTATGTTCTCTAGTTTGATTATTTGTAAGTTGTTGCAATTTTTCCAGAATTTTTTTACAACAAATTTAAACATTTGATGAGCGAGGAAGGTGAAAAATTCATGTCCATCACGCTTGATTTTTTGAAGCCTTCAACCAAAATATTCAGTTAATTTGCAAAAAGTTGACGTTTCCCTGAATCTAGAGGTCTAATCTAAAAATAGAAGGAAAAACTACGTTTTAAACAGTGTGTTTTTAAGAAAACAAATCAATTAAATTACAAGAACTCCGGGTGTGCCATTTTTGGCACATTTCAAAGTTCACCTTTGTACTGGCAAAGGACGCTTTGTTCTAAGGGCCTGAAAATTTATGAATTTTCATCATTTTTGGTATGGTAGCCTCTCCCCAGGTTGCACTTATCCAGCTTTTTTTGTTTTTTCTAAAAAGAGGAATTTACGTAAAACTCCGGTTGTGCCTTTTGAGGCACAAGGTTGAATTGCACCGCTTTAGAACGTTTTTTTACGGAAAAATCTCGAGGCTTATAGTTTCCCTTAGTTCGCTTTGAGAAATTGAGGCACTTTTTGCGCAATACTGTGGGCAAAGAGGAGAGGGGGAGTCGGCTCCAGCGTTCCATATCTTTTTGAGTTGAAATCGAAATATTTATTCTTATTTGAATTCCTCGATTGAGTTGGTTTCTGGACACTAGCGTTTAGAGTCTCTCAATTTTGACCGGAGGGGAGGAGGGGTATACTGAAACGGTTTCAGGAGGGGAATATGGGACGGTATGGGCGACATAAACCGAAATACTAAACGATACTGAATTAGATAAGAATGGGTCCTGGTTGTCTGGAAGGAGAAAGAGCGAAGTAACACATAGCATAGCAGTATATCAAGCATAGTATATCAATCAAAAATGAATAAAAGAGTCCATGTTCTTACTTCTTAGCAAGATGCATAATGATGTACGAATCAGCGCCAGCGAAAATAAAAACCAAAACCTGTAACTGAATAAAATGAGTCCAAGTACGGAGTCGATGTGGTCGACCAAATGCCACGCAAGTGTTCCGTAAAAGCAGAGTCTCGGACTTTGCAATTAATTAGTTTTCCATTATTCTTCAAAATATTCTTCAATAAAGTATTAAATCTAAACGTCTAACGTCGTAAATATTTGTCCTATTTTATTTTTTTTTTCTTTCTCGCTATGCAAGAGAAAGTGTTGTATTCATGAAAAAATTGAAAACTTAGATTTTACTATTTCTACATATTTCATGACTCCGTGAGTTCAAAAAACCGGTTTCGTTGGAACGAGTCTACGTTGCATGGCGCCACGCAATTTAATATGCTGGGACTTGCTGCAAACGATCCACGTTGGATGGATTCGATGCAATCAAATTTTATGGTCGGTTATTCCCTGTTTTATCTTGTTGCATTAAGTCCATGCAACGTGGGTATTTTGAAACAAGTCCCAGTAGATATTTTTGCAAACAATCCACGTTGAATAGATTCCATGCAACAAAATTGTTAGGTCAGTTTTCTCCAGTTTTTTCTTGTTGCATGGACTCCATGAAACGTGGATCGTTTGGAAAAAAAAAAATCTACTGGGACTTGTTGCAAACAATCCACGTTGCATGGACTCCATGCAACAACAAAATCGAGGGTAATTTTCGATTATTCGATATCGATTTTCGACCTGAATTCACGAGGACGCGCTGCAGCGGTCAGGCGTATGTCACACGAATCACCGATTCCTTACGCAGAAGCGCACGGAATACCCACGCTCTAATCTCTGTTGTAACTTGTTGGCAGTCACCACCTTCGACCAAGTATCAAATAGTGCTATACCGGAATGTCGCGGAACTTCTTCGCTTTGCTTTGAACGCTGATGGACGCAGTGTGTTTTGCGGGTTTCTCGTCGTTTCCTTGCAGACACTTTTTTACGCTATCCGCGTAGAGTACGTTTCCCATGTAATGTGGGATGCTTGTGGTTCTTTGCACGGGCGATTACTCATATCTACTTTTGCAGAGTTTGCGTTTCATTCTCTCTGTTTACACTTTCCTAATCTGTGACTTCGTAACCGCTTCAGCGACACTTCTCTCTCCTGTCCCTACCAAGATCCAATCAAACATTCTCATTATTATTAATTATGATCTCCACCCCTTTTCTTCGGCTTGTAATTTTATTAAAGAAAATTTAATACAGTAAAAAAACCCAATTCAAACTACTGCGTAATTTAGCCCTGCCAAAAGCGGAAGCTGGCTTTCTACAGATGACGAGTCACCCCAGATATGAAGCAAGATTTTGGCAAGATTTTAAAAATCTTTGTGTTCTTGCCAAAATCTTTCCATTCTTGCTAAAATCTTTCTAAAATATTTCCAAAAAAAATTTCTTGAGAAACTTTTCTAAAATATTTTAAAATGGTTTTTTTTTAAAGGTTTAGAAAATATTTTTGTTAAAATATTTCGCAAACATTTTAAAAAAGTTTGGAAAAAAAGATTTTTTTAATAAAGTTTTTAAAACATTTCGAAAAACTTACGAGACGTGACAATGGGTGCACAACCGCACCACTAGATGGCGCGCGCTCCCTCGCATACAAATATATTCATTTATTCTTTTTATTCATTATTGTTATTTACCTTTTTCTTTATTCTTTCTTTTCAAGTGTCTTAAACGAATATAGTTCCATCCATACATCTAATGATATAAATAAAAATCTGCATATATCTACTCTAAAATGCCTCTCTAAAACTCAACTTCTCGCAAATTCAAACCATTTTCTTTCTAGTGGCATCCCATCTGGAGCCCCAGTTAGGTTGCTCACTTTCCCACGTGTTAAAGATGAACGTGAGGAATCAACTAGTCGTATGAGTGTGTCGAGGCATCTCACAAACCGTCTTATCTTTAGGATGTGAATATGTCTTTCTTAAGACTCGTCTCAACTTTAAACCTATAGTGGGCTTAAGTTGAAAAGTGCAGAAGCGCCTACCCTGCACCTTTTCTCTTGCCCTCTTCTTCTTTTACTTAAATAAAACCTTTCTCCTTTTTATATTAATTAATCATTTTATTTGATTGATTTTGACAATGATTCTAAAAACCTTTTTGAATGATTTTTTTAATACAATTTTTAAAAGATTTTACAGCAAGATTTTGCAAATGTTATCAGAAACATTTTCAAAATATTTTAGAAAGATTTTAGTAAGAATTAAAAAATCTTTTTATAATGTTATCAGCAATAATTTAAAAAGATTTTCGCGGCAAGCAAATGGATGGAACACAGCAATATTTTTGAAAGATTTTTGAAAAATTTTTGAAAGATTATCTGCAAGAACTTGGCAAGATTTTAAAAACATTTTTAAAATATTTCTTTCATATCTGGGACCAAAATCGATAACATTTTTTAAAAAAAGGAATGAAGTATGTAGAAGTTAGAAGGAGAGTTTAATCCTTCTTCTTTTATTTTATTCGTTCGTTTATTTTTTATTATTTTATTTCTTTAATTCCCTACTCGGTAGAGCACCTCATCAAACTCCTAATATTAAATCTAGTGCGTAGATTCAGCAAGAAGAATTACATTTACTTGCCACAAATAAATGCATAAACATATGTTTAAATAAATGAATAAATATAAAGATAAATAAATCGATAAATATTATCACTTATTAAAAAAAAACTGTTGAATTAATGTTTATTTAAAAAAAAAAAAATCTTTTTCACCACAATATTTAAGATAAAAACTAATTCGCATGAAAAAAAAAGAATAATCCAACGCAGCGAATGTAACTTACATTCACTGAGTTGGACTTTTTTTTTTTTTTTTCATGCTAATTTAATGTAAGTCCCAGATAAAAACTCTCACCATTTTATGTTCCTCATTCGAAAGGGCGGTCTTCAAGTCAGGATATTAGCAATATCCAGCGTTAGAATATTCGGAGAATTTTTCAAATATCCTGAGAATATTCTGCGGACCAATGAATTGTTTCACAGAAAAATTCAGAGAATATCCGGAGAATAGCGTGGAATATTCTCAAAATATTCTAAAGATATTTTCAAAATATTCTAATTTTTTCCAGGGTTTTCTCAGGATATTCTGATAATATCAATCTTTAATCAATCTGAGTAAGCTCCAAAATAATGTTCTAGTGATTTTAAATAAATGGTTACGAAGGTAATCCCATGTTAATGCACCGAAATCGGGTAAATGACCTTTTAGCGCTCCTACTATTATAGGCGTAGCTAATTTCACTGTATTCCAAACGACTGCTCTTAATGCACCCCCTTGTTCTATTTCTTTTATCGCGTCATCAACTATTGGCTCGTCTTCATTTGGCTTTAATGTCGTGGGGAACTATGTCAAATTACGACACATTAATAATACCACTGAAGTCGTGTTGGTCTGTATGAGTGTCAGATGGATAATGCTGATGGCATGTCCCAGAATGTACCTTATATTATATTCTTCATGTATAACTGAGACAATATGTTGAACATGCTGCCTAACACTTTTCATAGGAGAAGCTGCGTCTATATAAGTAAAATTAACGTAAATATGAGGCTCCGCAAACACACATTTTTCTAAAGAATTAGCAGCTAAAATGTTTCCCTTAATTAAAGAAACAGCCCATTTAGTTGCGTCACTCAAACGTGCGACATTCCATTCCCTTTGGAGAGTGCTCATAGCTATAGTTGCACTTCCAGATTAGGTATTGTAACATCGTAATATTTGATGTCCTCATCGGTATTAAACTTCGTTGTCTGCCGCAACTTAGCGTTTAAGTACCCTGTTTGGACTACCACATTCCAAAAATATTCCGTTTCATTACCTATTGTGTTGTATCGTAAATTTTCATGAATTAGTAATTTCACCGTTTTTTAACTCATCAATTTCTTGAAGTTTATCTGGATATCCGATCCACCTCCATGAACTAGTGGACCAAGTAATGCGTATATTTATCCTGTATCCACCCAGTTTGTGTCAAGTACCCCGGTTTGAATACAATTGATTACAGATCATGGGTTCAATAAAGTAACCATCACACCATTTATTTAATTAATTTATATCCAGCTTCTGATGCGTCTGTATAATGAACTGATGGACTTGTTTTGCGGAGATTCCAAAAAAACTTTTATAATCACCGGGGCAAAACACAGAGGATACAGAAATATAGTTGAGAGCTGAAAATATGCTCTGCTTTACATTTAATGATTCCAAAGATCGGCCAGCTGAGATACTTGCAGTGTTTTTGTATCCTCCTTCATCATTTTGTCAAGCTGCCAAACTATGTTATTGTCCGTCAAATCAACTTTCATCGTTCATATAAGAATAGTCGCCCCTCTTCGTAGAAGCCGCATAGCATTTCTAAAATTCAATCCTTTTTAAATTTCTTCTGAATAGTATGCCTTTGAACAAAGTTTGATTCTAGAGATTGGATAATGCTTCTATTTTCATCTATCTGCAGCACATTTCATACTAGGTACAAGTAATTACACCTGAATTGTCTTAATTTAAGGTGATTATAGGCTATGCCTGCTTACATTTCAATCCGACGGATAGCTTCACTAGTCGCTTTTGGGTAAACTCGTGGGTTTGGCATTTTAAATTGAAACCAATGAAAAAATGCATACATAAGTCAAGAAGAATTTAGGCACCTTGACAATCACATAAAGGAGTAGACACAAGTACTGCAAGGATCACAGCTGGCCGATCTTTGAAATCATTAGATATAACCCTGGTAATAGTTTTTCATTGGTGACCAATAAAACGGTTCCAATTCTCCAGTGACCAATGAATTTTTCATTGCTGACCGATGAAATTACATCGGTGACCAATGAAATCACATTGGTCACCAATGAAAAATTCATTGGTCACTGGAAAATTGGGACCGTTTTATTGGTCACCAATGAAAAACTTTTACCAGGGAAGGCAGAGCATATTTTCAGCTCTCAACAATATTTCTGTTTCCTCTGTGTTTTGCCCCGGTTTATTTGAAAAAGTTATTGGATTCTCCGTAGATAAAAGAAGTCCAACAGCTCATTGAACAGACGAATCAGCAGCTGGATATATATGAATTAAATAAATTGTATAATGGTTATCAAAGAGGCGAGGCTAATTTATTAAACCCATGGTTTATAATCAATTGAATTCAAACCGGGATACTTCACAAATATTGGGCGGATACAGGATAAGTATGCGCATTACTTGGTCCTCTAGTTCATGGAGTTGGATCGGATATCCAGATAAACTTCAAGAAGATGATGAGTTTAAAAACAGTGAAATTACTAATTCATGGAAATTTCAGATACAATGCAATAGGTAATGAAACAGAATATTTTTGAAATCTGTTGGTCCAAACAGGGTACTTAAACGCTAAGTTGCGGCAGACAACGAAGTTTAATACCTATGAGGACTTCAAATATTACGATGTTACAATACCTAATCTGGAAGTGCAACTATAGCTATGAGCACTCTCCAAAGGGAATGGAAAGTCGCACGTTTGAGTGACGCAACTAAATGGGCTGTTTCTTTAATTAAGGGAAACATTTTAGCTGCTAATTCTTTAGAAAAATGTGTGTTTGCGGAGCCTCATATTTACGTTAATTTTACTAATATAGACGCAGCTTCTCCTATGAAAAGTGTTACGCAGCATGTTCAAAATATTGTCTCAGTTATAGATGAAGAATATAATATAAGGTACAAACTAGGACATGCCATCAGCATTATCCATCTGGCACTCATACAGACCAACACGACTTCAGTGGTATTATTAATGTGTCGTAATTTGACATAGTTCCCCACGACATTAAAGCCAAATGAAGACGAGCCAATAGTTGATGACGCAATAAAAGAAATAGAACAAGGGGGTGCATTAAGAGCAGTCGTTTGGAATACAGTGAAATCAGCTACTCCCCATAATAGTAGGAGCGCTAAAAGGTCATTTACCCGATTTCGGTGCATTAACATGGGATTACCTTCGTAACCATTTATTTAAAATCACTAGAACATTATTTTGGAGCTTACTCAGATTGATTAAAGATTGATATTATCAGAATATCCTGAGAATATCCTGGAAAAAATAAGAATATTTTGAGAATATCCCACGCTTTTCTCAGGATATTATCTGAATTTTGCGTTGAAACAATATGTTGGTCCGCAAAATATTCTCAGGATATTTGAAAAATTCTCCGAATACTCTAAGGCTGGATATTGCAAATATCCTGACTTGAAGAGTGTCCTTTTGAATGAGGAACATAAAATGGTGAGAGTTTTTATCTAGGACTTACATTAAATTAGCATGAAAAAAAAAGAATAATCCAAGTCAGTGAATGTAAGTTACATTCGCTGAGTTGGATTATTCTTCTTTTTTTTTCATGCTAATTAGTTTTTATATTAAATGTTCTAGGGGGAAAAAAAACTTCTACAAATAAATGTTAGTTAATATGTGATAAAGGCGAATGTCCAAAGTTCAGCGTGCTTATCAAGATTGACCTGATTACTAAATTTGTAAAACATGTTCATGCACTCCATGGTTTAAGCTTTTGCAAAATTTTGTGAAATTTTGTCTCAACTACTTACGTGACTTGTTACTAGTTTTTTCAATACTGGAATAAACCGCGGATGTTTTGTACTATTTAGTTAATAAATGATTATTTACATGCATCGATAGTGAGGGAGCATAATACATAAAGACTACGTTTAATGATCATTAAGCAATTGTGAATATCATGTGATTATATTACCTATCTATGGACTCAATGTGCAACCTAGCACATTTTCATGTTTGTATTATTAAGCAGGTTACTTTTAATGTCCAAGTTTACTCCTATATTTAATAAAATTTAGTTAAGAGTTTTACTCTTTTTTTCTTTTTCCGCCTCAAAATATTGATGTACCCAAATTTCTCGCAAATCGGTGCCGTGGGAAAATGACGCGGAAACACGCCGCCTCAAAGCGTCGATACGGCTATTTGAGGTTGTCTTTTAGCATTGATGAACAGTTTGTACCATGATCTAACTACACAGGTCAGTCAATGCGAACACTCTCCACTGCCTCTCCGTATGCCTGGCTTTATCACCGAGTAGACTGAGGAAGAGAATGACGTATAGCTCGCGCAGCTGAAGCGCGGGCGTTCAAATCTACATGCTTTCATATGGGGGAATTACCAGGTTTCAAAAGTGAATTATTAACAATTTACGACAGTAAAACTTGGTTTTTATTTATGATACACCACGAGGAAGGTTTCAAGCTTTAAGAAAACCAGTCTGATCAAACTTCAATTCCTTATTCCTGTATTTTCTGGCGGTTAGTAAAAATCCCTCTTATGGAGAAGGTAGGTTATGTAATATTTCATGCATTCTACCCACTTTTCTAAAACTGCCCGATAATAGAAAAATCGAATTCCCGTACAATTGCATTGGTTTTCTCAAAGCTTGGAACCTTCCTCGTTACTTCTTAATGATATAAACCCAGTTTTACTGTCTTAAATTGTTTATAATTTGCACTTGAAAAAGGGTCTTTTCCCCATAAGAAAGCATGTAGATTTAAACGTTCGCTCTTCAGCTGCGACAGCTATACGTCACGAGCGGAGGTTGCGAAGATCGCACCGAAACTCGTCCACCGGATTGTCTGACCTGTGTAGTTAGATCATGGTTTTTACTCAATATGTTACTTTGTTGCGGTGCAAGTAAGGGGGGGGAAAGTGTCGAATGGGCCCTTGTCCTAACCCCCTCTCCTCCCTCCTCCCATAGGTTTCCTAACCTGATTACCGATTACCTCGGTAATTGATACGCCAATGGTATTTATCAACAGGAAAGCAGACTTACGAGCAGACCTGTTTTTTCGGTGGGATTTTAATCGCTGACAAGGCGCAGGGCTCTCAAAACATCCGCTGTGCTCTTCCAAGGCACCGCCAATAGTATTTTCAACAGGAAAACGGACTTACGAGCAGACCAGTATTTTTGGTGGCCTTTTAATCGCTGACAAGGCACAGTGCTCTCAAAACGTCCGCTGTGCTCTTCTGGTGCACCGTCAATGTTATTTTAAACAGGGAAACAGACTTACGAGCAAACCTGTCTTTTTGGTGGGCTTTTAATCGTTGACAAGGCGCAGGGCTCTCAAAACACGTCCCTCTGCTCTTCCGGCGCACCGTCAATGTTATTTTTAACAGGAAAACAGATTTACGAGCAGACCTGTCTTTTTGGTGGGCTTTTAATCGCTGCCAAGACGTAGGGCGCTCAAAACAGATGACAAGGGTACAAGAAGATGAAATGTTCATTTGTGGAAATTTCGTAATTCGGTGGTTGCCAAGTTTCACGTCGTCTTGGATTCAAGTATCAAAAATGACAAAAAAGGGGGGCCCGAACTATCAGATTTTATCTCTATGGTACAAAACGGTAAAAATCGTGTAAAAGAAGATGAAATGGTCCGATGTGAAAATTTCGTAATCAGGAGGCTGCCAAGTTTCGCGGGGCGGCGACGCGACGCCGCCCCGCGGCGTCCCTGTTCAATTTTAAAAAATGACGAAAAATAGTAAATCCTAGGACTTATCAGGTTTTCTCTGTATGGTACAAAAAGGTCACAAAACGACTGGATGGTCAGTTTTTCTGATTTCGATAGTGGTGGTGGGGGGGGGAGGCTGACCCCAAATTGTCGGACACCCTTTCCCTCCCAACGAAGAGTACAAGTCTCTGTTGATGAGTTACAAAAGAGCACAAGGCGGTAGAAAGCGGATAGAAAGCGACGGAACGATGAGATATCGACGTTTTGAAAGCGGGGGAGCTGACTCTCCAACTTAGAGCCCTAGATCCCCCCTATTCGGGGGTTGGGCAGGGGGAAGGGGTACACATTTTTGTTTGGTGGTACAAAACTGTACAAAACGGGTACAAAACGACTAGATGGTCAGTTATCCTGATTTCGATAGCGGGGGGGGCTGACCCGAAATTTTGGTCCCCCCAAAACCCCCCTTAACGGAGAGTACAAGTCTCTGTTGATGTGTTGCATAAGAGCACAAGGCGCGTTGCAAAGCGGACTCAAAACGACGGCATGATGAGGTATCGACGCTCCGAGCTGGGGGGAGCTGACTCCCAAACTCTGAGCCCCAGAACTCCTCCATTCGGGGGGAGGGGGAGGGGGAAGGTGTACACATTTTTGTTTGGTGGTACAAAACAGTACAAAACGGGTACAAAATGATGGAATGGTCAGATTTTGACAGTTCGGAAGCGGGGGGGAGGGGGCTGACCATTTCCACGGCCCCCCCCCCGAATGAAATCTAAAAAAGTGACCCAAAAAAGGGGGGTACATTTTTTTTTTTTTTTTTTTTTTTGTTTACGGTACAAAACGGTACAAAATGGGTACAAATTGATGAGGTAAACAAAACTTGGATATTTGATGGCGGGGGGGGGGGGGGGCTGACGAAATGGACGTCTAAAGATGAGGGATCTCAATGTTGGATAACAAATAATGGCTTTTTTCTCCAGAGAGAACCCTGTCCATTCCCAAGAGTTTCTCTAGCAGCAAATCGGAGGTGTATTTCTTTGTCTAAGGGAACATTTTCGGATTCGTCAGGAACATTGCGACTTATCTATTTTCATCCGGGATAGGTAGACGAATGATGGATTTAAAGCCATGTCCGAACAGTTTTATCGATCTGTACCTCATACTTAGACCGTTGCAATATGCTTTATAACCTAGAAACTTATTTGATCTATTATTGACAATTGAGAATTAGAAAACATTGAATTCATACTTCAACTGACAACCGATCGTTGATCTGCAGAAAACTTAAATTAAATATCGAGGTTTCCAAAATCTACATTTTAACTGGTTAAGCATGATAGTCATTTCTATAATAATTTACAGGGTGTTTCAGGGTTAACGTCAGAAACTTCTGGAGCCGATTATTCAAGTAAAAATAAGACTATTTTTTCCATAAACATGGGCCATAAAATGCTTCCCTTCGGAGCTACGATTCTTCAAAGTTTGGAAAAAAATTTGGTTTTCTTGAAACTGTGACTAAGTTTATCCATAAAATGTCACTAAAATTTGGTATTTTTAGGTGAAAAATTCATTGAAATTCATGAAATATTTATTAAATAAGTCCAAGTCAACTTTTCTGACACTCTTGACCATTTAAAGGCAAACATTTCATGTTGCAACGGTGAATTTTCAAAATTTTATGGATGAATTAGATTGCAAAAACCCTAATGAAGATTTTCAATCCCTTTTATTTTTTCACTGCAACACGACGCGTATTAAGTGATATAATTGACGTTGAAGTTATGGGAAAGTCAGCGCTTTGGCTATGGCGGGCGTCACGCAAGCTGCATGTAGGCGCTTACAGTACCATTCGTGTCGCCTGCCTTAGTCAAAGCACTGACTTTCCCAACTTCAACGTCAATTATATCACTTAATACGCGTCTCACTGAAAAAATAAAAAGGATTGAAAATCTTCATTAGGGTTTTTGGAATCTAATTCTCTCTTAAAATTTTGAAAATTCTCAGTGGCAACATAAAATGTTTGCCTTTAAATGCTCAAGAGTGTCAGACAAGTTGACTTGGACTTATTTAATAATTATTTCATGTGTTTCAATGAATTTTACACCTAAAAAATGCCTAAAAATACCAAAGTTTAGTGACATTTTATGGATAAACTTAGCCACAGTTTCAAAAAAATCAAATTTTTTTCCAAACTTTGAAAAATCGTAGCTCCGAAGGGAAGCATTTTATGGCCCATGTTTATGGAAAAAATAGTCTTATTTTTACTTGAATAATCGGCTCTAGAAGTTTCCGACGTTAACCCTTAAATACCCTGTAGAATGAGATATTCTTGAGTTTTAGTGATTTTTCCTAAATTACCAAATTCCAAGGAAGTTTTTCTTGTTTGATTTTTCTTTTAAATGAACCTTTTCTGTCAAATTGATTTAAAACAAGTTTTTTTTTTTTTTTTTGTCATCAAGCCTGAAAGCATTCCTAGATAGTTTAAGATGATTCCAGGGTCGATTACTTAGAACCTTGGACAGCACGCCGTGCTGCTCACAATGTCACCCGTTGTTGGCTAAAATTGACGATTTCATGCTAAACGCACAAACTTGAGGAACGTTAGCACCTGCAAGCATATACCTACTTCAGGAAGATACCCTGAAAGTTACAAGCTGAAACACTCAAAAATAAAGCCGGAAATTAAGAAATACGAAAATTCCCATGTAAGCCTTCATGAGTGCGAGTGAGGCAGATAGATATATTATCGCTCGCACTCTCTCTCACTCACTAAGCATAGGGCGAAATGAATTTCATAATTTACGGCTTTAGTTCTGAACGAACATTGCTCAGTTTGGGCTAGAAAATTCATAGTAAAAATTTCGCAGGTGCTGAAGTTATCGGATATTGCGTTATTTCTTTGGTTTCAATTTAAAATGCCAAAAAAACGACTTTTCCCAAAGACGACCAGTGGCGCTATCCATCGGATTCAAGTCTGGAAAAATTTCGCCTGGCATCACCTTTAAGATCTATAACTTCAAAAAAATCGTGTTGGGTGACAGCACGATAGCACCTTCACTGTTTCGTACCACAGGGGAATAAGAGCCCAGTGCAAAGTGAAGTTAAAAAAGTAAAAGGAAAATTATCAAGAGTCTAGCATCAGGATAGCGGCCGCCTCGCTCCTTTCATGCGATTCCGTGTCGCTGTGAAGAGAGTCTAGGCAGGAAAGTTTAACAACCATCACATAATATAACATGCATTATAAGGAAACCAGTGAAAAGAGAGGAGAGGACGGGGAGAGAGCTTGCAAAAGGTAGGAAAGAAAGAGAGAGAGAGAGAGAGAGAGAGAGAGAGAGAGAGAGAGAGAGAGAGAGAGAGAGAGAGAGAGAGAGAGAGAGCCTCTAGAACGGAATTGCGAAAAGTCAACATTCAGAAATATTGAAAGGATTTCAATCTTCCGACCCAACCCGAGACCCGACCCGACCCAACTCGACCGACCTCAGGAACGACAACGCAGTGTGCTTTCGCACAATAAGGAACACTGCGAAAAGGAGCGGAGCTGTGAGAGGTACCAGAGATCGCGATGAGACGCACAGAATAGGTGAGGAAAGTCGCCTCTCTGTCTCCGTTTTCTCGGCTCGATTCCCCCACCCCACCCCCTTCCACCCTCCCCACCCCCATCCCCCATCCCCCATCCCCCTCCCACCCCCTCATCCCCCTATCCCCCCTCTGACCCTTTGTAAGCTCAGACGCTATGTACATACTCCTCACCTTGCTGTTAAGGGGACGTCGCGACTCAACGCGGGGCTGACGCGTCAGCGAGGAAAGGGGGGGGGGGGGGGGTGGTTGTTCCAAGAGCCTTTGGAAGCGGGTGGAGTGGATTGCGAAGGCAATGTGAAAAAGAGAGAGAGAGAGGGGGGGAGGGGGAGAGAGGAGAGAGAGAGAGGGAGGGGGAGGGAGAGAGAGAGGGGGAGGGGGAGAGAGAGAGGGAGAGAGAGGGAGAGAGAGAGGGAGAGAGAGAGAGAGAGAGAGAGAGAGAGAGAGAGAGAGAGAGAGAGAGAGAGAGGAAACAAGCGAAAATAATGATTTATTATGAATGGGCAACTTAACAAGTTGTAAGGAGACAAGGCGGGGTATATGGAGAAGCGAAGAGTACGCTGCCCTACATCGCTACCATCGGTTGGAGTGTTTGTCGTTTGAACACAAGCTTTTCCACAAGCGGAGTGGTTGAAATAAGAAGGATACGGTGTGTATATACGTATAGAGAGCACCCGTGCACGGGGGGCGAGACTCTATTGATAACTCGAGGCCACATAATGAGTCGTTTTATATTACTGCTCTTCCTCGAGTCTGGAGAGCGCGAGCGGCGAGGAGGCAGGCGCAGGCAACGAGACGCGATGCGACGCGCGCGCCACCTTTCGGAGGTGAATTGAACTCGGCGGGATTTTCAGGCTTCTGGCCTCTTCATCTTTAATGTGTTCCTCCGGTGATGGTGCCGCAAGGTACTTAACTTGCCGCTCGAATGACAGAATATTTTGTCGAGCTCGTAGCAATGAAGAACTGATCTTTGCAGAAAACGCGAGCTAGGAAATAAATTCTCCGGTTATAGAGAGTGAGTTTCGGCGGTTTGCCCAATCCTAGAGTCCCTTATTGTAGAGAGTTAAGGTGATCCCTGGAACTGATAGTTATCTCCCCGACCGAAGTCACGAGCCCGGTCCAGAACATGGCGAATCAGTGTTTAGTGCCGATTTCTGCCTCCAGAGCGCTACCGTTCGATTAATGCCGTAAGCAACTTGTATTTAAGATAACGGAGTGTCAGTTACTAGATAATCGTCTGAAGTGAGTACGTCTCTACAAATTATCTCGTCAATAATTTCAAAAATAAGGCTGAAAGTACCACAAAATGGAATATCGCAAATAGATTCTTGTATCGAGCCTTGTATCGTGCCACCCTCTGTGGTTTGTCACGAAACCGAAATTTTGGCCCACCCAAAGAATGCAAGAAGTAAAAACAAAAGTTGTCAAATTTAATGAGTATATAGGTTAAAACAGCTTCGAGTTTCTTGAATTGTTGTAAACCATAAGTATTTTTTCCCAAAATTTGCCCAGATAGTGAGAGTGAATACGGCCAGTAGAGTCATCAAAGACCTGGAAGGTTTCAAGGTCCAATGGGGCTCTTGCAAACTTTTGCTGTGAGCAAATGAATAGTCCATTCTGATGTAAAAACCAGCAAAAATTACGAAAATCTCACTGAGAAAGTTTAAAATTCAGTAATAAACCTATATAACTACATAAATGGCAAGATCGTAATGGCAGTTCGACGCAAGTATCATGGGAGATTCTTATCTAATATGCCACTTTCTTTTTAGAAACACAGAGGTATGTCTCAATTTAGATAGGAATTTTCCATGATACCTTTTCGTCTCTCCGCCATTAAGCTCAATTCTGAGAGTGAATTTCGTGATTATTTAAGTGTACTCATCGTCATTTTTACTGATTTTTATGGAAGAATCAACTCTTCAATCCCGTGTGGCAAAAGTTTGCAAGAGCTCCAATGCATGAGAAACAAAAATTAAAAAAAAGGTCATCAGATCCCCCCCCCCCGTGAAGATCTGAGATGACGTTACTATGGGCATGGTTAGGCTGCATAGCATCCAAATCGATGTAACCACATTTCATTGATATCTTCATAAGTTCTATGGTGAGTAAGATGATTGCAGCCAATATATATTATCTTCTAATATATATAAAAGCCGTGTGGAGTCGGTGTACAGATTCTTTCCACGGGTTCTTTACTGACTTCCCGTTGTGCTACGAAGCTGAAATTTTACAGGGAGCATCCCTCCTTGCTGTAGATGAAGCCAAAAATCCTAAACCATAAAAAATCCGTACGGTTTTTGGTCAAGAGCCTGATTTATGGTTTCTCCCATAAGATAGCATGAGTGCGAGTGAGTAGGGAGTATCGTCTGCTCCGTTCACTCGCATTAGTCTTATGGAAAGAAATCCGTGCTTGACAACCGTTTTATTGGTTGCTAATGCATATTCAGGAGTCCGATGATTTTCCATATGATTTTTGATCATACGTTGTTTGATATTTAAAAAAAGATTATGTACAAATAGTGAGTTTTTTTTTTCGGAAGTATGTAGTACACTTAATCACCACTCTACGTATATACTGAGTCGGTGCACCCAAAAAGGAAGAAAACAGCTGCCGACGTAAAAAAAAAATTAGCGTCGCTTGGTGACCGACCAAAGCATCGAAACAAATATTCTTCTCTCTCGCACACATTGCGGAAGTACAGAGACCGTCTTCTTCCCACTCATTACACTTATGGGATTCACAGTTGTCGGCATTTTCTATAGGGCATAAGTGGATCCGGACAGCACCACTGGTATTTTTCCGGCCATCCTCGGACCGAGCTCCATCGATCGATACCGCACCCATCCCGAACGCCCTACAGGATTGACGGGAATTTTGAAGCAACAAAAACGACTTCCGAATTATATTTGGAGACTGTTTTCATTTTTTAGTTTCGGGAATTTCAATCAAATTACCGCCCTTATGGAAGTCTAAGCGAGGTAATGTTTTTTTTTTTTTCTTAAATGAGGACGACACAGGCTCAATTAATTGTTTTTGTTTTGATGAAAAATTTCATAAGGATTTGCAAGTAAGTTGCGTGTTTATTTCAAACAAGCTTTATGTTTTGTAGCTTGGTGTGTTTCGATGTCTTTTTTTGAGTGAAGATTTCATCATTTTCCACGTTGTTTGCTGGGATATTGGCCAAATTTTAGGAATTTGCTAATACTGGGTGTTGTTGGTGATGCGTTCGGATGTTGGGTTTCGAGAGGGGGGTAATGGGAGGGAGGTTGGCGTTGAAAGAGGTTTTTTGCATGAATATCTACTTTAAGTTCAAATGAAGAGGAGCAAAAGATGGGGTTTTCCGCGATTCTAATGCTGAATAAATGGATTTCATGTTATTTATCCATGAAAGGTCGTGGTCATTGGAATCAACGGATTTAAATTCATTATATCGATATAATTGCAAAAATTACTGAACCTTTAATTGAACATGGTGAAATTAAATAAGCCTTTTTTAAAAATTATAGCGATTTGCTCAGTGATTTGATTGGTGAAAATTCACGGTTAGTGAATTTTGACGATTTAAAGAAAACAATCAGTTCCTATTTTGAAAAAAAAAAAAAAAAAAAAAAAAAAATTGTCCTAGAATTTTGAAGCGTCACAAAGCAAGATCGGGAAGTACAGAGTTAAAAATTAGATTTGATGGGTCACAATATTTCTATTGGTTAGAATGTTGTGACCCGAATTGTGTGTCACAACGTAATAAAAAAAAAATTGGAAGCCACGTTTGTTCGCCTATTAATCACCGTTGGATTTGAAAGATCACAAAAGCAGTCCTGTCTTGCACACGTATGATGGGAATAAGATACCTTTTAATCCGTTGGATCATCACGATTGGATTGAGGCCATGTAATCTGCAATTGACAGTATAGAATTATTTAATTGTCAAATACGCCGATGTTTCGGTAGCTACGATTGAGGATTTGAACAAGAAAATATTTCAATTATATAAGCATTGATGAATTATTCAAGTCAATTACGTCGGTGCTTATTTACTGACATAATTCATAAAAGAATAATTTTACAAATGATTTTTATGTGTTATTTTTATAGTATTTCGCTTCGTGAAACGATTAATAAAGAAAAATACAAAAAAGAAGAAAAACAAAAAAAGAAAACACAACCGTGCGAAGCACGGGCTTTCCAACTAGTGATTCATTAAAAGTTGTTTGCATGGCTAATGAAAGCGCTTTTTATCAATCATGTTGGTATAATGATTTTGCCAGCTTTCAAAATGGGGCTCTCGCAAATTGTTACTTTTTTTTTTTTTTTTTTTTTTTTTAAACATTTATTTTTATGAAGACTTCCACAGTTGGAATTAATTCATTTTCTTATAACTAATTGTACATTATACTAATTATAAATATATCAGCGGCGGCTCGTGCAATGTGGCAACAATGGATTTCCTCCATTTAAAACTGTGCAAAATAATCGATTACTTGGTGAGGCGTAACGCCTCACCTAGTATCGATCTTTTTGCGTACGTTTAAATGGCAAAAGTGCACGATTGCCAGATTGCACGAGCCGCCACTGAAATATATCGTGTTGTTTTGAGTATATGCTATACTCATATCTAATTGTAGTTAAATTCTGGGATAAAATTTAACCTTTTTGCTTATGTATGTACTTACTAGAGTAGATGAATAATATTTACATAGTATATAGTGTATATAGGTAAATACAATTTAGGGGCTAATTACATGGCTATAGTTTATTCTACTTGAGACGAGTCAAGTTTACTGCCAAACCCTATCTTGTTAAATTGCAAATTGTTACTATAGGCAAATAAATAGTCCAATCTTATGTTTAGACCAGCGAAAATCACGAAAATGGCACTAAAAAAGTCTAAAACTCAGTAATAAACCCAGATAAGATCTGTAACGTCAAGACTATAATGCGGTGGAGCTCGGCAGGTATCATGCGGGATTGTCTAATTGATCGATTTCTCTACGGTAACACAGAGCGCGCTCTGTCTCAAATTAGATATATGAATCCCCCATGATACCTGCGTCTCTCCGGCCATTAATCCCGATTCTGGGAGTGAATTTCACGATTATTTAGTATAATCATCGTCATTTCTACGGGTTTTTATGCTACGGGGTTTAATCAACTCCGCAACTCTTTTTTTGTGTAGCAAACGTTTGCAGAGCCCTATTGAGGCATTTCATTAAAAAGGGTTGCTTGCCAGTCGCGGCAGTCGCCCTTATTGTTTAAAATTGCTAATTTGCTTCCTTTTACTTTAAAGTAAATGTGTACCAAGTTTGACTTTGATACGATGATTTTACACTAAATAGCACGCAGGTATAAAGGGGAAAAAAAATATTATATTTTTGCTAAAAATAGGGGGAAAAAAATATTATATTTTTGCTAAAAATAGAAAAAAAAAATATTACCTATTTCTTTGCTAAAAATAGGAAAAAATTCACTTTTTACTTAGTTGCAGGTCGTTTTTTGTGTGACGTGGACACTTGGACAGATCAGGTAAGGTTAGGTTTTAAACTTTAAACGCGTTTTTCTCAACATGAACATTTGGCAGAGACTACCTTCTTGCATCAAATGCCTCAATGATCACCAATGAGCTCTAACTTTAGAGTGACTCATCAAGGAACGTTCCACTGGTTCATTGTTGTCACCTAGGGCGCCGCGCCGCCATCTTGCGGTAAAAACCGATTTTTAGGTTAAATTTTGTAGGTCGTTTCCGGTCGTTCCGTAAACAAACTCGGGGACCACCCGATATGACGTACAAAATTTAAACTCAAACCTTGGAATCTGCCGTTCAAATTCCGCTTTTTCCCGGGATTCCTTCTACCCTGTGTCCCTATGTGGCACAAGGTGGACCAGCCAGCTGCCACTCTAAAGTTATAGCACAGAATAATACAATCAGAACAGAAGCTCTATCAGATTTTGAAGCAAATTCGTTTCGCGTCCGCCTTGTTGGGATATAGGATGTTTACATCTGGATTCGCGCGCGAATAAAAAAATATAGGACATGATCCGCGAAATTTTCAGTCTGAAATGCCAAAAGAATAAAAGTGAGGCCGGAAACTTAAGATTTCTTTCCAGAATTTACAGAAATAAATGAGTTTCAACACAAATCACACACGTCCGCCATGTTGGGATATAGGACCACAGCGTTGCCTATTGGTGCCATTAAATTCCAAACTTGCTTCCATTGGCTCCTATGGGTCCGTTCTGATTGTATTATTATGTGGTTACAGCTTATTGAGGATCACTATGCGTTGGTAATCATTTTGCCAACTTTCCAAATTGAAGGCGTTCAAGATGAACATGGATATAGATTTTCAGATTCACACGGAAAAAAAAAGATTAGTGAAAATAACCAAACGGATACCTGATTTTGGCACCTGCTAAATGTTATGGTAAACTTGACGAGAAGTATGGTACATTTACCGGTACTTTGAGTAAATTCGACATGCAATCAGGTAACATCACCCCAGTACCTAGTCAAACATAGTATACTTCTGGTTAACATTACCATAACATCTAGCAGGTGCCAAAATCAGGTATCCGTATGGTTATTTTCACCGTAGTTTTTTTTTCCGTGCACCTTAAGTGGTCTCTCCACCTGCGAATTTAAAAGCGCGAATAAACTAATTGAGCCAATGAGCTGCCTTGAAGTCGATAGTTCGAGTCCGATGCATTGACAACAAAGAAGCCCATTGGCTCCAGCAGTCAATTTGCGCTTTTAAATTCGCAGGTTGAGAGACCCCCTTAGACGGCAGAAGAGTCCGAGCTCAAGCGATTGCGCAACCCAGCAGCGAACAAAGAGCATTTATATCCCTGGTTTAATAACTCTCAACACGTAAACCGGGCACAATAAAACACCCTCCTCCGCCTTCTATACACCAACTTCCTCACGCGCTGAGAAACGTAAACTTTTGTCTTTTTCATTTAAAAGGACAAACGTTTGCCATTGCTGACGCCCGCTTAACCCCCCTCTCCCATCTCCAATCTCCCTCGAGCCCCCCTTCCCCCCTCTCTCTCTCTCCATGTGTCCTGCTCGCTCTCTTTCGCGTTTCCGCCGAATACAATCCCCGCTGTTTATACCCGGTGTTTCAACTCTTGTTAAACTGGCGGCAATTCATTAATTTCATTTTTATCCCCTGCTTCTATTATGGTTACGGCAATTTGCGCGCCCCGCAAGGCGGGCGAAGTTTTGTGTATGCATTGCGTGCCCTCGGAATTTTTCTCTAACCGCCAAGATCAACTTTGCGACGGATGGAGGTTTCATTTTCTCGCCTTTCCACCAATCCCCCCCAACTCTCCTCACTTGTCCGCCCCACCCTCCCCTCTTACACTTTCACTCTACGGTTCTGAAAAGTTTATAAACGGCACAAACTATGTAGAGGTTACGATTGAAGTGATTATGATTCATGCAATACTATCAACTAATTCTAACTTACTAATGTTTTTAATCCATCTTTGTCCGCTCCGCACTGAACTGAAAACACCTTCATTCCTTGATGTATGCAAATTCACTGCATCCATGCATTGCGTGCCTTGGGAATTTGTCTCTAACCGCCAAGATCAACTTTGTGACGGATGGAGGTTTTATTTTCTCGCCTTCCAACCCCCTCCCCCCACCACCACTCCTCACTTATCCACCCTTCCCCGGCTTATATTTCCACTCTACGGTTTTGTAAAGTTTATAAACGGTACTATAACTATAGAGGTTACGATTGAAGGGATTATGATTCATATACAATACTATCAACTAACTCTAACTTTACTAATGTTTTTAATCCTTCTTTGCCCGCTGCATGCATACTGAACTGAAGGTGACAGGTGGTAATGTACTATTAAAAATGCATAGTGTAGAAAATGTTAAAAAAGAAATGCCCATTTAAGTAATGTCCATTGTCCACTATCAAATGCCCAATTCACAATTTGTCCATATTAAATAAATGTAATTCGATGTAGGATTTGTCCATCGTACATAAATGTCCCTTTGAATAATACTCAATCGTTGACTAAGTAAGTACGCAAAACAAACTCCAAAAGTTATAAATTTTACTTCATGTTTATAAATAAAGCATGAGATATTATGAAGTCATTACATTCTCAGCTGTTTTTGAACATGATGGCAGCGAGTGGTTTGTAAACAATTGTGTCAGATGAACAGGGCCAGATTATTCGTGTAGCTTTCGTCTGAGGCTAGTTTTGTGAAAACTCATGTTCATTCCTTCTTTTGAACTTCATCGTCATCTCTAATTTTAGCCACTGCCTTTCGGGACATTAAACATCCTGAGGTTTTTAATTATACCGATTAGATTGTACCAGACATGACATGATAATCAAGATAAAATAATACCGATTAATACACCATTGTAGTCGCGGTCTTACTCTATTTGTAATTTTTATGTGTAGCTATTGATAACACGTATATTTCCAATAAAGAATCACGATTCAAAAAAAAAAAAAAAAAAAGATTATTGGACAAAATCAACTATTGAACATTCTTCTTTTTAGACGCGCATTTATTTACCATGGACCAATATTGTACATTGGACATTTTAGAGCGGACAATGTTTCATGGGCATTTCTTGTTGGACATTCTATACACTCGATATTTATAATAGGACATTTCCACTGAGGACCGAACTGAAAAACACCTTCATTTCTTAAAGTATGCAAATTCATTGCTTTCATGCATTGCTCGTTGCATACACTAAGAATTGAAGGAGTTCATTCCAAATGGCGATATGCGGAGAGGGGCTGAAACTGGAATATGAAAATGCTAAATATTCGAATGTCACTATGCGAGCGCGCAATTTGAATTTATGGATTTCTCGAGGGTATTTACGTCTGTTTGAGTGGACTTTTGAAAGTTTCTTAGAATGTGGATCAGTTTTTCTTTTCTTTTTCTTTTCGAGTGAAAAATTCATAGGAGTTCATACTCCATATTGTTATTCGAGTCGCGAAAGTTTGCAAATGACCCATTGTGCTGGTAAAAGACAAACTTTTGCTTAGCTCTACCCCATTCAAGGTGTCCACTTGTCACGGACTCGTGAGGGGAAGGGAATAAGGGGGCGTATAGTGCTTGCAGTGTTGCCGCATCGATGGTTAAAAGCCGTATCGTCCTCATTTAAATCAATGTAAAACATACGGCTTTTCCACCCCAATATGGCAATAGTGAGTGCTTGGAACGCGCCGCAAGTCCTTTCATTCACACAGAGCGCAACCGGAGCGCCAAAGCTCGTTGTCCTGACGGTAGAGGACACGTTATCCTTCTCCTTCCGTACCCACCCCCATATAGTTGCCAGATATGTATGAAAATTCCTCAGACTCTACTTTGATTCAAATGCAGGATGGAAAGATTTATCACCCCCATCTGGCAACACTGCACTCACCCCTTCTCTGCCCGTCGATCCTTTCAAGCGCCACGCTGCCAGATGGCCAAAAAAACATCATCCCCTATTATAAAGGTATCATTTTGATGAGGGCAAGAGATCCGTCGGTCGGTCGGTGAGGTCTGAAAATGAAAAGGAAGGGGGTGTCATCAGGTGTGATCTGACAACGCAGGAAAGAACAGAGGCAAAGAAATTGTTATTTTTAACTCGATCCTCACTCGTTATTTCACTTCAGCGTTTCATTAACTACTTGAATGAAGTTCAGTGATGATGCAGTTATTTAGCTCATTCCTTTACCTTCTTTATTTTTCCACCCCCTTCCCCTTTTCTCAAGTACTACCTCTCACCCCCTCGCTCCTCTCTCTTTCTCTTTCTCTCTCTTTCTCTCTATCTCTCTCTTTCTCTCTCTCTCTCTCTCTCTCTCTCTCTCTCTCTCTCTCTCTCTCTCCTTTTCCCTTCCTGTCCCCCATTCTCGGTAGTCTATGAGTATTACTTTCTCAGTCATCTTCCTTTTAGTTATAATCTTTGTTTTCAGCCTAAGTGCATTGTTGAAATTTTGTATGCACCAAATATGACCGTCGAAAGAACTGTTCTGAAAGTGTCCTCATTAGATTCTGCTCATATTTGTATATTTTTGGATACATTTGATTTTATGTGAATCAGTGTGGGTAAAGTAAAACAGAGGCCATTTTGCAGTTTCACAGGGTTGAAAATATTAAAGTGATCACTTCCAATTTTGGATGACAATTAATTTCTTGAAGAATGAACAATGAACATTGAAAAATTCTCAAGGAGTGGGCCGGCCTGAATTTGTTCACCACTAGAGGGTGAGAGAGAGAAAAACAAGCAGGGGATCTCCAATACAATTTATGTATTGGTAAAGCGTGCCATGATATGATCGCAATTTTGTTCATTACAACTTATTTGCTATTTAGTGTTTGAGGGCAAGCGTTGTGGCACCCACGCAAAACAGAAAGAGGTTGATCCAACTCCCATCAGGAATGGGCTATCCTCAAAAAATCTCATAAATTCAGGGTCGATACTCGATAGACCTCTTTTAGAAAGCTACGTTTTAACACGCTTTGTTCTTTAATTTTGGTCCACTGCAGATGGAGGGAGTGAAGCCAAAAGTCAAAACCTTTAAAGCCCCATAACTTCCGCCCAAATGAAAATTTTGACTGTTCCTATGCGATGAATAGTTTCTCTTAACAAGAGTTTTCAATTAATGTGTATAAAAGTCCATCGATTTCTTCGAGGGGGACATCTTTCGAAGGGGTACCCTTGGAGGGGCAGACTCCCAGGGGAAAGTATCGCCCCTAAATCCAATACTATAGAATACAAATGAGGATCCCCAATTTTAATCAGATGATTGGAAAGATAATAAAATTCCAAGACTTTTGACGCAAACCGGAAGTCGATATATTTTTTCGATAAATTGAAGTTCAAAGTTTGACGCACACTCACTTTTAAAAATTTTAAACTCCCCATTCAATGATCCAAATGTAAAAACTTTGTCTCTAAGATGCTTTAAAAAGGAAACACCTTTCGGAAAAAAATATGTCATCTCCAAAAAGTTCACTTGAAAAGGTTCTTTTGAGCCTCTATTTTTTTTTTTTTTTTTTAAATGTCTACATTTTCAGAGGTTGAAAGAAAAGAAACGACTTCAAAATTCAGAAAAAGCCAAAGCACGCGGGTTCCATTAATTTCAAAGAAAACCATTTTAGAGCCCCCAAGGGAAGTGGGGCTGGGGGACAAAACTCTTTATAATCGAAAAAATTCCTCCCGCCCCCCGCCTTCGGGGCGCGTGAGAATCGGTAGCCAGGGAAAATGGTTAATGAAATCCATAGTTAAGCGTTTTCTGAATTTTGAAGTCGTTACTTTTTTGCAGCCTCTGAAAATGTTGGCATTTTAAAAAAATAGTGGCTTAAAAGCGACCTTCAAGTAAATTTTTTGGAGGAGACATCTTTTTTCTGAAAATTGCTTCCTCTTTAAAGCATTTTAGACCCAACGTTGTTTATAGGATCATTCAATGGGGAGTTCCGAATTTTGAAAATAGGTCCATAGCAAACTTTGACCTTCGATTGATCGAAAACGCAAAAGGATATCGACTATTGGTATTAGTCGAAAAGTCTTAGAATTGTATCTCCTTCCAATCATCTTAGAAAAATGAGGGTCCTCATTTGAAGTATTAAATTCAGGGAGGTACTTCCCCTGGGAGGTGCCCCCGCTAAAGGCATGACTGATACTTCGGAGGTATATCGGATCCTACGGTACAATATTAAGTCAATCAGCAGGGGTATTTTGGTGAAGGGAGGGGATGGTCAAGAAGCAGGTAATGAGTATGAGTGTTTATTCATTCTAATGAGTTTGGAAATTCGTTCGATATTTCGTTAGAACTAATTCAGCGGGAAGTGATTCGTTCGCATTCGGAACGAGTGAATTGAATCCACTCGGCCACAGCTTGGTTCGTTGCGTTGGGAGCAGAGCAGAATAAGATAGTGCAGTCATGTATTGTGGGAAGAAGAAAGGATAGCTTATTGATTCCGTTCAGTTCCAAGTGAGCGAACAGCACAAAGCGACGTTTCGTTCGATTCACGGGAGCCGCGTCCGAATCCTTTGTGTTTGTATACCTGCTCTTGGAACAGTTGAGTGAGTCAAAATACGCGTTCATCAACTCGTTCATTTAATTCTTTTATATACTCTGTTCAGGATACGATGAAACTTGACGAGTCAGGTAGAAGCGCACTACTTTGCAACACGGCCCTTTGAATGCTATAGTCATTGAGCTCACTCGGGCTCTTTTCAGCTGGACCCTTCTTCGGGAAGAAGCAATACCGAGAATTGGCTGACTGTAATTGTTATCTGTACACAAGTCAAGATGGAAACCGTTACAGATACGACAAAACGGATGAAATTTACGCCCAAAGGCCCATAACTCGCCGAAATTAGTCAAAATTGACACCTCATCACCCTCGGAGATTTATTTTTTACCAAATCAATTTATGAGTGAAATATCATTGAATTCTTTAAAATAATAACTCTCCGAAGGTGATAAGGAGTTGATTGCTACTATTTTTGGCGAGTTATTGTCCTTTGGGCGTAAATTTCATCCGTTTCGTCATATCTGTAATGGTTTCCAAGTTGACTTTTGCACAGATAACAATCACAGTCAGCCGATTCTCGGTATTGCTTCTTTCTGAAGAAGGGTCCAGTCGAAAAGAGCCCGAGTGAGCACAATGGCTATAGAACTCAAAGGGCCGCGTTGCAAAGTAGTGCGCTTCTATTTGACTCGCCAAGTCTCATCGTATCCTGAACAGAGTATAGGGCCCCTGATCGGAGGTTTGGAGTGGTGACGAGCCAGCTCCTCGCCGCTGAGAGATGCAACGGGGGTGGGGGAGGGGGGATATATTCACGAGATTCGGAAAAGAATCGGATTGTAAATGTGTCAAAACCTGTTTGACATGGGTCAATTACCTATGTGTGTGTGTATAAACTCAGTATATTTTCTGTGTGTGCATCGAAGACAACTGAAGTCAACAGAGTCCGAGAACTTGACTTGTTGTAAAACGGGGCCCCCGTTTTCGTGCAAAATAAAATCAACGAAGGCATCAAATGACTCCAAATGAAAAATTTAAACGTGTCTGAGTGTTTGATTGTAGATATTAAAAAATTTCTGGAAAATACACAATACTACCCGATCATGTAAGTTTTGATTCATATCCTGAAAACGAAATCTCCAAAACACACATGGCCACCAGAGGGCACCTCTTTCACTGTTTTATATTATTCATTGTATACAGCAAAACGAGAGTAAGAAGCTTGCCGTATATTTCATATGGCACGCTTAAAAAGAGAGAGAGAGAGAGAGAGAGAGAGAGAGAGAGAGAGAGAGAGAGAGAGAGAGAGAGAGAGAGATTCTCGGATACGTGTCTAGTGCACGGAAGAAATTATAAAATTACTTAGATTTACCATATAATGATGACTTATTTTGGTATATCAGCCATGAAAGATGGTAAAATTGACCAGACATAGAGTTTAATGAAACGTTAAGTAATCAGTATAAAGCATAAACGAATTTAATGTTAACTTTACGTAATATATACTTCCTTCAACCCGGAATCCGGCGTGTGGTCAAGTTTTAACGTGTTGTTTTGCAGAGGTGCCAACATCTGACTTATTGATAGGAAATCTTATGAATTATTTTTTTCCGTATACATTGATGACTTTCGAATAAATAACCTTACCACTGCGCCTCTTATTTTATTTCTTTCGCCTATTGAAATGTTTGTACTCAGCCATTATTACGCCCGCGCAAATAAAAGCGTTAATGGAGTTTAGGAGTGGATTTCGGAAGTTTTTAGTGCTGCGCCATCGTTATATTTTTAGGTTTTTACACAGAAATTAAATATTAAATCGCTTTTAGCAAAAAAGTGCAACAGTCCCATAACAAAGTACAAAAATGAAAAAAAGAAATGGGAAAAAAATGGAAGAAAATGGACAAAAAAAATGGACAAAAAAAATGGACAAAAAAGGAAAAAGAGAGGAAAAAATGAAATTTGATAGGGTTCCATTCCAAGAACGAGAGTAGAGGAAGAAGCAGAAAGGTAGACAATTCGAAAGAAAAGCCGCGGGTGTTTGTTGAAAATACTGAGTCAGTTGAACCACTTTCCACAGCGAATTCCGAAGAGACTTTTCAAGGAGCTTCCGAATAGGGGAGGAGATGTATACTAATTCCTTGCCATTTTTCTTCGGATTTGTCTTGACGTTTAAATATCACTTCTTAGCGAGTTTTCTTCTTTTTTTTAGGCACGGCACACAAAACTCTCGTGCATATATTTCACCGGTCGAGGCAGAATGAAACTCATACTGTTCTCTGTCACATTGAAAAGCCTTTCCCAAATACTTTTGCAAGCTCCTCGGAGGAGATCTTGAAAGTGATTCAAAGCGCTTTTGGTGAATAAGATGGTATCAAAGACGAAAATGGAGCTGAAACTCTTTCAAGCAAAGATATATTGATATTTAGGTGAAAAAAACAAGGGTTCCAAATGCAAGCGAGGTTGTAAAAATTTGCTCACAGACAAAATTGGCGTCCCAAGTAGAATGTAAATGAATTCATAGGTGTGGCTCTAGGAATCTGTATTCCATTTTCTGTACCTTCTGGGAATAGTACTTGGCACTTGTAGTGATCACGTCCTCATACATATAATCACCCAAATTTTTCGCTTCAAACTTTAATCCAAATTTTCCGCTGACAAACAACTTATTTTTAGTCTTTTAACTCTTTCAAATTATTCTCGAACATTTTCGTTTGTCTCTTCTTATCTCATCACATCTATCTCCCTCTGAATTTTAGCTTTGTCTCAACTTTCGTTTTACTTCAAGTTTTACTCTTTATCCCTTTTTAAATCACATTAAAATTAATAACTAAACTTCCAAATTACTTTGTTTTTGAGAGTGAATGATGAAATACTCTGCCTACTTGGTGATCATGTGAGGTGTCATCGTGATATGCTTCGAGAATTAAATTCAGTCTGGTTTTTATATTCATTAAAGACGGGTCGGCCCCTTTTCTGCCTGGTATAAGTGCCAGATTCACCAGAGAGAACTTCTTTATTTTTATTCTCTGGTTTCTTTGTTCTTTTTTTTTCTCTTTCTATTATTCGGAGTGTTCAGTGATTTTCTTAAATGGAATAAAACCACTATTAAATCGTAACTCGGTTCAATTATCCAATTTATTCATTTTCCTTTTATTCTTCACCGTAAACAAAAGCTGCGAAGATTCGGTAAAAAACCTACTCCGTTGCTTTTGCCTCGAGCGCATTTCCTGCGTAAAAGCAGCAAATCCTTGACCAAATCTCAATGCATTATGGATTTCCATGAAATCACTACAATCTCCGTGAAAATGTATGGAAATTCCCAAGACCTTATAAGGATTTTCGTACAATTTCATAAGGGCCCCTATGATATCATGGAAATCCATATTGCTGGGTGATTTGGTATTTCCAATTTCCATGGACCATTTTTACATGGGATGTTTCCTGGGGGTAGTAATTTTTGGTTGCCTCAGTTGCTCCATGCCTTGATGGTGAAACCTAGTGTTGCCAGATTACACATGACGCCACTAATTCAGGGTAACATTGAAACATTTAATAGAACTCTTTCCATTTGGTTCAGTTCTCAGTCTTTTTGTCTAGTTGAAGATTTTTTGTTTTTCGTTTTTTCCTTGTTTAAGTAGAAAATAAAAATATCAACCAGCCGGGAGTTTTTTTTTTGTTTACCTCAACATTCCTTCTTCGGCTGTCTGTACTTTATGGGAAGCATATCACAAATGCGGCCTCAATTCAAGTGTTTCGGAATGGAAAGTAAAGCTTCTCGAAATGTAAAAGGATTTATCAAGATCACGCTCCGGCACTTACGACCTTTGGAAAAAAAAAAAAAAAATGTGCTGAGTTAAAATAAGTAATAAAAATTATGCCAACTGCAAAGCAAAGTATAGTGTGACGGGGAGAGTATAATATAACAACCTCAGCAGAGCGCATCTACGATCCGAAGTATTGGAAACTGAATTGACTATTAATGTTTTCTTCCTCGGAATCGAGGGAACGATTCAAGCGGGTGCAGAAGGTAGATGGTGTGGTGAGGGGGGGTCGAAGGCTTAAGTGATAAATACTCGTAGAAATAATGCCTTGTGAGAACACTGTAAACCGTGTATGATAAGGGACCTCTAAATCAAACTTTACCACCCGCTCAAACGCTAACTCCATGTCGAATGGCTCCTGAAAACTCATAAAAATTTCCGAAAGGATGAATGTGAGCATTGCAAGGAAATGTTTCACTCTCGTACGCTCACTTTCTTTTCAGTGGTGCGAACGTTGCAATGTGTCCGTTTAAACCCACGAAAAAGGTCGAATGCGAAGGTGTTCACCGAACACCCAATAGTTCGATCTTTTTAATGGGTTTAAATGGGTCATTACAACGTTGCAAAATTGCACGCTACGCTACTGACTTAGACGAGTGTAGGAGAATAGGGAGAATCGGCCGGTTATTTCGATATTTTTCATCCGTTATTTTGGATGGAGGAGATGTCGATATAGGCCTGTGCGATCGATCAAAAGAATCGAAAATTTGTCAATTTTCTTGGATTTTGATTTTATGAACGAAAAACGATAGATGGTAATGTCGAAATTCTGACTCAATCGATCGATTGATCAAAACTTCCAAGTGTTCAAAACATTTTTTTTTTTTTTTCAATCAAACGTAAAGGCCTAGTTCGATACTTAGCAAACTAGTGGTAGTTGCAAACTTTTGATACATGGGACTGAAAAGTTGATTCTTGCTTAACCCCTTCAAACCTGAAAATACTTTTCGATATGCATATCTTATTTTCATTTTGTCCATAAGACTGTTATTTAAATGTACATTGAAAAGTACATCTGGTCTGAAAGGGTTAGTAAAACCCTGTAAAAACTGACAATGAGCACACTAAAAATCACGAAATTCACTCTCAGAATTGGGTTTAATAGCGGAGAGAAGTAGGTCATGGTAGATATATGTATTCCCATCTAAATTGAGACATATCTCCTGTGTTTCCGCAGAAAAAGTGACATAGGTATTAGACAAAAATATCCCATGATACCTACAATGAGCCACTATTACGAACTTGCCGTTGTAGCAGTTATTTGAGTTTAATACCAAATTTTACTCTTTCTTAGTGTGATTTTCGAGATTTTCGATGGTTATTTCAACAGATTGGACTGTTCATTTAGTTGTAGCATAAAGTTTGCAAGAGCCCCATTGAAAATGTTAAGTTCCCTAAAAAATAATTTATAACACTACTTATCCAATAAATAAGAGGGCTCTTTTATCTAAAGAAATGCAGCAAAATTGACTTTTGACCTCCTAAATTATCGGACTTACCTATAATGCTGCGGCCCCAACTAAGGTCTGTTCAAGTCTTCTTTGCTGCACTGAAAAAAAGACGACAGTCATAATACCAGATTCTTGTCATGTTACCAGAAACACAACGATATTTGAACGACAAAAAGTCTAGGAATTTGAGTAGACGGTTCTGGTGTTGCATGATCCCAGAATTTGGTTTTAGAACTAGAATTCCCTAAACATGTTCAATGTTCATGAACTATGGTACAAACACTAGAATTCTAGTAATGAAACTGTTGCAAACTTTTGCTACAGGCTTATCAATAGTTGATTATGGGGTGAAACCCTGTAAAAATAACGATTAGCGCACTAAAAAATCACGAAATCCATTCCCAAACTCATATACAATGCTTTCAAACGCGAGACCGTAATGGCGGCTGTTACCGCCCAAATCTTACACTGAAAAAAAAATCAACTAAATTTAACTAATTTCAACTTAAAAGTATGGACACCACTTAAAACTGTTAGTTTGAATATTTGAACTGGTAAAATTAACTCCGTGCCATGTTAATTAACACGGCACGGAGTTAATTTTACTAATTCAAATAGTTAAACTAACAGTTTTAAGTGGTGTCCATACTTTTAAGTTGAAATTAGTTTTTAGCTGATTTTTTTTTTCAGTGTATGGCACTTGTATGCTTCTTCTTCTTTATGTAAGGTGTTGCGAGAACACCTATTGTAGATGGAGCTGAATGAAGATAGGGAAACCCAATGTAATCAGTGGCATCGGCCGCCATTACGGTCTCGCGTTTGAAAGTATTTTGTGAGTTTAGGAGTGGATTTCGTGATTTTTTAGTGCGCTAATCGTTATTTTTACAGGGTTTTACCCCACACTCATCTATTAACAAGCCTGTAGCAAAAGTTTGCAACAGCTCCATTCTGGTGTTGATACCAAAATATGGTCATAGAACTAGAATTTCCTAAACATGTTCAAGAACTATGGTACAAACACTTTAGAATTCCGGTAATTATAATATCCCTTACATAGGTTCACATATTTTCATGCTTTTGGTAATCTTTTTATTATTTTTTTTTCAGTGTTTACCGTTCTGAGATAGAGTATTGGTCCAGCAAATTCAATCTAGAGCTTCTTTTTGATTCCCGTATGCGTGTAATCGAATTCGGTCATCATACATATCATCAATTATTACTCTCTCCGTTTTCTGCAGGGTAAAGGCACCATCAAACAATATTCGCGTCTGACTGGGCCGACGATAACAGACATTCGCTAAAGTTGAGGAGTCCCCAACTTCATATAGGCTCCGCGACGAAAATTTGCGATGCATTGTGGGGGAGGGGGGAGGGGAGAGAAAGGGATCGGGAGTTAAAGGGATGGCGGAATGTGGAGGTCGTCGGAGGGGGGGGGACTCCATCGGCTAACAGTTGAGTCAATAATGCAACTTTGCTATGTGAACTTATCGTCTTGTCACGAGCAGACTCTCACCGCAGTGTTGCCAGATTTTGCTTATAATTAATCGCATTTTTCCATTCACCGATGAGACCACCGGTTGAGAAAAGATTACACAGCTGAGCACAAAGTATGACTGTACTACACGAAAATACTATCATCTGTAATCTTATCTCAATCCGTGGAAACTCTGTTAAATGATTAAAGTATCCGCAAGTTGTTTAAAGTCATCGACGACTCCACCGGTTGAGAAAATATTACAGATGCGAGAATTTTCGATCATTACAATCATACATTGAACTGAACTTTGTAATCTTTCCTCAACCGGTGGAATCATCTGTGCATTTAAAAATGTCATTGATTATACGCAAAACGGCAGCTCTGATAAGGAATCATAGAAAATGCAAGAGGATCTGACAACGCTGCTCTCGCGATAAGGCACAAGTTAATCGATTCCGAAATGAGAGAACTGTCCCGGTTTGCTGACTTGTGAAAACCGTTATCTGTCACAAGCAGAGCAAACGTCTGATGATAATCAATTTGGCATCGAGTGTGTAGAGCGGGCCGGGTGCAGCAATTCTCCGGTCATATAATATCAAGGCAAGGACGAAGGAAGAATCTTCCGTTTTCCTCGTCTTGCAATTCGGATATGTTTTTGTACATACATCGGTCTGAAAATGCACGAGAAGAAAATTTATCAGTACAAAAAGCCATACTGTTCAGTGGATCTGGATGTAACGAGATATTTTCTTCGCTATTATTAACAATGGACCGTAAGTATAAAATGCTTGGTACATTAACTATTTAAAAAAAAAAGATAAAATAAAACTGTGGCAGTGTTTTGAACTCTTCAATAACATGCAATGTCAGGTTGTATGGTCTACAAAAAAGTGTTCCACAGTAACTAAGTCTAATATAAATTGTGTCTAATGACAAAATGTCTAATTCATTAGGTCCACAGACAAGAAGTCTAATAATCAAGGACGGCTACTTGACAAAAGGTATATCGGTTTTTGGTCCAGGAAAACACGTCTATGACGTGAAAGTCGACTCGACAAATGAATGCGGTTTTTAAAAATTGGTCTTCAAATAACCGAAATTCTAGGGTTTTTTACCATTTTAGCTCTATGACCATATATTGTCGTACTAACACCAGAATTTTCTGGTCAAAGTACTAGACTCTCTCGTTTCGTTCACATATCTTTGTGCTACTGTTAGTATGACAAGCATAGGCGGACCGTGACCGAAAAAAGAGGGGGCGCTAAAAAATGATTACTTTTTCTTTTTTGCTTCTCTAGTCTCAAGTGATAACTTTTTCCCAATTTTTAGCCCCTCCGCCCTAGAAAAGTGAGGGGGCTTTAGCCCCCTCTAGCCCCTGATACCGTCCGCCTATGATGACAACAATCTGATATTATGACTATCACTTTTTTCAGTGTTCGTAGACGAATTACCCAGGAAAAGATTTCAGTTGAGCCAACCCAATATTTAGTTCGACCAGGAAAATCTTTTTAGTTAGGCTCACAAAACCTTTGGTTAGCTTGACTAAAGTCTTTTTACCAGGTTATTTTGTAACCAAAGGTTTTGTCAGCTCTATCAAAGCTTCTTTTCTTGCTTTTCTTGCTTTTTTTTCTGTGCGAGAGATGACGCCCGCAGGAGAATAAACGGGTGTATATAATAGGAGCATTATTTTTCTCAAACTTCTTAATCAAATGTCTGCTTTTATCGCGTTTTGAGATTAATTGAATCATCTCGGTTATAGTTTAAAAAAAAAAAAAATTATAAAACTTGTTAACGGCCCTGACCCCACCTCGGTAATGCGCTTTGACATCAGACTGAGAATAATCGAAGTTTGCTGTTGCGATGGTTTGAGGTTATGTTTGGTTCAGCTCTCTGAAGGAAAGGGTATACGCCAAAAGTCCTTATCAATGGCTACGCTTGGATGCTCCCGTAGAAAGTATAGTATCGTCAGATGACGACAGCGTGCGTTGCATATCACTCTCGCACCTCAACGGGAGCGCCCGGCCCGGCCGGGGCCCCTTGCCCCAACCTCTTAAGAGTGTCCTCTTATCTTCTCATTCATCGAAAAGTGATAAGACGAGGGGAACGGAGGATTCTTCACTTTTTTATATCCCTCGATAACCCTTCGATATCCACACAATACAGTCCAATTCAAGTTTCCTCCTTTTTTTTACACCTTGCCTTTCCTTTTCTCCCCTCCCCTCCCCTCACGTCACCGCCCCTCCCCTCCCCCTTTCGATCTTCATTTCATTTTTCTTCTCCTCTTCACCCTTTTTTCGCGTCTTCTTACACCTTCTCCTACTCTCCGATCAGCTCTTAACCCTTTTCCATGCCTGGCCTGAGTAGTGAGTATATTCATTCCCGTGGCTAGATCTGCTTCACACATATTAAGTTTTTCATTCACAAAAAGGTAATACCTGTCAAAACTTTTTCAAATTTCAATTCGATGACTAGCACCACTATGGTTGCTTTTGGGAGGAATAGTCGTGTTCAGTAGCGATGCGTGAAATGGGTCTATCCATGCTACCATTAGGAGTGCCCCCTCTCAGAAATGGGTGGATTTTTCAGGGATAATAGAGCTAAGCGTTAACTTTCAGAATATCTACAGTTTTTTTTTTTTTTTTTAAATTTGGTCTACTGAGAGCATCAGGGGGGCAGGCCGGCAGGGGGTCAAAGTCAAAACCTTCAATGCTCTATAACTTTTGAACGAAAAGAGATATTGACGTGAACTTTGTGCAAAAATATGCGTCTTTTAAAGATCTTCCGATTGATGTGATACGACGTTCAATTTAAAAGATATTGGAGTTTGAAAAACATGCGCAATGTAGGAATCTGAACAAATAACTTTTGTGAAGAAAGCTGATTTTTTAAGCTTTCAGATGGCGTAAACCGCGATGCCGGGGAACGTTTCGTTCAAGAGTTATGACCGCGCAAAGTTGCAAATCTAGGCTAAAAATAGGGTTTTGCCGACTTTCGGTTCTACAAAAAAATTTGTTGCTCCACCAATAATTGATGAAATTCATTGAAACTTGGTGGATGGGGTTTTTTTTGGGTCGCTGAATTCATTTTTGATATTAATTTTTCAAAATTCCCAAATCCAAGATGAACGCCATAGTCATACTATTATCGGCTGTCATGGCGTGGCGGCTATACTAATTGCATGGTAAAATTTACAATTCAAATTAAAAAATTAATGAAACTCATATGCAAAATTTACATTCCAAATCGATGGTCTTTGAGCTGCCGCTTAACATCTTAGTGTTATACGCGAGATACTTTCGCAAGAACCTGGAAGCCCCTGTGCTTTAAACCTAGACGATTTTGCAGGAGACTCTAAAGGACATCCTTATGATGGTTCCATTTAATTCTCTCGCCATTTTTCCTTGTGCGAGGTGATAATACTCTGCGCTCCCATTTTCACTTAATATTCTATTTGCAGGTTTTATTGTCAAACGGTATTACTGCCGCACCTTCTCTCCAAGAGATCCCGTCCCGCATCAAAATTTAATTGCTTTCTCACGCGATTAAAAGTTATCCTCTGCCGAGTAGCTTCAGAATAGGACATTCAGACCGCTGCCTGAGCAGAGATGCCGTTTTGCCTATAATCAATCGTATTTTTCAATTCACCGGTGATTCCACCGATTGAGCAAAGATTACATAGTTCAGTTCAGGGTATGCCTGTAATGCACGAAAATGCTCGCATCTATAATCTTTTCTCAATTGGTGGAGTTGTCGATGACTTAAAAAAAAAAACTTGCGGATATTTTATTCAATTGACGGAGTCTCCACCGACTGATTAAAGATTACAGATCAGAGTATTTTCGTGTATTTCAGTCATACACTGACTGAACTGTGTAATCTTTTATTAACCGGTGGAATCATTGGTGACTTGAAAATTGCGATTACTTATACGTAGAACGGCAGCTCTGTGCCTGAGCTGTTATAAAGCGGTATGAGCATTGGCGGATACAGACAATTGTCTTTCTTTCTCTCCTTCCATTTGAACGTATGCGTTAGAAAAGGACAGCAGATGGGGCCGTCGCGTGACTTTAGCCCCCTCCTTCTGTCCTTTTCTAACGCACGTTTTCAAATGGCAGGAAAGAGAGAAAGACAATTCCCTGTATCCGCCCATGGATATGAGCAATGAGTATCCAGCAAAGCTTTCTCAGCGTCCAATGTCGTCGATACGACATCAGTGTCGCCCGGCGTTATCGGTGAAAAGTGGATTTACAAATTTGATTATGTGCAGAATAAGACTAGCTCGCTCACCGTTATTCCATTAATGGTCGTCTTAACTACGGCGAGAGCGAACTAACGAGACATCGTTTATGGCGCATATTTTGGCATATTCTGATCGTTCGATGTGTACATCGCTTTGGCGTCACTAAAGGGGATGGGGAGGGGTGCTCCCCCCCTCCATCGAACGTGACTGTTGCCCCCCTCCCCCAAACAGTAAAGAGAGAAAACGGGTGAAAGAATAAAGTAAAGTAAAAGGAAAGAAAAGAAAAGAAGAGAAAGAAAACAAATTAAAATGGAAGGGAGAGATAGAAAAAGAAATAAATAGCAGAAGGAGTCAAAGGAGGAGAAAATTAGGGGGAAAGGGGAAGGAAAAGATATTGACTGTAACTGACTAAAAAAATAAATATTGGAGGAGATCGAAGGTTGTCACACCGGTTTTTGTTTGTTTTTTGTTTTTTGTTTGTTTTTTTTTTTTTTTTTTTTTTTTTTTAAATCTCAGTGTATAGGATTTTAAATCCAATCAAAGTTTAACCGTAACTGACCTTTAAATAAACCAAAACATTAACCGTATAGATACGGTCCTAAATTCTGCTGAATTTATTGTTTACATTGTTCCAAGTGGAAACAAGGAGATGATTTGGTAATTTTCGTAAGTGATTTAGTGTAAAATTGAGAATAGTGTGAAATTTTGCTCAGTAAACCTGAATGTTCCAAAATTGTATGGGGGTGGACAACCGGACCCCCACTAACTAGGGAGGGGGGCCCAGGGGATCTCACATCTTGCCCCCCCTAAATGCAAAAGTCTAGTGACGCCACTGGTACATCACGTCATCGGCTGCGAAGTAAACCCCGATCTGGCCTCCGTTAAGCCGATCTATATCGACGTCGTGAAATTTTGATCTCAATCATAAACAAAAAAAAAAACATGCAGGGAAAATTCCAACACGCAGGTGTTGGAAAAGCGTGCCACTAAAGTCTGAACAGCTTTAATGCTTTTGCTAGCGATGATAATTCATCAAAGAGGAACCACGTGACATGGAGCTGATCTCGAGAAAATTGAGTCCAAAGTTGAAGAGCTAGCATTTAAACAAAAAACTCGGGATTACTTACGTTTTGATTTCATACAACTACCGTGTTATGTTTTTGCATTTCAACACCGGAAAAGTGGAATTTGCTATGCAGGAAAGGTACCTAATTAATTTTTAGCGTTTAAAGTGACTTGGTTCCTTTCTTCTTTTTGTTTGGCATAATCACGAAAAACGAATCTCTAAGAGAAACCAAACGGCAGAGTTGGTTTACACTGTTGATATTTTAAAATCCGTTAATCCGGACTTAAGTCCGTTCCCAATTCTATAAAATGAACCAAGTCGGAGTTGGTTCCTTACGTGACTCGGATTAAGGTTTAAGAAAAAGGAACCAAGTTCTCATTTTATTTCATCATATGGACAATGACTTCAATGAGGCTCACCAGCTCACTTTTACCTGGAATTTTGACGGGAAATAGTTATTATTAGAAGAAGCACTTGTTGCTTCGAGATTCAGTATTGCTAGGTCTATCAATCAATAACTAAATTTTCTCAAAAATGTCACGCAGTTCTTTTGAGACAAGTGCTGTCCAATTGAGCTTATTTGGTGAGAAATGATGAACAAAATAAAATATCAGATGTATCTATTAGGATATGAGTCAAAGGCGTTGTTTTTTTGTTTTTTGTTTTCAAAACTTTGGAGGGCTCTAGCTCAGAAGAGAAACATTTGCAGCACATATTCATGTAGGAAAATAAAACCTTATATATACATATGTTGACCCCATAAATACACTTCATAAGTTTGGCACTTAAGTTTTGAAACACCCTATATTCTTGATATTTTGCTCCCTCCCCCCGCCCTCCCCCCGCCCCCCCCCCCCGCCCTCCCCCGCCCTCCCCCCCCCCTCCCCCGCCCTCCCCCGCCCGCCCCCCCCCCCCCCCGCCCCCCCCCCCCCCCCCCCCCCCCCCCCCCCCCCCCCCCCCCCCCCACCCCGCCACCCTTCACAGAAGACAACATCTTGACCATGCTTTTTTAAAATCACTGTTTGCTGTAGAGATATTTTCTTTTCAGTCCCTTTCTACGAAAAAAGGGAAAATGGGTCGCCTATCTTTGATGTTCGTCGTGCGCGTGCACTGATTGTTCGGATTTACGACTGTCATTTTGGCTTTCTTTATGATGCGTTTTGTGGGTTTATTAATAGATTTTATGACTATTTGATGCCGCAAATGTAATTTTCAGGCGATTTTACATCAGAATCAAAAAGTGTCATATTCGAAAAAGCCGTGATTCTAAATAATAAACATTTTTTTTTTCTTCTTTTTTCCGTTTTAGGTTCTGTCAGCACTTATTGCGATTGTCACGATGTAGATATGTAATATGCATAAATGGAACACTTGCGAATTCATGAAAAAGTAATCCTTTAATAAAAAGAACTAACCATTTCAGGTGCCCTTTACACGTCAAGCATTCTAGGGGTATAGATTAGTAGGTGTGGAGGTTTAAGACGTTTGTGGATTTTAATTCCCCCTCCCCCCATTTAATTTGTTGAAAAGTATCGAAAGTTCACAGTCAAAACTAAGCCATTATTCATTATAACGCATTGTAGTATTATTTTAGGCGCACCGTTGGCACAACGTGCGCCTATTGAAATCGCCCTGATACTCAATAGAGTATACTACGCCCCCTTGTGATCAAATGGCGAAATGAGCTTTTTTGATGTCGTGAAATTTAGGTTGTGTCCTGTGTTTTTTTTATGCTAATTTCATTTGAAAAGTTAATGTTCTCCCAGCCACGACTGAATTCTGAGTTGGTTGGGAGTAATTTCATGTTCATTGATTGACGTTTTTTTAAAGTTATTCTATGTCAAAAATTTCCAACCTCACTTTTTGATTATTTCAAATTTTCCCGGTATATATTCTAGGTGATCAAGAGAACCAATCATTTGCCGTTCTGAATGTTTGTTTTTTTGCATGTAAATGCAATTATTATAATTAATTATAGCGTGTGGTCAAACGCAAAACGGAAAGCCCCTACAGCAAGAACTCTGAACATTCCTTATCTCAATACTCAGAATTCTCATTTAATTACCAAAAATTACTGCACATCGAAGAGGATCTCTTATTATTCAGCCCTGATGTCGTTGTTTCCATAGTGGTCCCTGCCCTGACCTCCTCCATATTTCCTATCAAATTTCAGCTATTTGTTTACGCTCAACGTAATAAAATTACTCTGCTTGCGTTTATAGTAGCTATGACTCGTGAATTGGTAAGAGTTCAAAGGTTCAACAATGGGACCTCTGAATAGTGTGATGTGCTGACTTGCTTTATATTTCCATCATGTTGTTATTGTATGTGAAATTTCTTAGTCCTATTCAGAACGAAACAAGGAAATGCTTCTTATTTCTCTACTTCTACATTTTTGGTTTTGAAGGTCCTAAAGGAAGTCAGCCCTCTTTCAATTTTAAAGAAATGTGCTTTGCGGTCAAATTTTCTGACATTTTATTTAGTCTGGCAACTCCCGTCAAATGACTTAGCGCTTCAAGGCATCATTTATTCAATGCAGTTATTTCGCTCTTTCTCTATTTACAAGTAAATTTCTAGTACTCCAGGAACTTCCTGATTTCTTATGCTACCTTATGCTACATCTGTTGTACTACCTATGTTGATTCAAGCTGTCACTCTTTGTATATGTCTCAAAGTATCTTGAGACACTCAAACTGGTTCCTTAATCATATAGTTTGGTAGTCCGCTAACCTTTGACAGTCACCTATTTTGTCGGAGATCATCATCAGTCATGCCTAAAAGTTTAGCGCTTAGACTTTTGTACAAAAGTGGGATTGCGCCTCACAATTTGGTGACGGTTAAGTTAGCGTCATATGATGAAATATGAATCAGCGCTCCATTTCTTTCTGAAATTTGTGTTACCGAGTCAATTTCTTCTGAAAATTATGTCAGCGTACGTGCTGTTTTTTACTGAAACTTGAGTGAGCGCACAGTTTTGAGCAAAAACATTTTCAAACGCTATAAGAAAAAAAGAAAACAATACGGCATTGGAGAAAATGGGGAAATTGAGTTAGTGCCTATACTTTTGCTGAAAATTAAAGTCGTGCACCACAATTTGGTTAAAATTAAGTTATGGCGCTTTTTTTTTGCTGCAAAATGACTCAACGCGCCATGCGTTTCTGAAAATTGTGTGTTCTCATCAAATTCTTCTAAAAATTATGTCAGCGCATCGGTTTTTACTGATACTGAGGTGAGAGCGCTAATTTGAGCCAAAAATATTTTTAACGCTAATAATCAGAATTAGAGACTGATTAGGTGTGTTGAGGTTGGATCAGTCATGCCTAAAAGTCTACATCCGACGGAGATGGTGTGATTGTATTTTTACTTTCTCACTCAAATGATATTAGAAAAATTGAGAAAGTATTGTATTGCGTTGGCGTAGAGATTTTCAAGGTATTTTGTTGCGATGTTGGCCTCTCAGGACAAAGTCAATCATGATTTAGTCAAAGTAATTGCCTCTTATCATGTCTAATACCATCCATAAGAACATCCTTCCATCATATTTTCTATTTCTTAACCCTTTCTTACTTAGAGAGATTTATGTAAAAAAAATCTGTGGCGTCTGTCCGTCAGTCCGGCTGTTCGTCACTCCGTACCTAGGCATAAGTTTTGAACCATTGATCCTTATGCATCCAAATTTTGCACAGTTGTTGCTTTTTAGATTCCTCAGGGGTACTTTTTTGTTTTTTTGATATTTTGATTTTTAGGGTAGTTATGGGGAAAAAATTATTTTCATTAAAATCAATGGTAAAATGGATAAAAATGAATAAAAATGGAATAATTCAAGTTTGGCTCAATCAATTTTGATGAAAGTTAGCAAAAAAATATCTATTTTCAGCCTACTATAGAATGAACCACTTATAGTTCCTTTATTCATTCGTTCAGACTGTTTAAAAAATCAAAATAAGTGCGCTCGAGCCGAAAAATAGAATTATCGTGAGAAATCAATCTTAAAACTTGGAGTCAATCAATAATGGCTCCATGAATTTTGATAAAACTTTGTACACACAATCTACTATCAATAAACTTAAATATTTTCCTCTCTATGTCACCAAAAACAACCGATAAAACCATTTCTAGAGGTAATATAGGTGCAATTGAGCAAAAAATTTGGGAATATGAGCAAATAAAAATATAATCCTATTATTTGGGATAGTTCAGGTTTGGTTCAATCAATATTGATGAAAGTTAGCGAACAAAATCTACATTCAGCCTACTATAAAATAAACCCTTTATAGTTACAATATTCAACCCTCAAAACCGTTTAAAAAATCAAAATATGTGCGCTCGATCCAAAAAATGGAATTATCGTGAGAAATTAAGTAATCTTAAAACTTGGAGTCAATCAATAATGGCTGGATGAATTTTCATGAAACTTTTTACACACAATCTACTATCAAAGTACTAACACATTATCCTCTCTTGATCACCATACACAACCGATTAGACCTTTTCAAGAGGTAATATAGGTGCGATTGAGAAAAAAATATGGGTATATAAGCAAATAAAAACATAATCTTATTATTTCGGATAATTCAGGTTTGGTCCAATGGATTTTGACAAAATCTGGCAAATAAAATCTACAATTGGTTTACAAAAGAAATTAGCCCTTATAGTTACAATATACAACCCTTAAGAGAGTTTAAAAAATCAAAATAGGGTGTTTGACCAAAAAAAAAAAAAGAATGAAAGTGAAGAATTAATTTTAAACTTGGAGTCAATCATTAATGGGATTGATTTTGACAAAAATGTTCACAAACATAATGTGTTAAAAAAATACACTAAACACTGCACTGTGTGCACTAAAACATTTTTCTGGTACAGTCCTCATAAAAACCTTACGACCGTTTCGAGGGGCAATATAGGTACGATCGAGCAAAAATCTTTTGAAACTAATTGTAAGCAAATATTAAGACAAACATAATATTTGCAATAAGTAATTCAAGTATGACTCAATTAAGTTCGATGAAAATTGCATCAAAACGTTTGCAACCAGCCTAGGCAGAAATTTCTTTTCAATGTATTACTACAATATTCAACTTTTTAAATCTAAAGCTGTTTAAAAGCAATATAGGTTTCATTACACCAAAAAATAGAATATTCAAGGAAAATTCATTTTATAAAGAAAAGTCAATCAAAAATGGCTGAATGAATTTTGTTGAAATTTTGTTTGCAAAATCTACGACTTAAGTACATCTTTGGAGGGGGGTTAATCTATTAAACAAAAAAATTATTTCGAATATCCACAGTTTGAAAGAAGAAACCAAACATAGTACTCAATGGAGGAAATGCAAGAATCAGTACATTTCGACCTCCTATAAAAAATAAGGGAAAAAAGAAACTCCCAAAAATAGAACAAAGAGCAAATATAATGAATGCAGCTCAAAGAATAAAAACTTATTGGAATCTTGAATTACCTACTCTAAACCCTGTTATAAGCAACATCAGATTAAGGCTCTCAATTAGCCTTCAAATAACAAAATAGGCAACTATTCCTACAGCTTCTCTACAAAATTGCAAACTCTTCGGATTGAAGGCAGAAATATTATGTCCGGAGGTGAAAATATTTGAAATTTGAGGGGGGTTTGGGGATCTCCCCCAGAATTCTAAAGGGGGGTCTGGAGGTATCCCCCAGCATTTTAAAGGGGGGTTTGGGGGTCTCTCCTAGTATTCTAAAGGGGGTCTGGGGGTCTCCCCCAGAATTCTTTAGGGGGTTAGGGGGTCTCCTCCAGAATTCTTTAGTGGTGGGGGGGGGGTCTGGGGGTCTCCCTCAGATAAAAGTGATGTGAGAAAGTGTTCGTAGGGTATTCCCTACAGTTTATTTTTTATCATTTCGAGATTTGATTAACGTATTTCGGCCAGTGTGCGCGGATCAAATGCTTTGTCACCAGTCGTGGGACGTCATGGGGACATTTAGGAGAGATGTCTTTTGACTCACTGTAACTTCTTCATCTTTTCTTACGTTTTGCCATGGCGTCCTTTGTTTTACTTGGCATCACACTTCACGTTCAAATTTTTTACCGGGCAACCAAAGAACGGTGCCAGCTAATGGAATATGGCAACATTGTTTTTTTCTACTCTAACACATCATGAAAAAAAATCGATTCTTGGTGGTCGATTTCTTTTTACTACCGATCACTTTTTCATGTCCCTATTTTGCGGGACATACTATATCGTTAACTACCTTTTTACTAAAGGGGGTTCAAAATTGTTTTATGAGTATTTGATCGTTTATTACGTGCGTTTAGTGATGTGCAGTGGGAAATTCGAAGGATTTGTTCTATGATTGTTCGTAGTGGTCCCACCGCCCCCCCCACACGACGCACACAGGTTCAGACCCGAACTTTTGCTAGATATGGTGGAACATCTGAGGGGTTGGTTTAAGATTGTCCGTAGTGGTCCTAAACTCCCCCCCCCAATCGCCACACACCGGTTCGGACCCAAACTTTTGCCGGACAATTTTTTTTGAGATGATTTTTTGAGAATCCAAGTTATTGTTCTAAGATTGTCCGAAGTGGTTCTACCCCCCCCCCCCCGTACTCGCCGTGCACAGGTTCGGACCTTAACTTTTGCTGAACAATTTTTTTTAGATGTTGGAAAAATTTGAAGGGTTTGAGATTGTCCGTAGTGGTTCCCCCCACACCCCCCCCCCCCCCCCTCGCCGCTTACAGGTTCGAACTTGGACTTTTGCTGTACAATTTTTTTTTAGATGGTGGAAAATTCGGAGGGATTGTTCTAAGATTGTCCGTAGTGGTTCTACACCCCCCCCCCCCACTCGCCGCACACAGGTTCGGACCCAAACTTTTGCTGGACAATTTTTTTGAGTTGTTAGAAAATTCGAAGGGATTGTCCGTAATGGTTCTCCCCCCTCCTCTACTCGCCGCGCACAGGTTCGGACCCTAACTTTTGCTGGACAATTTTTTTAGATGTTGGAAAATTCGAAGGGATTGTTCTAAGATTGTCTGTAGGGGTTCTACACCCCCCCCCCCCCCCACTCGCCGCACACAGGTTCGGACCCTCACTTTTGCTGGACAATTTTTTCTGAGGTGGTGGAATATTCGAAGGGTTTGTCTCATATAAGATCGTATGTAGTGGTCCTAACCCCTACCCACTCGCCGCATCCAGGTTCGGACCCGGTTTTTTGCTGGACACATTATTTTTGAGATGGTGGAAATGGAATTTGACTCATGAGGACCAAATTTGCTCAAGGTGCGCCTTCTCTGACACTGTAGTGTCAGAACTATCTGCTTGTTTTTTTCTGTTGCCGTCGGTCGATATCATTTTTCGTGTTGGAAAAGCAAAGTTCCCTATGGACCTATAATTTCCAAAATTTGAAGAAGCTTCCAGTAAAATATACTGTACACGCGAGAAACTTTTTAGGATGGATATATAAGTTATTCCAGAGTCAATTCCGTAGCCGCAGCGAGGAGGCTGTCCAGGGGTGGAAGACACGTGACAGCCCCTCACACTTTTTAGAGCTATTAATGCGAATTTTACCCCTTCCCTTCCGTCCCTTTGTTCTGGATTTTAAAAACCCCTTTTTTCAACAAAACTCCCAAAATTTCTTCAAAAAATTTCCCTTTATTGCATAGACGCTCATTAAGGGGTTTTCAATTTGCCGATCCCCCAGAATTTTAAATGTTTCCAATGACCAAGACCTGTTTAGTGTGACGTCATGAAAAAATTGGTTCCAAAAAAAAGGGTCCGCCTCACTCGCGCTCTCGTGGGTTTTCCCATATGAAACACGATCCAAATTTCCAAATACAAGTGCTAGTAAACAACATGTTCTTTGCACCATTTCTGTTTATCACACCATTGGGTTCCACGTCCCGTATAAAAATTTCCGATTGTTTCAATGAATTTTCCGATAGGATATATATTCCCGCGCTTTTTTTCCCATAGAAATAATCGAAATTCCATAGAGACAATCGGAATTCGTGTAGATTCAAGCGCGCTGACTATAGCAACGATAGGTCTCATGATTGAAATAAGGCGAAATCATCTATGGTTCTATTCTTACAGTTTTAACAGCCACTTTTTTCTCAGTGATAAAATATGAGCCCACTACCACAAACTTTTTTAAACATCGCGCATCAATGCACAATCACAGTTATATCGAAGAAAGTCCTATGTTTTGTCCTTGTCACACTCACAGTTTCTTATGAGCGCAAAATTCTAGGACATAGGCTCATCAGCACCATCACGACATGTGTTGTACCTCGAACAATAGCTTCGATACGAAGAGAAGTTGGAATGATTGAGTGTCATGGCGGTGATACTCCCTTAAGAGACCGTGAGTAAGACGAGGACAAAACGTAGAACATCTTTCGGTATAACTGTGATTGTAAATTCACTTGTGATCTTTTAGGAATTATGTTAGAGTCAAAAGATACTTTAGAATACGTGGAATCTAATGGTGCAATAAAATTTGAGAAAACTGCTCTTTAACTAGCATGAATTTGCGTTCGAAAATTCGGATCTGATTTCTTATAGGTAAATCAACGAGAGTGAGCGAGATAGAGCATTTGTTTGGAACCAATTTTGATCGTGACGACATCACTACACAGGTCTATTTTAGGATATGAATGAGCCCCCCTCTTTTCTATACCCCTCCCGTTCTTCATCAATGCCTCGTCACTTCTTTTCGGTACCCTCGTCAAACAGATTTTGACACTTTTATGAGTCCTCAGACCCTGCGAGTCCCGAGACACAAAACCTCTCTAACACCCTCTCTCCCACACATTCACAAATCTTTCCGCTTAATGAACTGTGAAGAAATCTCGTGATCAGTGGAGCCCAAAGCCGAGGGGTAAAGAGGGTTTCTGTGAAGGATGTTTCCACCCCCCTCCTGCCTTGGAATTTTGACTCATAGGTTGGCACAAATTTAATGACTTAAGTTGCTGGACCTGTATAGAAATCCCGTTCAAAGGAATTCAAGTTCTACGCTTAATATTTTAATGAAATTAACAGGAATACCAAAACTTTTACAATTTTAAGAAAATAGACGCCGAGACCTCCTGGATTGCAGCAATAACTTAACGATTAATGAAACCAGTTTTAAGAAAATACGTTTTTAATTTTTCAAACCTTTCCCGCCAAGGTTTTGCCATAAGCAAAGCATGCAACCTATATATTAGATATGAAAATGAAAACAAGAAGCGTACCGTATATATACGACACACTTAAAATGCTAACTTTAAGTATTTACTTACTTAAAAGTATGGTCAAGACCTAAACATTCTTGGTTTTACCATTTAAACTAGTTAAATTAAAGCAGCACACAATTTATTCAACTCTTTTAAATGGTAAAACTAAGAATGTTAAAGTCTTGACCATACTTTTAAAAAAGAAACACTTAAAGTTAGCATTTTTTTTTTTTTTTATTGTATGAAGACATGTCTGGACTATCGGCGAAGCTACCCACAAAGAAATGTTATAATGTAAAATTGCAATTTGATTTCTAACAATTCAGAATAAACTTTAAAAAAGAATATTGCTATATCAGCAATACTTTTTGCTGAATTGGCACTTTTAAAATGCATTTTTTGCAACGCACACTCTAAATTCCCGTTTACAGCATTTGTTTTACAATTTTAACAGTCATATTTTTCGTTTCAATTCAACCATCAATCCATTGGCTGCACGCAAAGCCACCTTTCAAAAGTATTTACTAATGATAAGTGCAAAACTATACAGTCGTGCGTGGGTACAGAATACAGATATTTGTCTGTCTCTCTCTCCTCTCATTCGAATACTTGCGATAGAAAAGGACGGAGATAGGAGCAAAAGTCATGTGAGATGGCCCCCTCTACTAACTTTTTCCAAAACATGTGTTCAAACGGCCGCAGAGAGAGAATTTTTTTTGGGATCGTGAAAAATTCGAGGGGCTTGTTCTAAAATATTATTGGGTAGTGGTCTTACCTCCCTCCTACTCGCCACTCCCAGGTTCGAAACCGAACTTTTTCTGGACAAATTTTTTTCGAGATGGTGGAAAATTCAGAGGGTTCGTCCTAAGATTAAGAGCGGTCGTAGTGGTCATTTAGGATCGCCCTGCATGTTGCTTAGAATTCATTATCGTTGGATTTGCTATGAGTGTTTAGGGTTTTTATCTGCTTTTGAAAAAAAAAAAACGGAAAAGAGGAAATGGGAAGCAAAATAACAGAAATTGTAAAGAAAAAAAATCGAGAGAAATGTGAAGAAGGAGTAATAAAAAGTAGTGTGATGGTGAAGAGATTTTTTAGGTGTTTGGTTTTGATACTTGGCCTCTCACGACTAAATCAATCATGATTTTTACAAAGTAATGGGTTCTCAATATGCCTAATACTATCCAAAGTAACACCATTTCATCATTTTTCCCCACGAAATACTTTCTCAATTTTCACTTACGAAGTTAGCAAAAATTTAGAAAGTATTGCGATGGCGCAGAGATGTTCAAGGTATTTTGTTTCGATACTTGGCCCTCTACAACTAAGTAAATCATGATCATTACAAAATAATTGGCTCTCATCATGCCTTATACTTTTCTAAAGAACATCTATCCATCAAGTTTCAATATTATTTAAACCGTATGTGGCTTGGAGGACTGGAGGAGTTAATGCACAAACTTTTCGTGGCGTCTGTCTGGAGTGTCTGTCCGTCTGTCCGTCTGTCTGTCCAATACCGTCTTCTTCCATACCTCCAACCGCATCATTGAGGTTATGGTCACACGGGTTCTACGTTTCTACAGCCGCTTATGGGAGTCCGTGAGTTTTATGCAGTTTTTGGGATTTTTCGGGCGTTTCTAGGCATTATTGGGCCTTTTCGTCGATTTTTTCAATTGGGGGGGTCTTCTAATGGCCTTCCTAATAATTTTAGCGAAAAATAAATGTCGAAATTTATTTTTCGCTAAAATTATTAGGAAGGTCATCAGAAGACCCCTCCCAACAGAAAAAATCGACGAAAAGGCTCAGAAAAGCCTAGAAATGCCCGAAAAATCCCAAAAACTGCGTAAAACCTACTGACTCCCATAAGCGGCTGTAGAAACGTAGAACCCGCGTGACCATAACCTCCAACGTTGCGCCTTCTGGTATGGAAGAAGACGGTATTGGTCTGTCTGCAGCCATAGACGTAAAACCCAGCATAACTTTTGAAATGTCTACCCGCATGCATCCAAATATTACAGATATGTTGCTTTTACACGGAAAAAAAAAGATTAGTGAAAATAACCATACGGATACCTGATTTTGGCACTTGCTAGATGTTATGGTAAACTTGACCAGAAGTATGGTACATTTACCGATACTTTGAGTAAATTCGACACGCAATCAGGTAACATCACCTAGTACCTAGTCAAAAGATAGTATACTTCTGGTTAACATTACCATAACATCTAGCAGGTGCCAAAATCAGGTATCCGTAGGGTTATTTTCACCGTAGTTTTTTTTTTCCGTGTAACATTCCCCAGAGGGATTTTTTTGTTTATTTGAAATTTTAATTCATAGGTTAGTTATGGATAAAAAATGGTTTCCCTTAAAATCAATGGGGAAATGGGTAAAAAAAAAGGAAAAATTGAAATATTTCAAAAAAGGATCTTTGGATCTGCTTAAAAATATCAAAGGGGGTCCAGGGGTTTCCCCCAGAATATGAAAGGGAGATATGGGGGTCGCTCCCAGGATATTGGAGGAGGGTCTGGAGGTCTCCCCCAGATTTAATTTGATGTGAGAAAGTGTTCGTAGGGTATTCCCTACAGTTTATTCTACTAAGTTAGTGAGAAAGTAAAAATGACAAGTCCCAACCTTTTCCACAAATCCGGACTATTGTCTGGCGGATGGATCTGCATTTCAAGTGTTCGGTTTTATTCTCATGGATCGCAAAGAAGAGTCGCTCGTTACAAGTGCTTACATCAGGTGTTTTGATGAAGAGGAGAGAGAGAGAGAGAGAGAGAGAGAGAGAGAGAGAGAGAGAGAGAGAGAGAGAGAGAGAGAGAGAGAGAGAGAGAGAGAGAGAGAGAGAGAGAGGGGGGGAGAGAGAGAGAAGGGGAAATAAATAACTTTGGTTCGTTTCATTTTTAATGTGACACCGGATCCTACAAGAACAAATTTTTATCTCCTCGTTGTTTGTCACTTCTGAAAGTTATGACCTTCGTTAAGACGCGCGAACGCGAAGAGACTCCGCGAAAGGCTGGCGCGCGCCATGCGCCACCCTGGTCCGCGACACGCTGATCTCTCCCTCTTTGTCAAATACCAGGTCCGCGGGCGACATCCTTCGATCCTGAGATAGAAACGAATTGATAAAGCTTCTTCAAAAGGAGCAGGAAATCTTAGAGAATGGAATTTCTAGAATCCGGCCGATGCTAAGATAATGTTCCTTTTTCTGACCCTCTCGATTTTCCTTGAAGTGGTTTGACAGGGAAAGTAAATTAGTTTATGCCTTAGCATGATTTAAAGTTTCTTGAAGCAATGCGGTCATGGCCTTAGCCAGGATATTGTCTTATTCTCTCTTAGCCCATTCAAATGCACGGAAAAAAAAGATTAGTGAAATTAACCATACGATAGCTGATTTTGGCACCTGCTAGATGTTATGGTAAACTTGACCAGAAGTATGGTACATTTACCGATACTTTGAGTAAATTCGACATGCAATCAGGTAACATCACCTAGTACCTAGTCAAAAAATAGTATACTTTTGGTTAACATTGCCATAACATCTAGCAGGTGCCAAAATCAGCTATCGTATGGTTAATTTCACCGTAGTTTTTTTTCCGTGTGCATTTGTTAGAAAAGGATGGATTTATGGGCTGTCATGTGACTTCAGCCATTGTTTCTGTCTTTTTCTAACACATGCGTTTAAGTGGGCTAAGAGAGAGAAATACAATATCCTGGCTATGGCTAGCTATGAATGCGGTGCAGCTAGGGATGAACAAACATAATTTATTTATCTCACAAGTATTAAAAAATAACCTAATGCAGTCCTCAGAGGAAATATAGTCAAGCGATTGGTTTGAAGAAGATGGATGGGGCTATTCCACAATTTGCTGTAAGCTATATTTAATCGCCGATTCTGGTGTAAAAACCTCAAAAAATAACAAAGGCAGCACTAGCAACTTCCGAAATCCAATCCTAAACTTAAAAAACGCTTTTATTTGCGCGAGCCTAGTAATGGTTGCGCGTATGCGTAGGGCAGTAATAATGGGAGATTCCTATCTTAATTTCGTCACTCTCTCTGTGATGCTGACAAGGATTTACAGAAAAATTAGTCTCCAGAGGAGTCATCCACATCCAATGAATAGTAACATGACATCTGGTGACACCGCGGTGTCAAAGTAAAGTCGTATCTTATTGGTCACTTCTTGATATGGGGTTACAGTATTACTAGATAGGAATCTCCCATTATTACGGCCCACACCATCACACACGTGCAAGTAAAATCATTTATTGAGCTTAGGAGTGGATTTTGGAAGTTTTTAGTGCTGCTATCGATATTTGTGGAGGTTTTTAAACCAGAATCGACTGTTGAATTGCGCTTGTAGCAAAAGTGTGCAACAACCGCATTGAGTACCCCGACCCCTCTTCCTGCTTATCCGCGAGTAAAAAATTATGTTTGATAGATATATTTTCAGTTTTGTTTTTCTTTATTTATATTTTATGAGCGGAAATGCTCACGACTGACGACGTTTGAAGCGTGAAAATTAATAATGTTGTAAGTGCCTTCAAACGTCGCAAAGATTGTGCAGCTTTTTAATATTTTCAAGAGTAACCGAAAGAGCGCTCTGCTGTAGTTTTTTTCAAGGAAGATTTGTCTAATTTAAGAGAATTATTTCCCAAAATCGTCGTTCTTATAACAGCCTTAATTACTTTTTATACAGAGAGAAAAGTTGCAGAATCTTTGATGGCACTTGAAACATTGTGAATTTTTACCCCTCATTTTTTGGTATCCTTAATTTTAACCTCCAAAATCAAACAGATTTATAAGGAGTTTCATTGAGCTCGGTTTTTTATGAAATTATAAATAGGAATAACATAGTCACAATAATTCAACACATTAGTCAGGGCTGAGTCATAAGTTACTACAATCCAGCGTACATGAATTTCCGACTTTTCGTGCATGTTTAGGTAAACGGCAAACTCGTCAGTTATTAATAGACCCGGTTCAGTAAATAATTTTTAGCACATTTAATGCCTTTTAAGATCAGTGGCTCAATGTCTCACAGTTTAATGGCAAATAATGGGGGGGACAAGCAATTGAATTTTCATTTTTAAATTTGTTGCATTCTTTTGAAATATTTAGGTGCATGGTAGTGCATCAACTAAGTTCCGGCACTACACAAGCAACTCTTAAAGGAGGCAAAATGCCTAATTTTCACTCAGCCTCTCAATTCAGCCGAAAATGAATTTTAATTTCTAAAAATTTTCTGAGGTGTTAAGATATACTATCTGAACATACTATCAAACTTTAAAGTTTAATTCAAATTTAGAAGTTACGGCCCTACTTTGGGTTCACTAAGTGAAAGTTAGTGTTGGTTTCTAGGTTCAGTTATGCTGATTATTTATCATTTGTTTTTCCGCGGTGAACAAGCTACCCCTCTATTCTTAACTCATTCAACCAGTAGCGTAGCGTGCAATTTGGCAACGTTGTATTGTGTCCATTTAAACCCGTGTAAAAGGTCGAATTCAAAGGTGTTCACCGAACACTCTATCATTTGACCTTTTTCATGGGTTTAAATGGACGAACGACAACGTTGCCAAATAGCACGCTACGCTACTGCATTTAACTGTCAACTTTGAGGCTTGGAAAATAGAAAACGAATTAACTCTTGACGACTTGGAATAAATGACCAAATTGAAACCCTCTCGTCATGTGAGAAACGCAGTAACAAACAACTTAGACAAATAGAATCGAGAGCAAAATGAGCAGATGTAAAATGTGAAAGGAGCACTCTATGGCACTGGTGTATAGTGTGAAAGGAATGCTCTTATGGCACTCAACAGCATCAACACTTGGCCTATTGTTTATGCCAGTGCAAAAGCTCATCCCTCCGAATATTGTAGGAATGCACTTAGAAACGGGTTCAGGATAATGAAATGATGAAGCTCCCACTAGAGAGCGCCTGCGTAGTTGTAGACGATTTCAAATGCAGTCTCTGACGAACACGGAAAATGATTCATCGGCGGAACGATGAGTAAACAATAGAAATCAGACGCAAGCTTCATATTAGTAGTAATCTAACATCCAAGCAAGAAAATGAGGTTATCGCTTACAGTGGTGGCACTCAAGGTTATAGATTAAAGAGGTATGCTCATCTGAAATGGCGCCACAAATTCAGTGGCGCGCAGTTCAAAATCACTGCAGGCAAGCTGGCCGACAAAAGTAGAAAACGTATGCTCTTTGCAGAAAACATTGGGCTGCCCTCTGCAGGGAAGCAGAAAACAACCCAATGTTTTCTGCGAAGAGTATACGTTTTCTGCTTTTGTCGGCCATCTTGCCTGCAGTGATTTTGAACTGCGCGCCACTGAATTTGTGGCGCCAAGTCAGATGAGCATACCTATTTAATTTATAACCTTGGGTTGCACTATACTTTTAATTAGGGGGGGGGGGCAAGATGTGAGATCCCTTAATCCCTGTGGGGGTCTGGGGAGACACAATCCACATAGCAAAGGTTCGGGGGCTCACCTCACCTCGGATTTTGAAAGATTGAGATTGATTAAGCAAAATTTCCCAATGTTCTGAACGAAATTTTCCTCAAAATCACTGACCGAATCACGTCATCACTCATAAGAACTATAATAATACCGAATTACGAGAGGTGCAGTGTTGCCAGATTGAGGGTAAAAAGCCGTATCTTCCCCATTTAAATCTATGTGAAGCGTACGGCTTTTTCACCCCAATCTGGCAACCCTGGAGAGAAGAGATACGTAAGCGATGTTTTCAATTAATGATAGCGGCTTTGGCCACGCTTAGTTGGTCATAGTGATGTTATCCATGCCCTCTATAAATACCGACTGATTGTGAGTAAAATTATTTCACACAGTGGCGTAGCCTGCAATTTGGCAACGTTGCAGTTCGTCCATTTAACCCATGGAAAAGATCGAACAATTGGGTGTTCGGTGAACACCTTTGCATTCGATCATTCACATTAGTTTAAATGGACAAAATACAACGTTGCCAAACTTGTGACGCCACTGCTAGTCACGCTATCTAATGAGCCGAAATCTCATTTCAAACAGGAGAGGTATCACCTTCTGAGTTTGGGCTGATAAATTCTAAATCTTGTTTCCATTCGCTGTAATGGGAGTTTCCGCGCTGCAGCGTCAAAGTGACGGTTGCTGCAATCTCTGTAATCAAGCTTCCTTGCCATTTTAACTCGTGTCGAAAATTGATTCTGGCAGAGACAGGTTGGCTCACCCGCGAGAACCGATTAATTCTCATAGATTTAGATGGAACAAACTTCATTGTTGTTGCAGTGTAGTGAACAACCACCAATAAGCAACTAGAATTCTATGAATTAGGGTTGGTTACTTTGTACGTTCGTTTCTTCCTCTCATTTCACGCATTTATACCTGACAATCTCCCAGTCAATCAATTAAGATAGAATATATGGCTGTTGCCAGATCTTGCAATAAGCGATCCAAGGGTCGATTCAGAGCTTGAGATAAAACCCAGCGGAACAATTGGCGGCTCGTGCAATTTGGCAACAATTTCTTTTCTCCATTTGAATCGATGCACAATAATCGAATGCTGTTGAAGAGCGCTTCTCCTCTTTCGAATCGATTGTTTTGTATATGTTACAGGATACACCCGATTTTAGGCCAGACTAGTTTAGCCTAGGCCAAACCGGTTTGGCCTGAGCGGAACAGGCAAAACTAGTTTTGCCAAGGACAAACGAGTTTGGCCTGAAATCCTCCAGGCCAAACCTGTTGGGCCTAGGACAAACTAGTTTGGCCTAAAATCCTCCAGGCCAAACTGATAACGTGCGGGCCGAACTAGTTCTGCCTGAAAACGTTCAGGCCAAACTGATTATGCAATATGCATGTGCGCAGGACAAACTAGCTCAGCCGGAAGTGACGGCGCAGGACAAACTAGTTGGGACTAGGACAAAGTAGTTTCGCATAAAGTTCGCATGTTCTTACACTGACAAAGAGAGAATTGTTTTTTTAATCAAAGGTGTATTTCGTTTGTGTTAAAGAAACTGCACAGTGAAATACTAACTAAGAGGAAATGATTTTAACCCAAAGAAAATGTCTTCTGCTACAGGTAAAATATTCCTTGTTGTGACAGTGATTCTCCTTCATGCAATCAACTTTTACTTCTCGCAAGGAAAACTGTCACAAGTAAACGTGTTTCCTTGTTTTTAAAGAAGTGACTTCTCTCAGTGTATGACAAGAAAGGAAAAAATGAATATGAAAGAAACTCGGCGTTTGAATCGGAATCGAGCCCAGAACCTTCGAATCATGTGCACTTAGCTTTTTTCGTTAATTTTAACTGTTTTTAGCTTATTTCACTTTAAATTTAAAATTTATCTCAAATACAGTTTCCCCTCCGTAACCAGTTCAATCATTTGCCTAAATTATTCATCTGCAGCAGGAAAATATGATCCAATTGGTCTAGCCTAACGATTTTTTCGCTGAAACAGTTTGTCCTGGACCCAACCAGTTCGGCCTAGAAATGTTTAGGCTAAACTGATAACGTGCAGGCCAAACTAGTTTGGCCTAAAAATGTTCAGGCCGAACTGATGATATGCAGGACAAACTAGTTCGGCCTGAAATTCTCCAGGCCAAACCTGTTGGGCCTAGGACAAACTAGTTTGGCCTAAAATTCTCCGGGCCAAACTAAATCTCCTTCAAAAAAACAGTTCGGCCTAGGGTAAACTAGTTTGGCCTAAAATCGGGTTTGTCCTGTAACATATACAATCAAATGTAGGACAATCAAATTAATTGAAGGAGCTCGAAAAAATATTATTTTCAAACGCTAACGTAATTTGGAGTCACGATTATTGTGAATAAAAAACTAAAATTGTGTGAGATGCATCTTATCACAGTCACAAGTATAGGTAGCGTTCTAGAATTCAACCAATTACTGTAACCGTGCAAAAAATGTTACTTTACCCTGTGATGTAATATATCAATGTATTTTGAAAAGTGCTGATATCCATAATCTTTTCTGCATCGGGACAGTGAAGGAATGAATTCTAGAACGCTACCATACACGGAAGTACGTGGTACTTAAAGGGTTGAGGTCTAGAAAAGATCAAAAAAAGGGAGGAAAAGAGAGAAAAAAAAAAACAAATTAGCCTTACAGAGAATTTTCCTTTTATTCCAATACTGAATCTAGATATCCAAGGAGATTAATGATTCAGAAAATAATGTAAAAGAAAAATGTTGGAAGGGGTGGGAGATTAAAATAAAAAAAAGAAAACAAGAGAGAAGTAAAAGAGAACGAAATTATTTGAAAGTTGATAAAAATCAGGAACGAAAGCGCTATAAATTCGGGGAACTTTAAAAGGAAGATCCTGTGCAGATAGTTTGGGGTACATGGGGAGAATTGATTCTGCGGTGTCGGCAGAGTTCGGGCGATTCCGCTGCGCCGAGCGATCGGGCGCAGGGCTTGAGCTTCGGGCGTTGACGAGAATCCTGACGCCGGTTTTCACCCTTAGTTTTGTCTGTGAGCTCCCCTAGTTCACACCCCCTCGCTGCCGGTCGAAAATCTCACCCTTCGGCCTCTCGAGACTTTTTGTGTTTTCTCTCCTTTCTCGTTTACCTGTAAATCTTTTCCGGGTGTTTTCCACGTTTCTCAAAAGTGTTCTTGAAGTGTGATCGAGTGTCCCGCGTTTGAAGCAGCTTTGACAGATTTTTCTTCTAGCTGATGAAAATTTTCCTGCGCGTGTTTTCTTGAAAATAACTTCGTAAATAAAAAAATGTTAAATCTTTCTCTTACTAGTTACTACACAGTTGTAAGTGGAGTGCAGTTTAAATTCTGTGTTGGCCATTTCAATTCGGATGTTACAGCATTTTAAAGTGCCCTGGATTTCATTTCGTGCGTCGATAGTGATTGGATGAAATGAGCTATCTTCATCGGTAAAATTTTTAGCGATCGCAGACTTTGCTTGAAATTTACTCTCCCGAATGTTGTGCGAGAAAGTACGCATTTTTTGAGGTGAAAAAAAGAGTTGATGTAAACAAAAGCATGATCTTTTAATATTTAAAGGTCCAACTGATTTGAGACAGCTAGCGATGAAATATCAATGATCAACAAATAGACCCCTTTGCTTGTAATCGTTTCTTTCAAATTTTGCAATTGCTTGAAGCGTAGGTATTGATGAAGGTCTTGTTTCAATGAATAATTGCTACACTTTTGTTTTTTCGAGAAATAATCAACTTTATCCTCAACGCGACGAGTTTGCTGTTTTAAGTTTAAGTCTTTCTTAGACTTTTAAGGAAAATAAATTATCTACAAAAGTGAAGTGATCAAAAGTGTTAAAAAAACCGGTGTATGAATCATCAAACTTCATATTAGTGAATGTTCATTCTTTGTTTAAATTTGATGTGAATCATTTTTTTTTTTTTTTTGTAAGAAATTTAAACTCCGGCTTGAGTTTTTTTTATCAATTGATCATAAGTTTGAATTTTAGATGATCGTTCGATTTTTTAGTGCATATGTTTGAGTCGGGTTTTGTTTTCTTATGAAAGTGAAAAATTTCAAAATTGTGCGACAGTCCAAAGTGAATATAATTATTTCTGCAATTTTGGAAGCTGCACCAATTGGAATTTCATTTGTCTCCTCAACTTATTTGTCGGCGAAAATAAAAGGTAAGGCCGTTTTATCAGTTTTTGGAGAACTTGGTTGACGTTTAGAAAATATTTCCCTAGTTCATTTTGTCTTCTTTCTCTTTTGATTGAAACCAATAGTAACTGAAAAACGGCTCTAATGATGACTATGAAAATTAATGAAAAAAAGTAAAAAACTAATTCAAGTTCAAAAAAACCTTAGCTCTCGCTAATAAATTTTTTTAGTCAGGGTAGTTTTTGTTTTTCATTTTGTTAACATATTTTCTGAATAAAAAGTTATCTTATCTTATCTTAAATGGATCACCCAAACACTATGAATAACACGAAGTTAAACCAGTTTGATTGTTCAAAAAGAAACATGAATAGATGTAGAATGTCAGCGTTTGGTTGCAGTTTTGCTTCTTTAGAATTTAAGTGAGTAACTTAAATTTCATTTAACCCCTTATAGGCCAAGCCCGAGTATACTCGTTTTTCTCTTTCAGTCTATTACGCACTGTTTCAGTCCTCATTAGCCGGCTTAACGCGATTATCAATGAAAACACATACAAGATAAGGTTGCTTTGAGCGCCTTCAATTCCTTGTACAGGCAATTCCAACTCCTCCGAGTACGAACAGTTAACTACCTTCCCTCTGTGAAGGGAAGGGTGGCGTTCTTTTGAACTGACCTGGCCCTTAGAGGATTAAGCGTGATCTAGGGAAGTAGGCATTACAAAAGGCTTACACGGAAAAAAATTAGTTTTGTAATAACAGTTGAATGCTAATTTTACTAGTCATTTTTGGTAAAATTTACAACAAATGTTGCTAATTTTACGTTTCCGATTGTTAATTTAGCATAAATTTTATTTAGTTCACAATTTGGATCGTAAATTGTAGAAATTAGACTGTAAACTTCACGATTCAAAACATTGTGACTTTTGCAATTAGTACATCCGTCACACCATTTGACAGCCTTGTAAAAATTAAAAGTCACAGTGTTTTGGATAGTTATATTTACAATCCAAACAGGATAGTTAAAAAACATAAGCAAAATTTTAGTTCCAATCGTAAAATTCACCATAAGTCTAAGAGGTTTCACAAAAAATAATTAGTAAAATTAATAGTTGCTTCATTTTACTGATTTCACAAAACTTAATTGCGTCTACCGTAATTTCCTTTTTTTCAGTAAAGTGTAAGAACACTTATTTTTCATTTGTCTTAATGTGTGTAAATTTATTTGACTATACTGGATAAAAGCATTACTTACACATTACTGAATGATAACTTTCTGCTTGGATGCATTTTTCTTTAACGACTGCATTAAACAAATTTCATATTCTTGCCATACATACGAAATGGTGCCATTTGTAACAAAAGCATTGCTGATATTCAGAAAGGAAGTTAATTGGCTGCTTCTAAAAAATGTCGTTACCTCGATTCGGTGAAATGCAGTTCCCGAGATTTAATATTGCTAGTGCGGTTAAAATCAAGTTGAGAGCGGAGAGAGAGAGGAAGAGAGAGAGGCAAGGCTCTCGCCCCATTAGAGGAATTATAGGAGTACCGAGGTCCCAGAAACCATTTGTCAGTTCATTGTCATTCTGCAATTCATAATGACAGAAAAGGGGTGTCAATTTAATGTCACTGCTTTGACGTGACTGATTTCCACAACCACTGAATTGGTAGACTGTCTAATGGACACTAACCCGAATATATGATTGACAAGTGGGATTAAAAGGTCTCTCCAATCCCTCCCAGCTCCACCGCACTAGTTGGGCACAGATATACTATCGAATAATTGCGTGGAATCGTCATTTAAAATTCGATTTCTATTCTATGTTTGACTAGGAATGAAAGTATTATTGAAGTCAGCAGCGGTAGATCATCCAATGCATTTCCAAGCGCCTTCAATTTGGTTAGACGCACCCATTGACTCACCACGTTTAGGAAAGGAAACTTAAATAAAATGTATAGGGAATACCCCACGAACACTATATCACATCAAAATTATTCTAGAGGGTCCCTTTTATTACTCTGGGGGAGACCCCCCATCAAGGGGTAAATTTTACAATAGGCTGGTTGCAGAATGTTTTTGTAAATTTTTATCAAAATTCAAACAGTTATATTTAAAATATTCCAATTTTTCCCTATGTTTGTTCCCTGTTCCCTATTTGCGATATTTCATTTTTTGGTACTTTCACCCTTATTTTTGTAGTTATTGACGAGATATTTTGTAGAGACATTCTTCAGATGATTATCCAGTAACTGACATTCCGTTTTCTTAAATATAAATTACTTTCGGCCTGTTATAGACTGTTTTAGTAGAGCGATGTATCGTATCGATTGCCGTCGCCGAGGGCCTCTGGTTCCAAACAAACTCTGATTCAATGCATTTTCCCCATAAGCGGACTTTTGAACGGAAATTTAGACTATTAAATCAAACAATTATGGCGACCTTTTTGCGATTATGAATTTGACGTCCTCATAAATGCTTAATTTTTCCTGTTTCTACCCGTAAAACTGCCAAAATCAACAAGATATTAGAGATAAAACGATGCGTTTGGGCGTTTGGAGGTTGGAATCACCCAAATGTTATTGTTGTTGTTGTGGAATTGACGGGATTTTGGACGACTCTAACCTACAAATTCAACATTTAATCTGTGATATCTTATTGATTTCGGCAGTTTTAGGCAAGGAACCAGGCACAATTAAGCATTTTTGAGGACGTAGAATTCATAATCGAAAAAAGGTCGCATTAATTGTTTGATTTAATACGCTTTTCCGTTCAAAATTTCGCTTATGGGGAAATTACATTGAACCAGAGGCCCTCGGACGGCAATCGATACGATATATCGCTCTACTAAAACAGTCTATTTGACATCAATCGAGCGGTAGCGCTCTGGTGACAGAAATCGCCTCTAAACGCTGAAGAATCATCGTAAAAGTAATTTTATCTATCTATAGTGAGAACTAAATTTTTTCATGTTCGGAAAAACCCATTATTCATAAGTGTACTGTGCGACCTAGAGAACATGCAGTGGTGGAGCGTTCAATTTGGCAACGTTGTATTGCACCCATTTAAATCAACGTAAAAGGTCGAATGTGAAGGTGTTCACCGAACACCCAAGAGTTTGATCTTTTTCATGAGTTTAAATGGATACAGTAAAATGTTGGCAAATTGCACGCTACGCCACTGAGAAACCATTTTTATTTTGATGGTACCATTTCGAAATAAAGGATACACGATAACTCTCAAAATCGATTTCGATGGAGCAATACGTTCTATACAAACGGAAACGCTGATCGAAGCGGGCGCACGTCCGCTCGGGCATCTTTGGATTATCCCCGCAGCTCAAATTCTTGAGTCCATTTATTTGTTACATCGGAGTTTACAAAAGAAAGTCGTGTTACTGTCAAAACATGTGTAACTCTATTGCGGTGTTCAAAGCAGCAATAGCTTCGGTACGAATCGAGCCCCGAAAAACAAAAACAGTTTTGCCCGAGAAATTCACCGCTGAAGAATATAGATTCTGATAAAGCTGAGCTGATATTGTAATGGGGCAGCTGCAACTGTCTAAAATACAGCGTTTTTTGTAAAGAAAATTAAAGTACTTGATGGGCTGAGATGAAAGGTGCCTTTGGTTTTTAATTAAAAGGGGAAATGGAAGAACTAAAAATACATGTAAACATAACCTACTTCAGGTCCATTTTGGTTAGAAATGGTTGGATATATTTTCTTAAAATTGTGTATGCATATACGATTATGTATGTCTTGAAGCTTTGGTTGGAACTAGCATGCTGTAAATCCATGCATTTGAAATAAAGTTTTCAGAAAGCTGAACTTTTGTTTAAAAACAATATTTATTTTTCTCAATGAACAATTATTCAAAAACATAGTCTTAAATATACATGAAAGCTTTTAGTTCTATTTGTAGTCCTTAAAATTCTGAGCACTTTAATAAAAATATCAGGGAGCTAGCTCTTTTAGTTCCTGAGATAATGGGTCTGATAGACCAAGAACCAAACTTTCGGAAAACAGCCGAAGAAACAGCGTTTGCTCTCAAAAATTTGACTAATGCCATCATGAATCAGCACTTTTAAAAAAATATAAAAAATATAATTTGAGAAAAAAATATACAGGGTGTTGAAAAACTGTTCCCGAACATTTCAGGGGCGGATTTTACAGGTCAAAAAAGGACTTTTTTCCCCTATAAACATGGGTCCGAAATTGCAGTCTTTTCGAGTTACAGTGTTTCAAAGTTTCCGAAAAACAAATTGAAAAATTGTCATAAATCCCTGGTGAATTTTTCTCAATGCTCGTAAATAGGTGCTCTGATGCAGTTTTAGGCGTTCTTGCCGATTTTGGCCGAGAAAATGCTAGATGCAAAAATTTGAGGGGGTTATGGGGTTTTTTCTTGATTTTTCTCACTTTTTTTGGTCAAATTATGTGAACATGCTTACGGGTTCATTGAACCCAAAAACGATTAGCATTACTCAAAAGTTCGTGAAAAAGTATTCATTTTTATTTTTTACAAGTTTTTCCATTTCGTAAACCATTTCCGAGAAAATCGTCCCTGAAGTTGCAGAGGTCGGCCAAAATCGCCTTTTCTTTGATTCTGTCAATTCTTGGCCGACTTCCCCAACTTCAGGGACGATTTTCTCGGAAAGGGTTTACGAATTGGAAAAACTTGTAAGGACTAAAAATGCATACTTTTTTTTACGAAATTTTGAGTAATGCTAATCGTTTTTGGGTTCAATGAATCCGAATGTATGTTTTCGAATAATTTAGCCAAAAAAAGTGAGAAAAATCAAGAAAAACCCCCATAACCCCCCTCAAATTTTTGCATACAGCATTTTCATGGCCAAAATCGGCAAGAACGTCTAAAACTGCATCAGAGCACCTATTTACGAGCATTAAGAAAAATTCACGAGGGAGTTATGACAATTTTTCAATTTGTTTTTCGGAAACTTTGCAACACTGTAACTCGAAAAGACTGCAATTTCGGACCCATGTTTATAGGGGAAAAAAGTCTTATTTTGACCTGTAAAATCCGCCTCTGAAATATTCGAGAACAGTTTTTCAACACCCTGTATACTGTAATGTATCATTTTACTCAGCAAAATATCCTCTATCAAATCAGCAAATAAAAAAAAATATAAGAAATTTTTGACCAAAACTCTTCCATCTCCCCTTTTAAGTCCTATTGTTCCGGATATGCGATTTTGGCCCAAAATACATTATTTCCAACGAAGAGGCTTTTTTTTTTCACATTTCAATTTTTAAAAAAAAGACCTAATGCGCAGTCAGTTTTGTAAGCAGCTATTTTTTCCCTGGTAATAGCTAGGTGTTTCACAATTTCCATGACCGAAATTTCCGTGGGCATTAAATCCGTGGACAAGAATATTATTTTTCCATAAAATTTATGAAATTCCGTGGGCAATTATTATTTTCCCATATCATGGAATTCTGTGGGCCCTTCATGGGATTCCATAAGATTCCCCATGTAATTTCATGGAAAAATAATAATGGGCCATTGGAGAGCGTCTAAAATGTGGTGTTTTGTATTAAGGAAATAAAAGTACATGATGAGCTTAAAACAGATGCCTTTGGTTTCTAATTAAGTGTCGTTGTTCCGGAGTTGAGATTTTGGCCCATTATACATTGTCTCAAATGGGAATTCCGCGTAGTGACGTCACTACGCATACGATTTTTTTTACAAATTTACACGTGTGTATCTCCAAAACTGGGACATTTAGGGGAAAAAAAACAAAAGGCACCATAGTTCCCAGCTTTCTGTTCATAAGTGATGCTATTAGTCCAAAATTGTAAATCTTGGTTATTGCTATGCTATGGTAACTTACTGTCGATTTATCAGTTATTTAACGAATATTCAGTGAATAGCTTTAAAAAATGGGCACTCATCAAACGATAGTTACCATAGCAACAGCCAAGTTTTATAATTTTGGAGCAACAAAAGCATCACTCATAGACAGTTTTAACGATCGTTTTATCGATGAAGTAAATGATCAGCCCTTAATAAGGCTATATTAACGGATCGTGATCAGTTGAGGAACATTTACGCTTTCATATATAAATCCGACAATTTCCGAAAAAGGCGTCAAATTCTAAAAAAAATGAGAGGTGTTTGGAACGGTCATCACGTTTTTCATAACTCAAGCATCGAGAGGGGGAGGGGGGTTCGGAGCAATTGCTTGTACCCCTGAAATAAGGAAGGGGGATATAAAGACAAGAAAAGAAATGAAGACAGAATCTGTGATGGAAGAAAATGACGCGAAGATAGAATGGAAGAAAGAAAATGAATGGCTGTTTAGACTTTGTCCCCTCTGGAAGAAAAAAAGTAATCACTTCCTGTTCTCTTCCCCATACACCTAAACCCTCGGTATCTCCCCCCCCCCCCCGTTGGAGCCTACGTCGTTATGGCGAACCATCTTAATAAATCTGCCTCCTAATGTCATATACGTGACAGTCAATCTAAATCGCTAATTTCAGCTCTCAGCTTCAGCATGCCTTTTTTTCAAACTCGTTATACATTTTGAATGTTTTCCCATCTCAATGGATCGATTTTTGTTTTTTCATTCAACGTTAAAATACAGCGGAGGCTCTGGAGTAACGTGACGTTGATCATAGCCTTAGCCAAAAATGTATTTTTCTCTCTCTCTCTTTGCATAATTGAACGTATGTGTTATATAAGGATGGAGAGAGGGACTGTAGCGTGACTTCAACCCATGTTTCTGTCCTTTTCTAATACATGCAGTCACATAGGTGAAGACAGAGAAAGACAAGTTTCTGGCTCACAATTATCTTAAGAGCTTACTTATCTAACCCTTTATGGACCAAGCCCGAGTCTACTAGTTTTTTTCCTCAAGTCTATTTCATATTGATCCAGTCTTCA